>SJXQ01003262.1:156451-184795 GCA_006408695.1 Aepyceros melampus | reverse complement strand
AAAAAATAAAGTCTGACACTGTTTCTACTTTTTCCCCATCTATTTCCCATGAAGTAATGGGACCCAGATGCCATGATCTTTGTTTTCTGAATGTTGACCTTTAAGCCAACTTTTTCACTCTCCTCTTTCACTTTCATCAAGTGGCTTTTTAGTTCCTCTTCACTTTCTTCCATAAGGGTGGTGTCATCTGCATATCTGAGGTTATTGATATTTCTCCTGGCAATCTTGATTCCAACTTGTGCTTCTTCCAGCCCAGCGTTTCTCATGATGTACTCTGCATAGAAGTTAAATAAGCAGGGTGACAATATACAGCCTTGACGTATTCCTTTTCCTATTTGGAACCAGTCTGTTGTTCCATGTCCAGTTCTAACTGTTGCTTCCTGACCTGCATACAGGTTTCTCAACACTACTCTGTGTAAAATAGACAGTAGTGGGAAGCAGCTATGGGATAGCACAGGGAGCTCAGCTTGGTGCTCTGTGATGACCTAAGCGGGTGTGATGCTGGGAGTGGGAGGGAGGCTCAAGAGGGAGGGGATATGTGCATACTTTTAGATTCAGGCTGTTGTACAGCAGAAACCAACATAACATTGTAATGCAATTATTCTCCAATTAGAAAAATAAAATAGGGCTTCTCTGGTGGCTCAGTGGTAAAGAATCCACTTGCCAATGCAGGAGGCACAGGTTCAATCCCTGATCCAGGCAGATCCCACGTGCAGTGGAGCAACTTAGCCCGTTCACCAGAACTACTGAGCCTGTGCTCTGGAGCCTGGGAGCCGCAATTACTGAAGCCACCGCCACGAGAATCCAAGCACGGCAACTAGAGTAGCCCTACCTCGCCCCAACTAGAGAAAAGCCGGTGTGGCCACAAATATCCGGCACAGCCAACAGAAGTAAATAAAATTATTTTAAAAAATAAACAAAAATAAAATCTACCCAAGTCCAGAGCCATCCTTAGCAGAGAAACGGAAATCATATCCTTTGTTCATTGATGAATCCTTTGGCTCCCCGTGAACTAACCAGCACAGCCAGGGCAATGTGCCTGCACCCAACTCTGTGAAGGGGAAAGAGCACCCGATGAATGGCAGAGGGGCACCCACAAGACCTGGGGAGCTAGGCAGAGGGCACTCCCCCCAGGGAGAGGTGCTGGGCAGACAACTGCACAGTGGTACAGACCTCATACACTTTTCAATTTATGGTCTAAACTCACTCATTAACACATCACCTAAGATAACAGTCATACTTCCCTTAACATTTAGGAATTCTGTGTAAGGCCTAGTGACTCTATTGGCCACAATAGTAACATGTAGTATTCTCTTCTGAAGACTGTTAGGCTCTGTATACAACACCCAGGAGCTGCACACGACGGCTGCCTTCTGCGCTTTTCCAGGAATGCCCTGCATGTTAAATTTCTGTGTCAAGTGTCCTACCATTCCCAAGCAATTTCTTTCTCTTCCCATCTCTAAGAATCACATGGAACATTTTTAGCAATGCGCAAGCATTTCAGAATGGGAAAGATGGGAAGAGATATGTCATATTTAGCTATGGGAAAATTTGAATACAGGCCATCTAGAGAGTCTAAGAGTAGTAAGTGATTACTTTCAAGTGTGTTTTCAGAAAACAAAGCAACAGGAGAGTTTTCTTAGACAAAACCTAATTCTCAAGACTCACAGACTTAGAGAACAAACTTATGGTTACTGGGGGAAGAGAGGTGGGATGGGGTAAATTGGGAGTTTTGGAAGAACGTATACACACGGTTATATTTAAAATAGATAAGCAACAAGGGCCTACTGTATAGCACAGGGAACGCTGCTCAACAGTCTGTAATAACCTAAATGGGAAAAGAATTTGCAAAAGAATAGGCACATGTATATGTCTAGCTGAAGCCCTTTGCTGTACACCTGAAACTTACATGACACTGTTAAACAACTCTGTGTGAGTGTGTTAGTCGCCCAGTCACGTCCGGCTCTCTGTGACCCCACGGATCACAGCCCACCGGGCTCATCCATCCTTGGAATTCTCCAGGCAAGAACACTACTCCAATATAAAAGAACATTTTAAATAAACAAACAAATAGAAAATAAAACAACTTCCCATGGGCATTAGTTCCCAGGAGACCCTTAGTAAAAGCTTCATAACAATGGCAAAAAAAAAATAAATAAATAAAACTAATTCACACAAGGTGTATCAAAAGAGAGGCTGATATCTCTACGAACTGTGCAGCCAGAGAACTCCACTCAGTGGTCTATGGTGACCTAAATGGGAAGGAAATCCAAAGAAGAGGGGATATGTGTATTCATGTAGCTGACTCACTTCGTTGTTCAGTAGAAATTAACACAACTTTGTAGAGCAACTATACTCCAATAAAAATTTTAAAAATAATAATAAACACAGCTGGGAGCTCTACAACTTGCTATTTTCATTGACTACTTCATCACCAGTATCTTTGTAAAATCACTTCCTATAGCTCTATCTCATTTATTAAATATAAACAGCTAAAATACAGACTGGTAATATTGCATTGTTTGGGTATACTACAATTTACTTTCTCTTTTTTTGTTGCTGTTGCTTGTTTTTTTAATTTTTTTGCCCACACTACAGGGTATGTGGGATCTCAGTTCCCCCACCAGGAATCAAATCCAAGTCCCTGCATTGGAAGCAGGGAGTCTCAAACCCCTGGGCCACCAGGGGAATCCCTCCTTTCCTAGTTCTTCTTAATGGCTGTGTTTTCCAAATGTTTTGTTTTCATACTAAATAATTCTGAATCAATATTCTTCATACATATGCAATTTGAATTTAAAAATAAATAAAAGAGAAGCTGATATCTCTAGGTCGGTTCTAGAAACTTGGAAGTTCCCTTTCCCTTAATACTCCTCCTGATTTATATTCTGCTATTGGGCCCAGGACCATTCCTTCTGTGACACAACTTCCTGATATTGCCCAGGTAATGCTTGGCTGATTACCCCTTTCATCACGTGAGTGGCCAGGAGTCCCCAGTGCCACACACGAAACCACAGAGGAGCAAGTGCCAGTTCTCGCCATTTTCATTTCACTAAGTGACATGAGCAGCCAAGAACTGTATTCATCTTGGGCTGTCCTCGTAAGGTTTAATATGTTTCTCATCTGCCATCAGCACACTAGGCTTTTGGTATTTCTTATAAATGAGTCCTTCTTCTTCAAAGAACGTTTTAGTTGCTCTCTGTCCAAAGCTTCACTTACGCAAAAGCATGACCTAAGGGAAAATAAAAGAATAACAATCCTTTTTACCTTCTAAATCTTCTCACCAGCAAATACTCAAGCTTTTCTAAAAGGAAGGGATGAGAAGAAGATGCTGGGGTTAGCAATTAGAGGAAACTCAGATCCCTAGTAGAAGGGCATTGCTGTGAGCAAGGCAAGGATGGGAAAAGCGTGAAAGAAGGATAACTCCTTACATAGTTGCTTCATCCCAAGCACTCTCTTAGGTACGAGGTTGACAAAGATGAACAGAAAAAGGCTTCCATCTCTAAGAGAAATCAAAACTCCTAGGGAAGACAGACAGGCACAATAAGTAGAAAAGTGTTTCCTGCATAGATGGAGCCCATGCAATGCTTGTTGGCCTGATGATCTGCCTATGATAAAATTCAAATTCTCACACTGCACCACACCCGGGTCAAATTCTGGCTCCATCACCAACAATCTGTGTGGTGTTACATAGGTTACTCAACATCTCCGTGTTCCTGGGAACTACTATGCCCAGTGCCCAGCAAACAACTGTGCTCGTAGTTAGTGTCAGTATCAGCATTGCTGCTGCTCGCCCCACCCTTCATCTCATGCTGCCTCTTCATCCCCTCCTGAAAACCTGAACTCCAGCCATACCAAGCCAGGGGCTGCTTCCCAGACATGTCATCATACTTCCTATTTCTGAGTTTGAGATTTTTGTTGTGTCTTCTCCATCAAGAGTGGGCTTCCCAAACTGGCTGTGGACCTTTTGGGGAAGGCATTATGCTTTTTCACATTCATCATTCCAGCACCTAGTACATTTCCTAGGTAGACCCTTAACAAATATTTGCTGAATTAACTATGAACTGAAAGTGAAAGTTGCTCACTCGTGTCCCACTCTTTGCAACCCCATGGACCATACAGTCCATGGATTCTCCAGGCCAGAATACTGGAGTGGGTAGCCGCTCCCTTCTTCAGGGGATCTTCCCAACCCAGGGATCTAAACCAGGTCTCCCGCATTGCAGGTGGATAAAAGGCAAATGTGGTGCAAGACCGAAGCCAAGACACATCACCAACCTCCCATGATGTCAGGCTGCCTCTAGATATTCTGCTAGGGTTCAGCGAAAAGACTTCAAGGTCTGAAGAAAACGAGGAACGGCCACATGGAAGATCAGTGAGGACCCAGACCTGCAGTGAGAGGTACCGGGGAACAGCAGCAAGAACAAAGGAAGCAGGGAGGTGAGAGTGACAGGAGGTGGTGAGAGCAGAAAGATCAAGGACCAGACCAAGCAGGGTGTTGACGGCCACAGTTCAGATGAACAGAACAGACATACCCGCTTCCTTTACAGACACATGGTCTACCAGAGAAAAAGACACCTATGAAACAGTCATCACAGACATGATAAGCACCATGAAGTAAAAATGCAAGTATTAGAGTCTCATCAGATGAAGCACTTTTGTGCATCTGAGGGATTTAGAAGAAAAGGCTTCCAAAGTTCTTTAAAGAAAGTATCAGCTGGGAAATAGACAAGTTGGGGTAGCAGGTAGAGCATTCCAGGGAGAGGAAACAGAATGGACTAAGGCTCAGGGGAGAGAGTGAGAGTGAGCATTTGAGGCCAAAGCGCTGAGTCTAAGGAGGATGGAGATCCTGAGGAAGAACACACAACCAGACAGGGTCAGATCCTGGGAGCCCTTATAAAAAAACACAGCAGAAATTTTGATCTCTATCCGAAGAGCAAGAGGAAGCCACTTTAAGCAGTGGAGAAATAGATCAGATCAGAGTTTTAAGAAGGTCACATTGGCAGGTAATTTAGTGCGGCTGAAATACAGCATGCAGAATGGAGCTGGCCAGACATAACACTGGAGAAGTTGGCTGAGGCCGGGTTGTGCAGGAAATCCAGAAAAGTCTATCTGTCCAGAATTTTTTTTTAAAGAAAAAGTATAGGCAATTTAACATGCAAGAAGGAAAATATCCGATGGGAAATGGTGCTCTCCTTCCCACTAACTCTATTCTCTTGACCAGTGAGGCTGAAAGTTATTTTCTCCTCTTGTTCTAGCTTCACAGTAACTGTCGATGTATGAGTCACTTACATTAGTGCTCCTTACAGTCGCTTGAAGGTGCATAAAAATCGCTGGTCACATTAGTAAAATGCGGATTCTTGTTCTCTAGGTCTGGGGCAGAGTCTGACATGCTATATATCAAACATGCTCCCAGGTGACAGCCGAGATGCTGGCCTATGAATCATACTCTGAATAGAGCTAAATGGAAGGTATTGGGGCTTGTGGAACATATAGGTAATTCAGGGTTAAAAATGCAAAAGAAGCAAGCAAACAGAGCCGGAGGGTTATGCCTCTGGAACTGTCCTGCCTTTTTTCAGAGAACCTGGGTGCGAGATATGTTTGTATAAAGAGACTTTAGGAGATGGTTGGTGTGTAACTTCACTGGAAGCAATTCAACTCCAATACTCAGGAAGCCCGAAACTGGAGTCCTTCTGACGGTGACCCTGCACCACAGTGACACCTGCTGGTAGATTGGTGGATTACATTTTAAGGCTTAGAAGAATTGAGTCAAGTGTGCAAATTTTTTCACACGTAACTTTGCCTGAAGTGCAACTTCTGGCGATAAAAGCATCCTTTAAAATAAAATGTCAGAAATACCTTGATAAGAAAATAATGAATATCTTTATAAGGGTTAAAGTCTTCACTGTATTATACTGATAAAAGCTCCGGGAAAAAAATGTGAGTGAATACACACATATACAATAAATTTCACTCATACAAAGGATATGCAGCCCATGATTTACCAATAACAGGTTACGCTGTCAATTCTGTGTAGAAATTTATTCTTAGAGAATTCTTTCACGTATTTTGCCAAACCCTTATCGGTTGCTAATCTATAAGTGCAATTCAATAAGAAAAAAATGAATATCTTTATAAGGGTTAAAGTCTTCACTGTATTATACTGATAAAAGCTCCGGGAAAAAAATGTGAGTGAATACACACATATACAATAAATTTCGCTCATACAAAGGATATGCAGCCCATGATTTACCAATAACAGGTTACGCTGTCAATTCTGTGTAGAAATTTATTCTTAGAGAATTCTTTCACGTATTTTGCCAAACCCTTATCGGTTGCTAATCTATAAGTGCAATTCGACAATGTTTTCACAAAAATAGCCTCTGGAAAAATGCTTGCTTAGTATGCAGTTTAGCAAAACTCAATTCATGTCATTGATGGGATGAATGTAGTTCTGACATAAATACTGGTGGGTATTTTTGTTTATATTAATGAATAAATTACCGAAGCAACAAAAACATACGTTAGATCATCTCTCATTTGCTAGTGACACGACAGTGACCTTTTTGTGGAACTGGATGGTAGTTTTGAATTCTGGAAGACTATTTCTTCAATCTGGGGCCGACATAATGTAACAGGTTAAGACATAACACAATTTTAAGTTTAATCTGCACTGGTAACATTCTGCCATCATTTTCTTGAATCCAGGTGATCAACAATGCAATACATCCAGCTTTGAATCTGTGAAAATTTTCAGGTTCAATGATAGAAAAGCTCCCACCGTGACCAGTTTCAAGTTACTGAGGTGACATCACTGACTGTGAAGTTGGGAAGATGTGTGTTAGCCCACCTCTCTCCAGTATTTCTACCATGCAGATAAAATAGATGGAAATAACCTCAAGAGTATAGGTAGCAGGACACTGCAAAAGAATAATCAGGAAAGTGATAAAAATTTTGAGTGTTCTGAACCTTCGTTTTTAAGTCATTTAATTGTAAGATTATATAAATAGTTTCTAAAAACCAGCTCACAAAGTTCCCAAAAGTTTGAGCACTGTTCCCATGAGCCAGTAAGAGCCAGCACTAGCCAGCATGGGGTCCTTGATGGGAGGTTTGAGGATAACGTAGAAGAGGATTCAGGGAGCGTGGAGAATACTCTAGGACTTAAGACCTAAGATTTTTTGTGCCAGGCAAAAAAAATGGCAGATGATGTCATAGAAATCACAGTAGAATATAGAACTATTCCTGATGTGAGGAAAGAACTCAGACAAGTCGCTCTGCCTAACAGTGGACATAGCAGGGGCCTGGAGGGGGCAAGGCAGGGGCGCTGAGGCAACGACAAGGTTGCCAAAAGGGAAAGGAGGGTGGAGAGCCCAGACTCTGGTGCATAATCTCGTCCAGAAAATAGAAGAGAAGGAAATACTCTCTGATTCATTTCATGAAACAAGTGCTACTCTGATACCAAACCAGACAGAGCACAAAAGAAAAAAAGAAAAAAGAAAACTGTCGCCAATATCCCTCATGAATGTAAACATAGAATTTCTTAATGAAATATTATCATATAAAATTCATAGATATATTTTTAAATTATATGTTACGACCAAGCGGACTATGACCCAGGGGTGCAAAAATAACTCAATACTTGAAAAAAATCAGTATAATTCATCACACTATCAGGCTAAAAAGGAAATAATGACATGATCATAGCGATCAATGCATAAAAAGCACATGATAAACTTCAAAACCCATGAACAGTTTTTTTAACTTTTAAATTGTTTTTAAATTTAATTTTTTAAAAATAGGAAATAAGGTGAACTTCCTCAACTCGATTAAAGTGCCCCTACAGGGCTTCCCTGGTGGCTCAATGACAAAGGATCCACCTGCCAATACGGAGGACACGGGTTGGATCCCTGATCTGGGGAGATCCCACATCCTGCGGAGCAACTGAACCCGTGCGCCACAACTCCTGAAGCCCGTGCGCACAGAGTCCGCGCTTCACAAGCTTCACAACAAGAGAAGTCATTGCGTCAAGAACCCCGAGCACCGCTACTAAAGAGTAGCCCCGCTCGCTGCATCTAGGAAAGTCCACAAGCAGCAGTGAAGACCCAGCACAGCCAAAAATAAAATTACCTAATTAAACAACAAAGGCA
This sequence comes from Aepyceros melampus, assembly GCA_006408695.1. Taxonomy (NCBI): domain Eukaryota; kingdom Metazoa; phylum Chordata; class Mammalia; order Artiodactyla; family Bovidae; genus Aepyceros; species Aepyceros melampus. The sequence goes on along the minus strand of SJXQ01003262.1, from coordinate 176,654 downwards.
CAAAATGATAAATGCAAAACAAACAAATTTTGCTTTGCAAAACCCCTGTTAAAAAGGATGAAAAGACAAGCTACAGAGCGGGAGAAAACTACAAACTACTTATACAACAAAGGGACTAGCATCTAGAATATATTTTAAAACTCTCAAAACTCAACAGTAGAAAGGAAGCAATCCAATTAGAATATGGGCTAAAGACACAAAGAGACATTTCACAGCAAAAAAAAAAAAAAAAAAAAGAGAGAGACAGCAAGAAAGCCCATGGAAAGGTGTTCAATGTTATTAGCTACTGAGAAATGCAAATTAAGACCACCATGAGACCTCACTACACACCTATCAGGATAGTGAAAACTTAAAAAAATCAAGAACATCTTCAAATGCTGCTGAAGATGCAGAAACACTGGATCATTCACAAGTATTTGATGGGAATGTTACAGTCACTCTGAAACAGAGTTTGCTAATTTTCTTTAAAAACTAAATATGCAACTAATGAAACCTTATTTTCACACAAAAACCTACATCAAATTTTACTTTAAAATATTTAATTGCCCTCTTGGGGGTTACACGGAAGTATATAAGCGGACACAGGACCAGATCTCTGTCCAGTCCCCTGCCTTGTCATTACATCCCTGCTCACTCTATCTGGAATGGCATGTAAGTTTTGTCTTCATCTGATGGATAGTGGATGCTTGAAATTCTGTGATAAAAGGATTCTGAGGCCTTAGAATTCCAAGGTTGGCAGGAAAAGTTCTCACAGTTAATTAGTGGAGTCTGCCATGAATATAACCAGTAAGAATAGCAATATGCAAGTTTAATATTTGCCATTTCTAAATGGAAATATGCTGCCTCACCAATCATAGCATACTGAAACCAAAAGAGGTATTAACAATTACCAAGTGCAAAACTCTTTCATTTTACTGATAGAAGTAAGAGACAGCCAGACCCCAAGTTTATATCTGGCTTCTCCATTTTACAAAGTCCAGCCTTGCTCTCAGCAGTAGTTGACCAGGTATTTCAAGTCCATGAGCATTCTCTTTGTGATGAAGGGATTTTACTTCTGTACTTATTTCTCACAAACAGCTTTCTTGATGCTGGAACTGTCCTAGGGAAAAGGAGAGAGCATTCTAGAAAAGAAAATACTCAACTTCAAAAATGTGGAACAGAATCTCTTTCATATTCATCATCTTGCTAGTCAGGCTAAAGTTTTCAGACACTTTCTGGCCTTATTTTAGGAAGTACAGGTGTTCTTCACTCATATTTTGGGAAGCGGTAGAGAGATATACCACTTCCCAAAATATGCTGGGAGGGATTGAAGGGCAGGAGGAGAAGGGGACAGAGGATGAGATGGCTGGATGGCATCACTGACTCAACGGATGTGAATCTGAGTGAACTCCGGGAGTTGGTGATGGACAGGGAGGCCTGGCGTGCTGGGAGGCATGGGGTCGCAAAGAGTCGGACACGACTGAGTGACTGAACTGAACTGAGATGTAAAAATGTGACGCTGGCACCTTCGAGTCCTTTGCCTACACAAACAGCCCCCATCGTGTTGTGAATTTACAAGAGTCTTCTCAGGTTTCCAGAAATACCAGGTTCCATCTTTCTTGTTAGTTCTTTTGCCCTGTTAATATCAAAGAGATCACTAGGGACTTCCCTGGTAGTTCAGGGATTGAGAATCCGCCTGCCAATTCAGGAGACACCAGTTCAGTTCCTGGTCCAGGAAGATCCCACATGCCATGAGGCGACTAAGCACACATGGTGCAACTGCTGAAGCCCACACGCCCTGCAGCCTGCATTCTGCAGCAAGAGAAGCTCCCAGAACGAGAAGCCCGCACGCAGCAACAAGGACCAGCTGCAGCCAGAAATAAATAATAAAAATAAAATTAAACAATAAAATAGAACTTTAGGATAAGTAAATGTTCTCAAAAAAGAGAGAGAGAGAGAGAAATCACTAAACTCCATGAACGGTGGTGGTGGTTTAGTCAATAAGTTGAGTCTGACACTTTTGCAACCCTATGGACTGTAGCCCGCCAGGCTCCTCTGTCCATGGGATTTCCCAGGCAAGACTACTGGAGTAGGTTGCCATTCCCTTCTGCAGGGGATCTTCCCAACCCAGGGATCAAACCCACATTTCCTGCATTGGCAGGTGGATTCTTTACCACTGAGCCACCAGGGGAGCCTAAACTCCAGAAATAAAGAGTCAAATTAAGATTGTCAGTTTTTGACACTTTTGTGTCTTTAAAAGGGAAAGAAGACTGCTGCTTAAACCCTTTGGCCCTGAGAACACGCTGGGCTAAGACATTTGAACTCATTACTGGCTACTTTGGTTCCATGTGCCTTGAGACTTACAGGAACTCTGTCTGAAGCCTCACTATAACCTCCCCGAGTAACCACATGGTGATGGTTAATGAATAAGCAAGGATTTGAGGATGGGGTAAGCAAGCCTGACACTTGATCTTTTGAGTGAAACTCATGATAACAGTTCTTAGTGTGCCTTCTGAGAGCTTTCCAGGGCCCTTGTCACTCCCCTCTTACTGGCAGGCACCGAAAGCTTCACATTACAGCAGCTAATCAGATGAAAACCCAAATACATCCTTCTAATGGAGGGAGAGATGAATGCCCTGATCTTCCCCCTTCAGTCGTGGAGGCAAAACAAAAACACAGATGAAGGTGGTGATGCAGAAAAGCAAATGAGCTCTTCTGCTTCAGAGTCACAAAAGTGGATGTTCCAACCAAAATCAAAGATGTTTCAGAGACTACAGACACACATCAAAGGGACAGAAAACAACCCAAGACAGCAGCTACCAAATTATCCTGGAGACAGTCTGCAAACCCCTTGCTCAGTGACAGTGATCAGTACAATTTACTTTCTTACATAGATAAGTTAGTTTGTAGCTAAAGGTAATTTCATTTATGGCCTGTTTTTATGATATTTTTATATCCTTGATATGCTATGTGGTCCCCAGAAATAAACAGAGCTGAAAACTAAGAGGATTCAAAATAAATATTTAATGTGAAACTGTCTAAGGCAATTGATGCTCATAATTTAGCGAAAAAGACTATCTTTTTCATGAGTATTCTATTGCACCAACAGATTTCTTAGGGACTAATATAGTTTGTATTAAAAACAGATTTGCAGTTGATTCAGGAAAGAAAACTCTTCTGACATTAACCTATTTTATCGAAAGGGGTGCAATATACTGGGTAATTTCATCTTTTTTATTAAGAAGAGAGCAATCTTACCATAGGGTGATTGAGACACTAAAATTCAAAGAAGCGTGAGTGTGAGATAAGTTGGATTTATAGCATTTGAAAAAAATAAGTCTGAGATCAAGGGTCTGAGTGATTTTCTTCTGACAATTAATCACCACGTGTGGTATATTTTAGTACGTTTTTATACTCCATTTTCAAGGGATGAAATTTTGAGTGCCTGAAGGAAGCGTCAGCCTCATGTCAGGGGAACAGTGGGGAGCGAAAAGAGGAAAGATGATAGTAATCAGGCAATTACAGGACTTGGTATTTAATTCATTTAAAAATAATAACCCCTTACTCAGTGAGAGGGAAAGAAAAGATAAAAACTCTGAGAAGCATTCAAAATGCCTACTAGTGAGCTAAATTTCCTCTCTGGAATACTTACCTTATTGTTCTGAAAAAACTTCTAGATCAACGGATGTCCATCATCTTCTGTCATCTGAGAATTTGGAACCCATCTCTCTTAATCACCAATTAAAAGCAGAGCCTTGGATTATATACTCCATGCATGACCAACATAAAGTAGACATAATATTTAGACAACATGAATACAACAATCCCATGACCCCAAAAAATGCTGCCTGTCCATTTTGTCAGCTAAAAGATCTCTGAGTACATCCTCTGGAATAATTCTGTTTCTTTAAAAGCATACTGCAGAATGATCATGAACTCTGATCTATTAACGTATCTGGACTCAGCCACTTGCTTGCTGTGTACCTTTGGACAAGTTACTCAACACTCTGCATCTGTCTTTCCATCTGCAAAAACCAGTTAATACTATGTTTACTTTACCAAGTTGTTCTGAGAATTGAATCACAAGACAGCCATAGGAAAAATGTTTGAAACATAGATTTATACTGAGCTATAGAGAATGCAAGGACATGAACCCCTACGATAAGATAAGCTAGTACATGAACTACAGTGTGGGAATACCCTAAGGAAATATGGGCGTCCTTGGTGGCTCAGATGGTAAAGGTTCCACCTGCAATGTGGGAGACCTAGTGGGTTGGGAATATCCCCTGGAGAGGGCATGGCAACCCACTCCAGCATTCTTGCCTGGAAAATCCCCATGGACCGAGGAGCCTGGTGGGCTATAGTCCATGGGGTCACAAAGAGTTGGTCATGACTGGGTGACCAAGCACATCAATAAGGGAACATATAGACATACATTATATAAAAGCAGAGAATAAACAGCCCATATGAATGTTAGTCACTCAAAGCAAGCAAAAGTCATCATAAGGAAGGTTGGTTAGAGGAAACTTCTAAGACATTTTTTAAAATTAACTACTTTGGCCACCTGATGTGAAGAGCTGACTCACATGAAAAGATCCTGATGCTGGAAAGATTGAGGGCAGGAGGAGAAGGGGACGACAGAGGATGAGATGGTTGGATGGCATCGCTGACTCAATGGACATGAGTCTGGGTGAACTCTGGGAGCTGGTGATGGACAAGGAGGCCTGGCATGCTGCGGTTCATGGGGTCGCAAAGAGTCGGACACGACTGAGCGACTGAACTGAATTTATTTATATTGGAGGTTAATTACTTTACAATAGTGTAGTGGTTTTTGCCATACTTTGACATGAATCAGCCATGGATGTTCATGTGTCCCCCGTCCTGAACCCTCTCCCCCCTTCCCTCCCCATCCCATCCCTCTGGGTTGTCCCAGGGCACCAGCTTGAGTGCCCTGTTTTATGCATCAACCTTGCACTGGTCATCTATTTCATATATGGCAATATACATGTTTCAATGCTATTCTCTCAAATCATCCCACCCTCGCCTTCTCCCAGAGTCCAAAAGTCTGTTCTTTACATCTGTGTCTCTTTTGCTGTCTTGCATATAGGGTCGTTGTTACTGTCTTTCTAAATTCCACATATATGCATTTGTATTGATGTTTCTCTTTATGAGTTACTTCACTCTGTATAATAGGCTCCAGTTTCATCCACCTCATTATGACTGACTCAAATGCATTCTTTTTTATAGCTGAGTAATATTTGATTGTGTATATGTACCACAACTTTCTTATTCATTTGTCTGCCGATGGACATCTAGGTTGCTTCCATGTCCTGGCTATTGTAAACAGTGCTGCGATGAACATTGGGGTACACGTGTCTCTTTCAGTTCTGGTTTCCTTGGTGTGTATGCCCAGCAATGGGATTGCTGGGTCTTATGGAAGTTCTATTTCCAGTTTTTTTAAGGAATCTCTACACTGTCCTCCATAGTAGCTGTACTAGTTTGTATTCCCACCAACAGTGTAAGAGGGTTCCCTTTTCTCCACATCCTCTCCAGCATTTATTGTTTGTAGACTTTTTGATGGCAGCCATTCTAACCAGAGAGAGATGGTACCTCATTGTGGTTTTGCTTGCATTTCTCTGATAATGAGTGACGTTGAGCATCTTTGCATGTGTTCATTTGCCATCTGTTTGTCTTCTTTGGAGAAATGTCTAGTTCTTTGGCCCATTTTTTCACTGAGTCATTTATTTTTCTGGTATTGAGCTGCATGAGCTGCTTGTATATTTTGGAGATTGTCAGTTGCTTCATTTGCTATTATTTTCTCCCATTCTGAAGGCTGTCTTTTCACCTTGCTTATAGTTTTCTTCATTGTGCAAAAGCTTTTAAGTTTAATTGGGTTCCATTTGTTTAATTTTGCTTTTATTTCCATTACTCTGGGAGGTGGGTCAGAGGATCTTGCTGTCAGGGTCAGAGATTTATGTCAGAGAGTGTTCTGCCTATGTTTTCCTCTAGGAGTTTTATAGTTTCTGGTCTTGCATTTAGAACTTTAATCCATTTTGAGTTTATTTTTGTGTATAGTGTTAGAAAGTGTTCTAGTTTCATTCCTTTACAGGTGGTTGATGAGTTTCCCCAGCACCACTTGTTAAAGAGATTGTCTTTTCTCCATTGTATATTCTTGGCTCCTTTGTCAAAGATAAGGTGTCCATAGGTGTGTGGATTTATCTCTGGGCTTTCTATTTTATTCTATTGATCTATATTTCTGCCAAGACATTTTGACCCCTGACAAAGGAGTGTGATCTCTCCATAAAATCTAAAATTACAGTACACTATCTGCATTTAAAAGGCGAGTATGTCTTCAAAGGACTTCTTGAATACTTTACCCAACTTTCTGACACCTAGCAATACAATCTATTCTTCAACAAACATTTATCAAAAGCCAGATGATTTTCAGGTGTCCCTTTCCCTGGACCTGTCACCATCTGTACAGAAACAAGAGGACCCATCCAGGCTTTTCCACCCCCTGAGAACAAGGCTGATCTCTGCAAACAGCACTCTGAACTGACACCCAACTTCCTTTTTCAAATGTGCTAAAGAAAACAGTGTATACCATTTGGTTGCATTTTCTGTGATTGGTCTTTTTGATGTTCCCTTGATTCTCCAAATATTGCCTACCTCTGGGATTTCTTTGGAAGGAATGATGCTAAAGCTGAAACTCCAGTACTTTGGCCACCTCATGCGAACAGTTGACTCATTGGAAAAGACTCTGATGCTGGGAGGGATTGGGGGCAGGAGGAGAAGGGGACGACAGAGGATGAGATGGCTGGATGGAATCACCGACTTGATGGACGTGAGTCTGAGTGAACTCCGGGAGTTGGTGATGGACAGGGAGGCCTGGCGTGCTGCGATTCATGGGGTCGCAAAGAGTCGGACACGACTGAGCAACTGAACTGATATGTTGTGTGTATATGTATATGCTGCTAAGTCACTTCAGTCGTGTCCGATTCTGTGCGACCCCATAGACGGCAGCCCACCAGGCTCCCCTGTCCCTGGGATTCTCCAGGCAAGAACACTGGAGTGGGTTGCCATTTCCTTCTCCAATGCATGAAAGTGAAATCGCTCAGTCGTGTCTGACTCTTAGCGACCACATGGACTGCAGCCTACCAGGCTCCTCCACCCATGGGATTTTCCAGGCAAGAGTACTGGAGTAGGGTGCCATTGCAGAGATATATATATATATGCAAAGAGTTGATCATTGGAAAAGACCCTGATGCTGGGAGGGATTGGGGGCAGGAGGAAAAGGGGACGACAGAGGATGAGATGGCTGGATGGCATCACTGACTTGATAGACTTGAGTTTGAGTGAACTCCGGGAGATGGTGATGGACAGGGAGGCCTGGCGTGCTGTGATTCACGGGGTGGCAAAGAGTCGGACATGACTGAGCGACTGAACTGAACTGAACTGAACTGATATACATATATGTTCACCAGCAGCAATAAGACTTGGCAGATTAATTATTCAAATTGATTATCTCGGCTTGCCTTTAATTTCTATTTTAAAGGCTGCTGCTACTGCTGCTAAGTCACGTCAGTCGTGTCCGACTCTGTGCGACCTCATAGATGGCAGCCTACTAGGCTCCTCCGTCCCTGGGATTCTCCAGGCAAGAACACTGCAGTGGGTTGCTGTTTCCTTCTCCAATGCATGAAAGTGAAAAGTGAAAGTGAAGTCGCTCAGTCGTTTCTGACTCTTCGCGACCCCATGGACTGCAGCCTACCAGGCTTCTCCATCCATGGGATTCTCCAGGCCAGAGTACTGGAGTGGGGTGCCATTGCCTTCTCCAATTTTAAAGTAGCTAATGCCTTGAATTAGAAGTATCAGCACATGAAAACATTGCCAACATTTATTGCAAATTTTAAATGGAAAATGTTTTAAATTCTAACATATTTGTAGATGTTCATAATTTAACTCACTCATGAGCAAGTTTTAAATGAAGAACATGTTACTTATAAATCATTAACTTTGCCAATATGTGTGTATAAACAGTATTCAAATTCATAAATGAGATTCATTCATTGAGTTTTCTTAGGCACTAGGGATATTGGCACCTCACTCCAGTACTCTTGCCTGGAAAATCCCATGGATGGAGGAGCCTGGTGGGCTGCAGTCCATGGGGTTGCTGAGTCGGACATGACTGAGCGACTTCACTTTCACTTTTCACTTTCATGCATTGGAGAAGGAAATGGCAGCCCACTCCAGTGTTCTTGCCTAGAGGATCCCAGGGACGGTGGGCTGCCATCTATGGGGTCACACAGAGTCGGACACGACTGAAGTGACTTGGCAGCAGCAGCAGGGATATATACAAAAAGAAAAACACCATTTGATCTTAGAGATACTTAATCTGCAGGAGACAAACATGTAAACAGATCACTAAAATGATTATACAGGAAGTCCTTTATAGACATTGTAGGATAGGTTTTTCCCATGTGACTTTTCTCCTTCTGATGTCAGGTGCCTATCAGACTAGGATGAGAGAAGGGAACAGGAGGCAGATGACATTTTAGCAGGACAATCTACGGAACATGCCTATGGGGTTGCAGATGCTACATAGGCCAGAACATCAGGGAAGCCTCTTTTCCTCCAGTTGGGATGGCATCCAGCCGATGGCTTGGCAGTGCAAGGACACTCACCTGCAGAGAAGAAGCAGGGCCTGAGTGTGGAAAAAAAAGTAAAGATGCTAAGTCTCAGACTAGTTGAGAGAAACCAGAAAGGAAGATGCTAATGAAATGTCGCAGGAGGGACTCACATAGCTCACCTCCTCACTGAAACTCTTAAATAAGCTAGAAGGTAGACCCAAAGGTCAAAGACTCTTCAGTGTGTTCTTCCTTATTCCCTGCGGGTATGGGGATGGGCATACATGTAGTATGAGCTTAAGCTGTCAGCTGTTAAGACCAGCTGGGGAATGGGTTGTACTGTTCCCCCCTTTTCTACATTGGAGGGTAATCTTGGTGATTACAAGGAGAAATGTGCAATGAAGGGAAAGATGAGACAATAACAGTAATCTTTGAGGGTATTGGGGAAGGCTTCATGAGGGAGTCATTTGAGCTGAGGCTTGAAGCATAAGTAGGGATTCATCAAATTGATATTGGAGCAGAGGAAACAAAGCAGTGTATACAAAGATGCAGAAGTGAGGAGAAAGCATGGAGTGTTTAGACAACATATAGTTAGTTTGGTACAACAGAGCACAGGGTGAGACATTAAGAGGTGAGCTTGGGAAGTCAAGTAAGGGCTGTATCAGAAGAGTCTGTATCCCAAAGGGAATGAGGGGCTATGAAAGAATATTAAGCTACAGAGTATTTGATTTACAAGAAAAAAGTTTTCCTTGAAAGAAAGGCCCCAAAGTGAGCAGACTACAAAGCTGACACCATCTAAATAAATTGGGGAGAACTTATGCAAGTGTCATTTGAGCTTCCAGACAGAAGGATGCAGGGCGTGACCTTGGAAGAGGTCCGTGGAGTGCCTGAATTTGGAGGGAGTAGACTGTGGTTGGTGAGGTGCTCCACAAAACAGTGGCAGAAGGAAGGGACTGATGCAAATATGATAAAGGAATAGATCACCAAGCGGGATGTGTTGCCATGGAGAGAAGGGGCAAGGAAGGAAGAGAGAGGATGCTCAGATGTGTAGTTTCGGTGATCTGACAGACAGGTTTATGAGGAAAGATCTTGATTTCCTTTTCATTTAGATCAAGGGGCCGGAGCCGCAGCATGCAGGCAAAAACTGTACTGAAGGAGCAGGAGAGGAAAACTCACAAAGTCATCAAACAGCGTTTACTGCTCATGAAACAGAATCGTGCCATTCTGAAGCTCTTCGGGGGTTCATATGTCATCTACCTTTGCTTCATTTTACATATGAAGGAACTGGGGTTTGTATGAGGTAAAATGCTTTGTTCATGGTCACAAAGGTAGTTAATAGTGAAGGGAACGCTAGATACAAGCCAGGACCCCTGACCTAGGATGGCTCTGTCCTGGGCTATTCCATCAGTGGGACTCAAATATAAAAGGCATCCTACACCACAAAAAAAGGATCCCACTGATGTCCTACTGGAGTGAAGCCATGTATTTCTTCCTCTTAGTTACTGTCTTCTTGTGCAGGGCTCATCAAAGAGTCGCATGACCCTAAGAGCTTGTAGAAAGCGTTATAAGTCAAAGCCACCTGCCACGCTCTGCGATTTTGGAAGTGAAAGGAATATGCTTAGATCTAGAGGTGCGCCACTGTGACTGAAAACAGAGGAGGCGTTTTTTTTTTCATCAACAAGACATATACCTACAAAGCAGGGTTTTTTGGTATCTCTGCACACCACAAAGGCACCCTCTGACAAATCAAATGAACATGTCACAAGTCAGTGAAAATTAAGAAAGAGGAGGTGTAGAGAAGGTATCGAACAATTTATCAAGCCACACACCACTTTTCCATTTTTATTTTCCTCTATATTTCTTATGAAACAAACTCATATAAGCATATTTTTATTTATAATGAGAAAAGAGACCAAATGTTGACTTCCTTGGTGAGTACTGAACAGATGGAACCAGAAGCATCAAGGGGAGAGGAAATAGAGACAAATATGGTTGTCATGGTTTCCTTGAGCTGCAGTAAACACAGGGACCCCAGTGGACAATGAAAGCCCCCACTGGGAAAAACCACTCTTTTCCTTAGATTATTGCCAGGCTCACTTGGAAGATCTGAAGTCCACAGGGATGAGAAAACAAGCAACGCTGTCACTCATCTCTGGCTATTCTCAAATTATATCTACACTGAAACCACCCTCCCATCCCATATAACAGGCATCAAACAATTAATGACGATCTCAGATTAATCACTTATCCCACTGGGCAACGCCCTGCAGAAATCTGTGACACATTAAACCCAAGACGTGAGGGGAGCTGGGCACTACCTGAGGCCACGCTCTCCGTTTCACTGGGAAGCAGTGAGCCCTGATGCAGAGAACAGCGTCATGGAAGATCTGCACGTCCTGGTGACACGGTCAAGGTCCCAGACTTAGTGCCACCTTCCAGTCATCTCCAAATTACCCTAAACCCACCTCCACTGTCTTCTAGGTAATATGTGAATCATACGAGAGCTTGATATATCTGCATGGCCCAACTACACGCCCGTAGTTTGTTTACAGGGGTGCTAGAAAAGGAGAGAATGGGACTGGAGAAGGACCCCTTCTCAACTGCTTTCTTTGAGGTTCGAATCAAAGTCTAGCACCATGAAGACTGTCTCCACATGATGGCAAACAGTCAAACGTCGGAAACATTCAGATGTTTGGCTGAACGCATGTGTTTTGTCTGGAGGTTCTGATCAAGTTGACATAAGGTCTTTTCCAAGGTCATCGCAGAGGCTGCCAGCACTGAGGTCAGACTGCTTCAGCCCTGAGTTCTACAGCAGCCCTCCTCCCGCGCCTGCCAAGACAGACTCTTCCCAGTCCACATGAGATTAGGGTTGTTTTCCCCTAAAAATGCCCACGAATGACCAGTTTGTTCCAGGCTTGTGCAAGGTGAGCAGATTCCGTGTCAAGGGGAGGAACGTGGGCTGTGTAGGGAACACTGGTTCTGGGGTGATGGGTGCTGAGATAGATGCCAGGTGCTCGAGCCAGCGACATGGACAGGAGGAGGAAGTGGGGTTCACCTTGGCTCAGCTGCATGTTCTCAGAAGCCAAGAAGAGCAGTTTTTAGGCTGCTGAAATTTATCTCTCTCGTGAGTCTGTCCCCGAAGCCAAAGCCTGCAACATCTCATTTCCTGTTTGGGGATTTCCTGAAATCGAAACGGAGATGCTGGCCTCTGTAAAGAAAGCTGTAGAAAGGCTTTTTCCCTGAACTAGGACCACGTGCAGCAGCCTCAGCGTACAGTTTGGTCTCACCAGCCCGATGCTCTTTCTCCATCTCCTCTGAAACTTCATGCACCATCTCTCCTTTGTCGCCCATACCCTCTGTTCCTGGTCATCTGCGTTCCCCTTCACTTTTTGAAAATGTGAAAGCCTCTTGTAAAATTTAGTTGGAGGTACTGCTTTTCCAAAAGATGGGGGCAGAATTTGGGGGAAGCCACATTATCTCCTATAATTGCAAAACTAAAGGAAATTTTGATAAGCCTCAAATTAGAAAGCATAGCCTTGATGAATGGTACCGTTGTTTCTTAGATGGGCAACTTGTATGGGCAGAGTGGAGCTGGGCATAATAAGCAGACACAGGAAAGGACATCATAAGCTCTTTTCTTAGAGCTGGTTTTCCATTCCCATGATCATGGTTTACTATGGTGTCACTTACAAGATTCAAACTATTTTGTTTTGAGTTTTTGATGTTTGTGTAAACACATCATTATTTTGGTGAGCCTTGCTCTGTCAGTTCTCACAACAGGAAAGAGAAAGGACTCATGTCAACAGAGTTGCATGAGTCTCTTCTAACAAATCAGGCACAATACCAGCAAACCAAGGCCTTCCCAAAAATGGGAGTAAGTTTTGGGGCCAACATACGAGCTTTTCTGTGGACTTCCCAGGTGGCTCAGTGGTAAAGAATCCACCTGCCAATGCAGGAGATGTGGGTTTGATCCCTGGGTCAGGAAGATCCGCTAGAGAAGGAAATGGCAGCCCACTCCAGTATTCTTGCCTGGGAAACCCCACAGTCAGAGGAGCCTGGTGGGCTACATCCATGGAGTGGCAAAGAGTCAGACACGACTTAGTGACTGAACAACTCAACAACGAGATTTCCCAAGTGTTTCACTTCCCAATACATACAAAGCAAGCAATTATAATTCCAACATCGCACGAACATTTCTGAAGAGGAAACAGACTGACTTACAAGAATGATGCAAGCTCCTCTCCACTAGTAAAGAATTCCATACCTATTTTAAAGGCTATAAGGGTAGAGCTAGATTTTTCCATAACAGTGGGGAAAGGGACATTTTCTTTTTTTCAAAGCCACTGAAAAGAATTGCAGTGAAGGACTGTAAAGGACAAAGAACCTCTTTGTCCTGCCAAGGGAGAAGACAGAGTATGGCAAAAAGAATGTGAACAAACAATCTTGGGCTTGAAGTTTCTTAAGGACACAGTATTAATAAGCTATGTATATAATTACTATGTCCTGCCTCACTAGCTTAGGTGAAGTAAAAGCACATGACTTTTAAAATGAGCTTCCACCTTCCATATCTCAAAAATGTTTTTTCCTCAAGGGAACACTCCTACACTGCTGATGTAGCCACTACTATAGAAACCAGTATGGGGGTTCCTCAAACTACAAATAGAGGTGCCATATGAGCTTGCAATCCCACTTCTGGACATATATTCAGATAAAAACCATAATTTGAAAAGATACATGTACTCTTATATCCACAGCAGCGCTATTGACAATAGCCAAGACATAAAAACAATGTAAATGTCCAATAACAGCTGAAGAGATAAAGAAGGTGTAAGATATTTTATATATACACACACACACACACACACACACACACACATATATACACATGGAATATTACTCAGCCATGAAGAAGAATGAAATACTGCCGTTTGCAGGACCATGGGTGGATCTAGGAGTAGCCACTACTATAGAAACCAGTATGGGGGTTCCTCAAACTACAAATAGAGGTGCCATATGAGCTTGCAATCCCACTTCTGGACATATATTCAGATAAAAACCATAATTTGAAAAGATACATGTACTCTTATATCCACAGCAGCGCTATTGACAATAGCCAAGACATAAAAACAATGTAAATGTCCAATAACAGCTGAAGAGATAAAGAAGGTGTAAGATATTTTATATATACACACACACACACACACACACACACACACATATATACACATGGAATATTACTCAGCCATGAAGAAGAATGAAATACTGCCGTTTGCAGGACCATGGGTGGATCTAGGGATTATCATATTAAGCAAAGTAAGTCAGAGAAAGACAAATACCATATGATATGACTTACACATGGAATTTAAACATGACACAGATGAACTTATGCAGAGGACAGAAACAGACTCACAGACACAGAGAACTGACTTCGTTGCCACGAAGGAGGGGATGGAGGAGAGATGGATTCAGAGTTTGGGATAAGCAGATGCAAACTATTATATACAGAATGGATAAACAACAAGGTCCTACTGTAGAACACAGAGAACTATATTCAATATCCTGTAATAAACCATAATGGAAAAGAATATGAAAAAGAATATATACGTATAACTGAGTCACTTGGTTATACAGCAGAAATTAACATAAATTGTAAACCAACTATAGTTCAATTAAAGAAAAAAGATTATCAAAATATATTTCCAACGGCATCCCTAGAGTTACTGCAAAAACAAACCAACCAACCAGGGAAGGGGTGTCAGAGAAAACGTGTTTCATTTTCTTCTTTCCACTTCATCACCTTCAGGCTAAAGACATACTGAAGCTGAGAGGTTAGACCATGAAAACAGGAAGCAGAATCCGTGATTATACTATACTACTCAAAGATGTTCATCCCAGTGCCTGCATTCTTTCAGACTAGCAGATATTATTATTTCAGTGGTGAAATGAGTCTTGTTATGAATGGTGTATGAGTTACATACACAATGACTGAATGCAGCTTGGAAGGTAAAACTTTGTCAGGTGCTGCAACTAAGTAAATATTGACTTGCCCCAGACCCTGTCCTGAAGGTGAACAGATGGAGTTCAGCCTCACTGCAGGACCACTTGCCCAGTGAGCTCACTCCTGTTAACCGCCATTCCCAAGTCAGTTCTTACTCTTGACGGAAATCACACAGTGTCAACAGGACAAATGCTTCTTCTTCTAGGAAACAGGAATAAAACAATGGAGTAAGAAATGAAAAGAACAGAGAAAGGATTTGCTTCCAGACTTCCCAACTCACTCCAAGTCGAACCTTCAGTACTTTGAACCGTCCTGTCCATACAGCACATTTAATACACTCCTATCCATATAATCCATTCATATCACATCTCATGTTTCAAATAGAATAGCAGAAATTCAGGAAGTAAACGCCATCTCATGGGGATCTAACAGAATAAAGAAACAAAAACTTCCCAGAAGTGATCTGTATTTGCTTAAGGCGTTTCTATTTTCATCTACTCCTAGGATTGGCAGGTAAGCTCTAATGGTAGCAAGGGTTTTATCAGTTTCGCTCACTGCTGTAGACTCTTGGCCCAGAATAATTTCTGGCACATATTAAGTGCACAATAAAAAAAAAAATATTGAGTAAAGTAATAAATTCCAGGCAGCTTGACATTCTGCTGCTGCTGCTGCTAAGTTGCTTCAGTCGTGTCCGACTTTGTGCAACCCCATGGACTGCAGCCCACCAGGCTCCTCCGTCCATGGGATTTTCCAGGCAAGAGTACTGGAGTGGGGTGCCATTGCCTTCTCCACTGAGCGACCTAAATAATGATTTCCTCAATATATTTTAAAAATATTTTTCTTGTTTTTTAAACATTTTTTTAAATTTCCCAATTGAAAAAAAACCAAAGGCTTTATTTCCCACATGGAAAGCTCTGATGACTTTTATCTCACCTCAATTTTTAAGTGACAGTCATTTTTAAAATATCCATTGTAAACTCCACTTTCACTGATGGAACTCTTTGACCAAGAAAAATTATTTAAAACAAATGCCTATCTCTCTAGAATATACTACTACTGCTTTCTTCCTTTGAGTCATAAAAACAAAGAAATAAACTAAAAACACCTTTACACACCATCATCTCTGTTGCCATTCAATGTCAGAAGTAACATCTGTTAGCCTCCTAAGCAAAGTCTCCAATATCAGGAAGGTGTCAACAAAATGGTGCAAATTCATTTTCCAAAATTTGGATGTGGTATATATATGCAAGGGGATATTTCTCAGCCATTAAAAAGAAAGAAATCATGCCATCTGCAGCACTGTGGACGGACCTAGAGACTGTCAAACTGAGCGAAGCAAACCAGACAGAGAAAGAGAAACATCATATGCTATCTCTTATATGAGGAATCTAAAGAGAAATTATACAAATGAAGTTATTTCATTTGAAAGCTGAAATTTTACCAAAACCAAAGGCTTTATTTCCCACATGGAAAGCTCTGATGACCTTTTATCTCACCTCAATTTTTAAGTGACAGTCATTTTTAAAATATCCATTGTAAACTCCACTTTCACTGATGGAACTCTTTGACCAAGAAAAATTATTTAAAACAAATGCCTATCTCTCTAGAATATACTACTACTGCTTTCTTCCTTTGAGTCATAAAAACAAAGAAATAAACTAAAAACACCTTTACACACCATCATCTCTGTTGCCATTCAATGTCAGAAGTAACATCTGTTAGCCTCCTAAGCAAAGTCTCCAATATCAGGAAGGTGTCAACAAAATGGTGCAAATTCATTTTCCAAAATTTGGATGTGGTATATATATGCAAGGGGATATTTCTCAGCCATTAAAAAGAAAGAAATCATGCCATCTGCAGCACTGTGGACGGACCTAGAGACTGTCAAACTGAGCGAAGCAAACCAGACAGAGAAAGAGAAACATCATATGCTATCTCTTATATGAGGAATCTAAAGAGAAATTATACAAATGAAGTTATTTCATTTGAAAGCTGAAATTTTACCATTGGCAACAAAGTCTATCAAGCCTCTTAAAGTGACAGGCTCAGTACATTCCTATGAAGATGCTGACAAAAATCCATCCCTGAACAACCACAGTTTGCCAGACGTTCTTTTAAGCAAAAATGGTTTTCCACGGAAAAGTTCAGTTCACAACTCGAACGATCACACAAGTGCTTTTCTTTGAGATTCCTGTTGTGCGCATTGGTGTACAGCAAACGTGTATAAACATACGCCCCATTTTGTCACACAGAATATTAAAAAGACATATACTCAAAGGTCAAGGTTTTATAAAATTAGTCATTTTTATTACTTCATCAAGAACACCATTAAGTAAACTTGCTCTATCGTAGTTTACTCTGTATACATGAGAAGCGATTTATGTGAGGCTCCTGGGATAATGCCCTTGCTTTAAAACCATTAATGTCACTTGCTACCTGCACTGATGGTCTCTAAAATCTTTAATACCTACTCAATCAGTTTCTTTTTAAATTAAGGATTTTGTAATAGTAAAGTTCCAAGTATTTCTAATGGCCTATCATGGCTGGCTGTATAACTTACGAAGCTTATTTACTTATTTATTTATTTGTCTGTTTTAAGTATCTATTTATTTTTACTTTTTGGCTGCATGGCACATAGGACCAGGGATTGAGCCTGTACCCTTTGCACTGGAAGTGCGGAGCTGAACCACTAGTCCACCAGGGAAGTTCCATGAACACAAACGCATTTAATTATCACAACAACAACTGCACAGACAGCAAACAGGACACATGAGCTAACCAAAGCTTTAAAAGACCAAGTAACTTGGCCAAGGTCATGAAGATGGCACATCGAAGAGGGGGGACTATAACCAGGTTTTCCTTCCTCTGCCGTCACAGCTCATCATTCCATATTCCCTCTGAGTTTCTCAAGCATTTCCATGTCTGTAATCAGAAGGAACTAAAGATCTATGGTGTGAGAATTATGTGTTCTTCTTAGGGACAAAACGAAGGCTCAGGGTGGTCAAGAGCTTTGTTCAAAATCATATTTAGTTAATGGCAGAGCTGGGATGAAAAGAACCCAGTCATAGGCGAGATGCCCTGTGATGCCTCTTGCCTCTAAAAGAATGTTCTGGTTTCATCCTTATTTCTCTGGCATAGCCAGAGACAGGCCTGCAAACAGGATATGCCCTTGGCAGGCACCGAAAGACACCAGCCTGCAATAAATGGGCAGCTGGTGCCAAGGGTGCCTTCCTCAGCTTCCTCCTTGTAACACGTCAGGCACTTGAGTACCAGGACCCTTCCTGTCCTCTGCAGCTTACGTCTTTCCACTACAAAGCCAGCACGTGGCAAGTGGCAACAGGCTTGAGTGTCATCTAGAAGACTTCCCAGGCTCCCAAGAAAAGAGAATGGGAGCTCGTGTTTTCTCCCTGTCTTTCATGAAGCTCCAGCAGAAGCTCCAGACAAGACAGTTGAAACTCCTCTGTGACAGGGTCAGAAATGAAGGGGGTGCTCCCAAAATGAAGAGCTGTCCACCACAGGTTGTACATCACCCTAAGACAAGTCAGATTCCACACCACGGGAGTTCTGGCAGGCACGCGCTCTCACCACGATCCAAACACACAGACCATCCAGCCCAGCTCATAGGATTCGAGGTACTATTCTGCTCAGTAGAACATGGGACCTCGGGGAACAACTCATCGCTTAAAACATCCAAGGAAGAGGCATGACTTCACGAGAGGAACAGATACAGGGCAAAGTGATGATAAGAAAGGCAGGAGGGGTGGCTGAGAGCATGGGGGAGAGAGAGACGCGCTACGTACTGTAGACTTGAAGCAACAGCAGATCAATGCCACGCAGCCTTCATGACACACTCGCGCCCCTGGAAATCAACAGATGGCACCTCTCACTGCCAAGCTCTAATGCATTTCCCGTTCACGCTCAGCGTCAGCACACCGGGCTTGCCAAATACCCATTGATGCAGACAGTGAGGGGAGTGGAAGAACCCGCAGCTATTCACCTCTGCCTTCTTTGCAGGACCCTGTTCCTCGCAGCAAGAAAAACATTCACTCTGCAGCAGGTGAATTTCCACACAGGACGGCAAGGACACGCGTCCAGACGTGCACTCTGAAGGTGACTAGTATTTGGTAAGAAATGTTAAGCTCATTCAGGTTTTTCCATAAGATGGTATGAAAAAACCTAAACAAACTTTTTGGCCAACCCAATACTTGCTTTTTTTTTTTAGTATAAAAAATAGAGAAGTGACCTCTAAGGGTAATTCATATCTGTCATTGGACAGAGCTCACTTGGAACTTTTTGGCCAACCCAATACTTGCTTTTTTTTTTAGTATAAAAAATAGAGAAGTGACCTCTAAGGGTAATTCATATCTGTCATTGGACAGAGCTCACTTGAGTACGGCAGCCATCTATTCTCATCCTAATGGATCGTCAACAGAGCAGCTATTATATTCAAACAGCAAGGCAACCTAGAAAGTAAAACCCTAATACTTTTTGGATATTAGTCCTTGAATATAGGGCCCAAAACTCTTGAGTTGAAAAGTTTTGATTCCTATCAATCAGCCACCTGAGTGCCCGGGCTTCTTTCTTGGATTGCTGGAAGCTTGGTATCCACATCTCTCGCAAAGAGCGCCGACGTGGGGCCAGGGGTGAGAAAGCGAACACTGTAGGCTCTGGGCAGCTCAGGTGGGTAGCGTCTGCCTGCCATCTTTTGGGTGGTAAGCCCTGCATTGAGACAAAGAGGGAAGAATGAAAAACGTAAGTTAGCACAAGTCTCATGTTCCTAAGTACCTAAAGCAAGTACCTTCACTCCATGGAGTCTCCATAGTCACACTGCTGAAGAGTTAAAAGGAGAAAGAAAGTATCTAACATTTATTGAGAATATCCTGTGCACGAGATGGGGTTCCCAGGTGGCTCAGAGGTAAAGAATTAGCCTGCCAATGCAGGAGGTGCAGGAGGCGTGGGTTCGATCCCTGGGTCGGGAAGATCCCCTGGAAGAGGAAATGGTAACCCACTCCAGCACTCTTGCCTGAGAGATCCCGTGGACAGAGAGGCCTGGGGGACTACAGTCTATGGAGTCTCAGAGTCAGGCATGACAGTGACTGAGCTCACAGAACACATTTGCACTCTGCTCGGTGGGCTTCCCAGATGGTCTCATTCAATCCTCCAACCCATTCATGCCCAAGTACATTCTTTCGGAATTGTAGAACACAGAGGAAAAGGAAGAGACTACAAACTCCCTAAGAGGAAAAGGTCAATTCGGAAGGTCAGAAGTTAGGATGGTTTTGGATTTCTGGACAATAACACTGGAAAAGCAGTGGTGAAAGTCACTGATGAGTATTAACACTAGCAAGTACAACTTTAAGGAGAAAAAGGAAAGTTGCATAGCCTCAAAATATCTCCCCCCATATATTTACTAACTATTGTGGTGGTTTCAACATACGTCCAGGGACTTCCCTGGTGGTCCAGTGCTAAGACTCCATTCTCCCAATGCAAGAGACTTGGGTTCAATCCCTGGTCAAGGAACTAGATCCCACTTGCCATAACTAAAGATCCTGCATGCTGCAATGAAGGTCAAAGACCCCACATGCAGCAATTAGGACCCAGT
>SJXQ01003262.1:121263-156255 GCA_006408695.1 Aepyceros melampus | reverse complement strand
GACCCAGTGCAGCCAAATAATTAATTTAAAATATATATTAAATAAATATAATATATATTTATTATATATATATATTTATATATAATAAATATATATATATTCCTCCCCCAAGGAGGCGAGGCTTAATTCCCTTCTCTTTCACTGTGGGCTGGATTTACTGACTCACTCAGTGGAAAAAGAAAATTAGTGACTTCACAGAAGAAAAACCTAGCAGACACCACCTTAAGCAGGTGATCAAAGAAAGCATCACCAGTAACACATCATGCTGATATCACTCATCCTCTGATATGATAACAATGAGAAGGTCCTTTTCACCTCTGTGCTTTTATTCCCCCAAATCCAAAACCCAAGTGTCAACATGAGAAAACATCAGAGAAACTCTGTAGAGGGACATTCTGCAGAATATTGACCAATCTTCTTCAAAAATGTCAGTTATTAAAAAACAAGAAAGATGGCACAACTGTCACAAACTGAAGGCATCTGAGGCGACATGAGGAGCAACTACAATCTGGTATCCTGGATCCAATCCTGGAACAGACAAAAGATGTGCGTGGAGAAGCTGGAAAAATAGGACTCAAGTCTGTATTGCAGTTCATTGTAGTATTAACAGTCAACATTGGTTTCTCAGTGTTGACAAATGTGCTTGGCACTCCACTATCTTTGCAACCCTTCTATCAATCCATAATCCTTTCAAAAGTTAAAAAAAATTTTTTAAAGAAAGCCAATAACAAAATGCCTTCAAAATTCTGAACAAAAAGAAACCAAACAAGACTAACATCCATTTTAGTAGTTTACATTCAGCTAAACTACAGCTTAAATGTTAGAATCAAATAAAGACATTTCAGACACCCCCCATATATCCTTTGTCAAGAAGCTATATGAGGGTCAGTTCAGTTCAGCTGCTCAGTTGTGTCCGACTCTTTGTGACCCCATGGACTGCAGCATACCAGGCTTCCTTGTCCATCGCCAACTCCTGGAGCTTGCTCAAATTCATGTCCATCAAATCGGTGATGCCATCCAACATCTTATTCTCTGTCGTCCCTTTCTCCTCCTGCCTTCAATCTTTCCCAGCATCACAGTCTTTTCCAATGAGTCAGTTCTACACATCAGGTGGCCAAAGTATTGGCGCTTCAGCTTCAGCATCAGTCCTTCCAACGAATATTCAGGACTGACTTCCTTTACAATTGACTGGTTCGATCTCCTTGCAGTCCAAGGGACTCTCAAGAGTCTTCTCCAATACCACAGTTCAAAAGCATCAATTCTTTGGCACTCCGCTTTCTTTATAGTCCAACTCTCTCATCCATGCATGACTACTGGAAAAACCATAGCTTTGATGAGACGGACTTTTATTAACAAAGTAATGTCTCTGCTTTAATATGCTGTCTATGTTGATCATAGATTTTCTTCCAAGCAGTAAGAGTCTTTTAATTTCATGGCTGCCATCGCCATCTGCAGTGATTTTGGAGCCCCCCAAAAATAAAGTCTCTCACTGTTTCCATTGTTCCCTATCTATTTCCCATGAAGTGATGGAACTGGATGCCATGATCTTCGTTTTTTGAATGCTGACTTGTAAGCCAGCTTTTTCACTCTCCTCTTTCACTTTCATCAAGAGTCTCTTTAGTTCTTCTTCACTTTCTGCCATAAGGGTGGTGTCATCTGCATATCTGTGGTTATTGATATTTCTCCCGGCAATCTTGATTCCAGCTTGTGCTTCATCCAGCCCGGCATTTTGCATGATATACTCTACACATCAGTTAAATAAGCAAGGTGACAATATACAGCCTTGATGTATTCCTTTCCCTATTTGAAACCAGTCTGTTGTTCCATGTCCAGTTCTAACTGTTGTTTCTTGACCTGCATACATATTTCTCAGGAGGCAGGTCAGGTGGTCTGGTGTTCACATCTCTTGAAGAATTTTCCACAGTTTGTTATGATCCACACAGTCAGAGGCTTTGGTGTAATCAATAAAGCAGAAGTAGATGTTTTTCTGGAATTCTCTTGCTTTTTTGAAGATCCAATGGATGTTGGCAATTTGATCTCTGGTCCTCTGCCTTTTCTAAACCCAGCTTGAACACCTGGAAGTTCATGGTTCATGTATCACTGAAGTCTGGCTTGGAGAATTTTGAGCATTACTTTGCTTGTGTGTGAGATGAGTGCAATTGTACGGTAGTTTGAACATTCTTTGGCATTGCCTTTCTTTGGAATTGAAATGAAAATTGACCTTTTCCAGTCCTGTGGCCACTGCTGAATTTTCCTAATTTGCTGGCATATTGAGTGCAGCACTTTCACAGCATCATCTTTTAGGATGAGGGTACAATCAACCAAATAAAAAGAAAGTTAAGAGAAAAGGAGAAAAACATACAAGAAACAGAGGTGTCAACATTAAAGAAAAAGATAGGAAAGGCAATTCCTAACATGCTAGGGAAGGGAGATCTCAGAGTGGTCTCTATACAGTGTAGAGGGCAACCAGATGTACCTACTACATGTCAACGAGGCTCCAGGAGAGATTTATTCAACAAGATGAAATGACTTGAATGCCTGGTATAGCATCTTCAAAGGAGGTTTAAACAATCAACAAGGATTGAATTAGTTATGTAAAAGTATAAAATAAACAAACAAGAAATAAGACAATTATTAACTCGAGGGAAACCAAAAGCTGTATAGGTAAGGGAAATAAATCATAGTATATACTACATGGTTCATTTCTACATAAGTTACATGATCATATAAACAGTGGGTATTAAAAAGAATTGTGTATGAGAGCATGTTATTTAGAAACACTGAGTAATAACCAAAATAATTTGTTAGGTATGGTGGTAAGTGGGCTTCCCTGGTGGCACAGAGGGTAAAGCCTCTGCCTGGAATGCGGGAGACCTGGGTTCAATCCCTGGGTCTGGAAGACCCCCTGGAGAAGGAAATGGCACCCCACCCCAGTGTTCTTGCCTGGAGAATCCCATGGACGGAGGAGCCTGGGGGGCTACAGTCCATGGGGTCGCAAAGAGTCGGACACGATTGAGCGACTTCACTTTCACTTTCTATGGTGGTAAGTGGCTTCCCAGGTGGCGCAGTGGTAAAGAATCTGCCAGCCAATGCAGGAGACACAGAAGATGTGGGGTTCAATCCCTGAGTTGGGAAAATCCCTTGGAGGAGGGCATGGTAGCCCACTCCAGTGTTCTTGCCTGGGAAATCCCATGGACAGAGCTGCCTGGTGGGCTTCAGTCCATGGGGCTTCAGGGAGTCAGACACAACTGAATACAGCACATGGCTGGTGGCAAGTGGCTGCCTTCTAGGGAAGGAGAAAAGAAAAAAGAAGTAGAAGGTTGTTTTGTTTTGTTTTGTTTTACTAACTTTGCAGAAGTAATTGATACTTGAACCTATGTACCTGTGTATCTCTTTCTTAATTTTTTTTTTTTTAATCTTTTGGCCACACCATGTGGCATGTGGGATCTCAGTTCCTCAACCAGGGAAAAAACCCACACCCTCTGCATTGGAAGCACAGTCTTAACCACTGAACCACCGGGAAGTCCTAAAAAAAATTTTAATGTGAAGATATTAGAGTTGATAATAGGTTTGCAATGATTACTCTTCATCCATACCAAATTTAGAAAGCAGAGCAGAAAAACCAATCTGAAATACACTAGAGATGTTTGGCCTGTGAAGGAGATGACTTTGAGTGAACATAAGGCTGTTTTAAAGTATCTAAAGAGATCACAAGAACTAACTTGTTTGGTAGAGCGTGAAGGATAGGGTTGCCTAAATTCTCTCTTCTCAATAACTACTCACAGATGGTCATGGAGTTTGGCTTCCAAGAGCCTGGAACAAGCATAAGGATTCTTTACCAAGACAAAATTGAGCACAGAAAACCAGAACAGGAATCCAAATGGCAAACCACAAGAAAAGGTTAAGACTTACAATCTGGGGAGTCTAAATACCCATCCAGGGACGTCCCTGATGGACCAGCGGCTAAGACTCTACGCTCCTGGGTTTGACCCCTGATCAGGGACTAGATGCCGCATGCCACAGTTAAAGGTGCCACATGCGACAATGAAGATCCTTCTTGCATGCTGCAACTAAGACCCGGCATAGCCAATAAATACCAACTCAGAGTTCAAAGGGTTAGATGCAGGCTCAAACTTCGGGTTACTACAGCCAGAGCTCATGATGGAGGAGAGCCTGTATTTGGAGCAAAACCAGAATCAAATAAGGAAGACCTCAATTGATTACTACAAAACAGCTTTGGAAAGGCCATTGCTTATCTTTCCTGACTGATGGTCACATATGCAAAGCTGCATCTCACTGCATTAGAGTTAGAAGTGGGTAGTTAAGAAAGAACCATAGAAGGGGAAGTCTTGGTTCAATACAAAGACCAGTATAACAACTGTAGAAATTTAACAAAAGATAAGATTTGCTGCCCTAAAAAATGGTGAAATCACCAGCCCTGGAAATGTAACATAAATTAGCAGATGACTTGGTTGTGATATTTGAAACACCAGTTTCATCTGAACTGACCACACAACTGTCAGTGGCCTTCCCAACCCTAACCTTGCATAACTGTCTACATGAGAAAGTCAGTAGTAATACCCTCTTTCCCTGCCTGCCCACCTGAGAGCTCTTCCAATGGTATAGGATAAAGCCCCATTTAATGTGACATCATAGAGAAAGGAATCTTGTGAAATGGACTCTTTCAGCTCTAGTGTTCTTCCAGAAACGTCTCACAGTGTGACCTGAAGAAAGTGTGTCTGATGAAATAGTTATGACCTGTTTAGTAGTAACTAACTTCCAGCATCCCAAATTGCCTTTCCAGCTGAAGTCCTAGGCAGAAAAACAAGCTGTTCCTAAACTACAATTAATAAATATTTTGCTTCCAAGGAGAACATGGCTCTTACTTTAACAATAAGGAAAAAGTCAGATGATCCACAAATTCATAACTCATCTTGAGTTCGTCAGGGAACCGAGATCACACAACAACCAAGTGACCCGAATCCCAGAGTGACGTGTTCGTCTCGGGAAAGATGGACACAGGATCAACTTCACCTTTTGCTGAACACAGGAGAAGGAGGTGGCTACCACAAAGAAGGTAACAAGAGATCGACTAAAATTTTAACAAATCTTATAGGTATGGGCTACCATGTTAGTTTGGAATAGCTGGGTTACACCAAAAAAGAGGTCAAACTCACTCAAAAGCTCTTTTCTTTTTTAAAAAAATATTTATTATTTATTTGGCAACACTGGGTCTTAGTTGCATGCAGGCTCAGTAATTGGGGCACATGGGCTTAGCTGCTCCACAGAATGTGGGATCTTAGTTCCCAGACCAAGGATTGAACCCGTGTCCTTGGCATTGCAAGGCAGATTTTTAGCCACTGAACCACCAGGGAAGTCCCCAAAGCTTTTTCCATGCACCTCCATTAGATGCCCAGGAAGAGACTGGGGCCAGGGCAGAACACTGGAAACAGCCTCCTTCTTTGATCTAGGGCAGGGAGGGGAACGTCAGGAAGCCCCTTCTATCTCCCCAGAACCTTCCCTTACAAGGAAAAAAGCCTTATGACACTGAAGAAGCAGGAGCAAGCCTTTCATCTTCAGATCCAAGGGATGAAAATCTACCACTCCCTCATGCAAAATTCACGTCTCATGGTCTGGGGGGAGGCTGGAAATGAATCCAGATCTAGGATCCCACCATGATACCAGAGGTCACCTACCCCTGAAGGGACACAGAACTCTCTTCCATCCAAACCAACCACAGATACAAGGCAGAGTCTGGCTTGAAGGAGAGGCAAGAACACTGAGAAAGCTTCACTCCTGAGTTCCAGGAATGCAAAAACCTGCCTAAGCCTGATGCTGCTGAGAAAACAAAGAACCCACCCTGCCCACACCACGAGCCAGTCGTTGAGCAACAAGCCACAGCAGTTTACTGCCGACGGAGGGGCAAGAGAAGGGAGACCTCCTCTGTGACCCGGCAATACAGGACCTGCCAAAAGCTGAGGGTGAGGAGAAAGGCTGAGAAAAACTGCTTAGTGCCAGGTCCCACTGTAAGGATGGGTAACTATCATAGTTAATACTGATACTATTTAATTACTGATTATTGTAATTATAAATACTGGAATAATTTGAAGCTGTAGAGCACTAAACATGACATAACAACACAAATCTTTTTTTTCTTTTTTCTTGGCCATACCCCATGGCATGTGGGGTCTCAGCTCCCTGACCAGGGATAGAATTTTCACCTCTGTAATGGAAGGCAGAGTCTTAAACACTGGACTATCAGAGAAGTTCTGCAAACCCAAATTTAGGTCAGCTCTTGAGGTGGCGCTAAGTGGTAAAGAACCTGCTTGCCAATGCAGGAGACACAGGTTTGATCCCTGGGTCGGAAAGATCCCCTGGAGGCAGGCACGGCAACCCACTCCAGTAATCTTGCCTGGAGAATCCCATAGACAGGGGAGCCTGGCCTGTGGCCCACAGGGTCACAAAGGGTCGGACACAACTGAAGCAATTCGGCACTTGACCAGACCAGCTCAACTGGCGTTAGATTCTCATGGGAGCGCGAACCCCACTGCGAACTGCACCTGCGAGGGATCTAGGCTGGGTGCTCCCTAAAAGAAGCTAATGCCTGATGATCTGAGGTGGAGCTGAAGCGGCGCTGCTAGCCCTGGGGAGTGGCTACCACTGTCTCCAGTTACCCTGAGATGTTTTCCAGTTGCAGGAAAACAAGCTCATGGCTCCTGATTCTGCATTATGGTGAGTTGTATGATTTTATTATATATTACAATGCAATAATCATTGCAATAAAGGGCACAATAAATATAATGCACTTGAGTCTTCCCAAAACATTCCCCTCGCTGTCCCCTGGTCCATGGAAAAATTGTCTTCCATGAAGCTGGTCTCTGGTGCGAAAAGGCTGGGGACCACGGGGCTGAAGGACTGAAAATATGGATGAGATTCAGAACTTGCCATTTTTTAAACTTGTTTGGCCTTCATGCCTCTGCTGCAGCTTCTGTGCATCACTGCCCAGCACCTGTACTGTGGTAACCTCCAGAAGAAACAGTATAGAAGAATTTAAAGCCCTCAGGACAGACCAGTAAACTTCATGGCAGTCCTCAAATAGAAACGAAATATCCATCCTTCCCGCAGAGCCTGGCCTCTCTGATAAAGGAGAGGCCAGTGATGGGGCAGCTGCAACAGAAGAATGCACAGCAGCAGAGAACATCAAGACGGCCATCCCAGCACTTCTCTGCCAAACCCGGACCCGCTTACCTTCTCCTGGAGCCTAATGTTACCCCACACCTTGCTGCACACCATACACTCAAAGGCGTCGATGTGGCTGTCCTGCTTAACGTCCTGTGCCCCCCATTTCCGTTCCCTGAGCGCGGTGAGAAGTCGCTGATTGGAGATCTCGCCCTTCAGCTTCCATTCTATGTAGGCCTGGTAGCGTCTGTCATCCTGATCCAGCGCTCTGATGTAACTCGCCAGCTCTCTAGGGTGAGAAAATTCTGATACCAGGATAGCACTTCTATTACTTGGAAGCCAGTCTGCGATGTTGGGGGATCCATAATACACAGGGACGACTCCCAGTTTCAGAGGTCTCCAGAACTTCTCAGTGATGTAGTCGTCACACACCGCATTCTCAAAAGCAAGGATAAACTTATACTGGGCGAGGATCCTGTAAAAGCCATCGGCGTCCATAGAGGCTGGATTGCTCAACTGTGGAGGGAGAGGTTTGTTTCGCAGACACTCGCCATAGGAATCGACCTCAATGTATGTCATCAGCTCTCGAACATAGCTGTCCCTGTCTGAGGGTGGGTCACAGTCGGACTGTACGTACACCAGCGGGGCGAGGCTCTTGCGGAGGTGGTTTTTGGACCGCAAGGGGACCAGGTATCGGAGTGATGTCAGGACTTCTGTGCCCTCCAAGTACTGGGTGGTTAGTGGCAGGTGGGAGTGCCGGCTGAAGGTGGCAGTGTAGTTGAACAAGGTGATGACTGGCTGGTGAAAGAGCTTATAATTATTTTTTGGAGACTCTTCATGAAAAAGGGCCCAGTCATGATGGGCTTTCCGAGGCAGAGGTAAGCTATCTATGCTAAAGTCAGTACCTAGGAGAAAAAAAGACAATGTTAGTATGTCCAAAAAAACTCTGGTGTTTCAGTTTGAGTCACCTGGGAAGACTAATACACAGAAGAGCTTGGGCTATAAATAAGAAGCCTGTTACAGTGCCTGCAAAATGCCTGGCGGTTAGACTTCCCTGGTGGTGCAGTGGATAAGAATCCCCACCTGCCCATGCAGGGGACATGGGATCCATCCCTGGTCCGGAAAGATTCCACATGGCGTGAAGCATCTAAGCCCACATGCCACAAATACTGAGCCTGAGCTCTAGAACCTGGGAGCCACAACTCCTGAAGGCCCAGTGTCCCAGAGCCTGTGCACCAAGACAGGAGAAGCCACTGCAGTGAGAAGCTCGCACATCCCAACTAGAGAGTAGCCCGTGCTCACTGCAGCCAGAGAAAAGCCCACACATAGAGCCAGCACAGCCAAAAATAAATATATTAATAAATAATATTTTAAATGCCCAACAGTCAAAATCATGAAGCTTTCACCCTAGAAACTGCTTATAGGGAGGGTCACCAAGGAAAGGGACCCTCCCTCTCATTTTATGAAAAGAGAAACGGGAGTAAGTGTCTAGCCTGGTTCTAAAGAATTTATTCCACTGCCTCCTGCAACTGCCTTTTTCTTTCCAGAGGCATTACCCAAAGAGGGAAGGAGAAATGAAGAGAGAGACAATTCTTAAGAAAAGAAAAAGGAAGCCAAAAAGGGGAAAGAAAAGCAGCTTGGCAGATTGGTTTCATGGAAAAGGAAAAAAAGAGGAAATTATGCAAAAGTAGCCAGAACAAATACACGGGATAGATTTTTTTTTTTAATCCAAAATGATCGATTTTCAACAAAGTGCAGTGAATCAGTCTTAGTCAAAATGGTAGATAAGAGGCTTTTAAAGACTTAAGAGCTGATAATAGCACTGTGTTAAAGATCGCTGAAGGATGGATGTGAAATAACAAGCACATCATGAAATAAAGAAGGCATAACAGGATTATAATTGTGAGTGATTCTAGCTTCCAGGGGATTAATTGGGGAAAACTTTGAAATATAATAATGTTCAGACAGAAATGATGGATGTGCTAAACCATTGTTTCCTGACTGTGGGTGGAGCCCCAACAGGAAGAAGTAATTTCCATAACTGAGAAAGAAGAATTAAGACAATATCACAACATATAACACAATTTCTAAGGTGTTCCAGACACTGATGATATTTTGGCCCAGTGACTTGATTTTTTTTTTAATGCAAGAAAATGGTATATACACACACACACAAAAAAAATCCATCTTCTAGCATCCACTGGGGAAAAAACACACCAAATAAATTCTTCCAGAAAAATGAGACATATTCTCTGGTAGAATTCATAAAAATCAATTATGTAATGCCAATGCACACCCTCTCAAATAAACACATACTCTTTGGTGCAAACAGTACATCAATGAGAAATCAATTAATCAAGAGAGGCTTTTAAACAATTAAAGATCAAAGAAGTTTATGCTGGAGGACGTATACTGAGCCCAGAGAAACTGCTGAGGGTTATGTATTACTGTCTTGATAATAGGCTTTTATTCTCAATGAGGAGGAATGAAAGACCAACATCTAAAAATGGTCATATCTTGGTTTACTTGGCATTTACTACACAAGCCCTTTAGAAGTGAAAAGAATACTCAGGGGACTTCCCTGGTGGTCCAGTGGTTAAGAATCCACCTTCCAGAGCAGGGCACTCAGGTCCATCCCTGCTTGGGGAAGTAAGATCCCACAGACAGCAGGGCAACTAAGCCCTTGCTGCAACTGCCGAGCCCAAGCACCACAGCTAGAGAGGAGTCCACGTGACACAACCAAGACCCGATGCAGACAAACAAATAAAAAGAATACTCACACATGCCTGAACTGTAATGGCACGCAGAGTCGGATGGTCAGCACTGGTTAGTAGACAAACATCGGACATGAAAGAGAACTTGAGAAGAAAGGCAATTTACTGCATTGAACTGGCGGCTGCTCACAAAGGTTCTAAGTTGGTCAAGTGGCCAATGATGGGCACTGAACCGATAAATGTGAGTTAGAACATAAAGCTTCCATAGAAAGCAGCGCAGAGAATCAAGGCCATTTTCCTGGAAGAGGAAGATCCAGAGTCCAATCCTAGGCCCAGAGGGCAGGGATCCAGATGAATGATTAGAGGCTGGAGGCGATAGGGTTAAGATGAAAGCGGGTCTAGAATTAATGATCAGGCACAAGTGCTCTGAGGGAGGGACTCAGACACCAGGGGCCGTCCACTGCTGGTACCTGGCACACGGGTGACTCTTAACCGCTGCTGGTACCTGGCACACGGGTGACTCTTAATCGCCTCACCCTGCAGTCACCATGGCACCATGGCAGAGATCCAAACTGCAGAGTGAGGAAACAGAAAGACACAACTAGGGCTACAGAGCATGGAGGGGGCCTGACTCGCATCACTGCTTGTCTACATCTGTAAAGTGTAAGAGGAAGTTAACATGTTGAGACCTCGTCACAGCCAATATCTAAGTCGGTGTGTTGGTAATAAGAATGAGACTTATTCTTACGAAACCAGAACCAGTTATAATGAGCTTTTCATTCATTTTAACTGGGAGGTGAGGGCTTCCAGGCTCATTATATCTTGCATTATACCACACACACACACACACACACACACACACACACACATCACATTGAAATAAGTTGTGTGTGTGTTTTTTTATGAGATTCTTCCTAACTAAAATACTCTGAGGAAGATTAAAAAATATATGTCATCTTGCCCAGCAAGCTCCTCCCCTAAACTTACAGCTTATCATTGTAAACACTCAAGAATTCTTACGTTACAACCATAACAAACCTAAAATACATCTCTGAGGATATTACAACCGACAATGCGAGTGGCGGTATTGAGGAATTTCTCAAAGGTTCTTGGATGTGGGTTCAGCTTCCCAGGTGGCGCTAGTGGTAAAGAACCTGCCTGCCCAATGTAAGAAACAGAAGAGACATCCCTGGGTAGGGAAGATCCCCTGGAGGAGGGCATGGCAACCCACTCCAGTACTCTTTCCTGGCAAATCCTATGGACAGAGAGGCCTGGCAGGCTACAGTCCATGGGGTCACAAGAGTCAGATACGACTGAAGCAACTTAGCAGGCACACACGCACTGGACATGGTCAGGAAACAGCTGAGTTATTTGCTCTCTCTGACTCCAGGGCAACGCCCACTGTAACAAGAGTCGGAAACAGGGTATTTAAAGAAAAGAAAATCAACTGAACTATGATAAGTCTATACAAATGTGACTAACTTGCGTGTGACCAGTTCAGGAGTTTTGTACAGCCATGTTCACTGGCTCTTACAGGTAACAACTTCAGATTCAAACTTCCATTTCTCTGGGTTATTTTGTGCTTCCTGAATACTGACTAATTCATTCGTCCCTTTATTAGCTGACAAATAGATCTTCAGCACTAAAGTGCACTGTAAAGGAAATCACAACTAGAAACACAAACGGAATACAATTCATGCTGGCAAATGGCGCTTCCGCCTCAGGAAGGGGAGGCGGACACTGCCCCAGCACGGACAAACCTTGGGGACGAACCTTGGAGACACTGTGCTGAGTTCAGTGATTCGGTCAGTCATCAAAAAAAAAAAAAAAAAAAAATTCTGTGCGATTCCTCTTATCTGAGGCCCCCAGAATAGTCAATAGTTCAGGACAGTTCAGTCGCTCAGTCGTGTCCAACTCTGCGACCCCATGAATCGCAGCACGCCAGGCCTCCCTGTCCATCACCAACTCCCGGAGTTCACCCAGACCCACACCCATGGAGTCAGTGATGCCATCCAGCCATCTCATCTCATCCCCTTCTCCTCCTGCCCCTAATCCCTCACAGCATCAGAGTCTTTTCCAATGAGTCAACTCTTCGCATGAGGCGGCCAAAGTACTGGAGTTTCAGCTTCAGCATCATTCCTTCCAAAGAAATCCCAGGGCCGATCTCCTTCAGAATGGACTGGCTAGATCTCCTTGCAGTCCAAGGGACTCTCAAGAGTCTTCTCCAACACCACAGTTCAAAAGCATCAATTCTTCGGCGCTCAGCTTTCTTCACAGTCCAACTCTCACATCCATACATGACCACAGGAAAAACCATAGCCTTGACTAGACGGACCTTAGTCGGCAAAGTAATGTCTCTGCTTTTGAATATCTATTTAGGTTGGTCGTAACTTTCTTTCCAAGGAGTAAGCGTCTTTTAATTTCATGGCTGCAGTCACCATCTGCAGTGATTTTGGAGCCCAGAAAAATAAAGTCTGACACTGTTTCTACTGTTTCCTCGTCTATTTCCCACAAACTGATAGGATTGGATGCCATGATCTTCGTTTTCTGAATGTTGAGCTTTAAGCCAACTTTTTCACTCTCCTCTTTCACTTTCATCAAGAGGCTCTTTAGTTCCTCTTCACTTTCTGCCATAAGGGTGGTGTCATCTNNCCCAAAAAAATAAAGTCTGACACTGTTTCCACTGTTTCCCCATCTATTTCCCATGAAGTGATGGGACCGGATGCCATGATCTTCGTTTTCTGAATGTTGAGCTTTAAGCCAACTTTTTCACTCTCCTCTTTCACTTTCATCAAGAGGCTCTTTAGTTCCTCTTCACTTTCTGCCATAAGGGTGGTGTCATCTGCATATCTGAGGTTATTGATATTTCTCCCAGCAATCTTGATTCCAGCTTGTGTTTCTTCCAGTCCAGCATTTCTCATGATGTACTCTGCATATAAGTTAAATAAGCAGGGTGACAATATACAGCCTTGACATACTCCTTTTCCTATTTGGAACCAGTGTTGTTCCATGTCCACTTCTAACTGTTGCTTCCTGACCTGCATACAGATTTCTCAAGAGGCAGGTCAGGTGGTCTGGGATTCCCATCTCTTTCAGAATTTTCCACAGTTTATTGTGATCCACACAGTCAAAGGCTTTGGCATATTCAATAAAGCAGAAATAGATGTTTTTCTGGAACTCTCTTGCTTTTTCCATGATCCAGCGGATGTTGGCAATTTGATCTCTGGTTCCTCTGCCTTTTCTAAAACCAAGAAGTCCTGGTGAGCCACAAAGCACAGCAAAGTCGGTACATCTCCTCAATAGGAAACCACTCCTGGAGGGCACAGCCTGGCCAGGCTTGCCAGTTTCCCTTCTTGCGCCCCATCACAGACCAGGGCCCATTTCACACTGTCTACACAAGTACAGCCCTGCGACTTTCCATTTCATACTCACAGTTCCTGCCCTCCATCCTCACCTTGAAGATCCCGTGACGGGACTGCAGGCCTTCCCCAAGGACCGGCTCTCTCTGCTGGGTCTGCTCTCCAGGCCTCCCCTCTGCCCTCTCTCCCCCTGCCCCGGGTATTTAAGTAGGCACGTCTTTGTTTGGAAACACTGTGCTCACCACTATTAATAATACATCGAAAGGCACCGTCTCCAAGGAACTCCAAGTGCTTCACAGGCATTATATAATTAGCCCTCACCCAAAGCCCCGCTCCAGCAAAGCCTTCAGGGGAACAGGGGCTGAATCAGAGCTGCAGAGGGACAGAGACCCCTCAGGACTGTTGTGAAGGCATAAAGTGCAGGACTTACCCAGGAGCTGGGATGACACCACCTCCAGTGAGATTATTCCAAAATACTCCCCTTGCTCCTGGGAAACTGGATTAAAAGAATGATTTGACAGGCCCCACAAGGGAATTCCTTTACTACCTGTACAGGTAAGTCACCAGCCCTGGGCACGCTGCTGTGTGCCAGTCAGGGCCCTCAAGATGAACACCCTTGTCTCATGTCTACTCTCTAACTGTCCCATCACTGGGTGCCCACCCTACCCCCCTCTGTCACCTCCTTTCAGCTTCTTTTTCTTTTTTTTCCTTTAACAAAGACACCTTTATTTTTTGTCTTAAAAAAACTGTTCTTTTTCCAAAATAATCATGATTAACTTACAAAAATGGACATGAACAGGGCATCCTCAAAGCGTTTCCCTTCAGTGGGAAACGGCTTCATAGAATACAGACATCGAAAGGTTAAACAAATTTCTATTTTGTTGTCGCCATAAGACAAAACAGGATCTCGACTAAGTCAAGGAAATCCATTCACACTTCAAGTCCTTCTCCACCAGGGACCAGCCTTGTTATACCATTTCCATTTCACAAGAGTTGGTCTAATTTAGTAATTCTTCTTTCTGGCGTGACTTCAAATTCAGGCACATCTTCTAGTACCATATTGACAAAGTCATCCCATTCCAGTAGGGTGCCAACAGTCTCCCTATCACTCTTCATCACTATGTGAATTCTTGATCCTACACACTTGTCCACGAGCCCTACAGGGAGTGGCTGTGACGGGGTGGTGGTGTACTTGCAGCTTCTTCTGATGGGGCCACCCCAAGTGGGAGGAGAAACCGGGAGGAGCAGTCAGTGTGACCCCTCAGGGGTGCCCGTCTTCCCCTGAACCCTCCCCATCTTCCCACCTGACATACTGCCTCCATATGGAAAACACCCATCATGGCCAGACTGTTCAAGGCCCACCAGGTGAGGCCCCCAGCTCCCTCCTGAGACCCAAATGGAGCTCGCACATACCTGGCTTCCTGCACATCCAGTTAGCTGATTTACCCTCGGCACCTCGCTCCCACCTTGAAAGTATTCTCTACATATTTGGTGATATATAAGGGGAATACTAATGCTTTTATCCTCTCAAAAATCCTCTGTAGAAGATAGGGCTGAAATTTTTCTCTGCATAAATTATCAAAATGAGGCTGAATTGACGGGGGTACTTTCCTGGGGTCCGACAGCTCATGGTAGAAAAACCCTGGACGGAACTCAGTTCCTCACATTTCTAGGAAGGAACTTTGCTTTTCCTACCACATCCCGGCCCACCTGCCCCTCTTGGAGATTTCAGAACACTCAGGTTACCAAAATCTAAAGTGAAGTGAAAGTCGCTCAGGCGTGTCCAACTCTTTGCAAACCCATGGACATGGAATTCTCTAGGCCAGAACACTGGAGTGGGTAGCCTTTCCCTTCTCCAAGGGATCTTCCCAACCCAGGGACTGAACCCAGGTCTCCCACATTGCAGGCAGATTCTTTACCAGCATATTCTTTACCCAAGAATACTGGAGTGGGTAGCCTATCCTTTCTCCAGCAGATCTTCCTGACCCAGGAATCAAACTGGGGTTTTCTGCATTGCAGGCAGATTCTTTACCGAGTTATCAGAAAAGCCCTACAGAACTAAAACTACGTATCATCTGTGAGGAAAAAGACCACTGCCATGGTATGAAATGCAAGCACAAAGGAGAAACAGGGACATATTCCCCCTGGAGACTATTTGGAAAATTAGACTACATTTGGGGAGGGTAGAGTAGTGTCAGAGTAGTGAAGAGAGGTCCATAGCAGAGAGCAGCAATTGCCTTTCCTAAGCTCATTCCAGAACTGACAAGCATTGATGTTAAGGTTTTACATAAATAGAAGCAGTCAAAGAAGAGTTATAATAACTCTTACATAGCACAGAGCAGTTACCAATGTGTGATGTACTGTCACATTCATTGGACCGCATAAAGCCCCCTCATGATGAATCCTGCAATTCTTATTTTTACAGTTGAGAAAACGATGCTCAAAGATTCCTTGCCTAGAGACACAGAGCTGGTAAATTTCAATTACACTCCAGCCCCGGATGCTCGATGCTAAGTTGGTGCTCTTTCCAAGTGGATCACAATCACCTCCCAAATCCTGTTATGATCGCAGAACTATAGCCTTGACGTGAGCTTTCTGTTACTTGAAATTAAAAAACAATCATAATAGATAGTTTTAAACAACTCTCTCCTCAGAACAACAACCCACTGATGTAACGATGGACAGGAAAGCCTGGCGTGCTGTAGTCCACGGGATCCCAAAGAGTCGGACACAACTTAGCTACTGAACAACAAATAATGGTATGTAGACATTAGGTGTTGGAGCTTCCCTGGTGGCTCAGATGCTAGAGTATCATACTGCCTGCAATGCGGGAGACCCAGGTTAGATCCCTGGGTTAGGAAGATCCCCTGGAGAAGGGAATGGCAACCCATCCCAGATTTCTTGCCTGGAGAATCCCATGGACAGAGGAATCAGGCAGGTTTCTGTTATACGGTCAGCTCTGTGTCTTTTGAGGGCTTAAATTTGACTTTTGTGAGGTCAGAGATATTCCTCAGAAAGGTAACAAAGGTGAGTTTTCAAGTCAGGATTTTAAACAGCATATGGTCTAATGGCTCATTTTGTAGATGAAGGATAAAGGCGTTGAAATGTGCAGTCATTTCTCTAGACAACCCTCACGGCCGACACACCCTGACCTCTGAACCCATGCGCAGTACGTTGTGTGGTCTCAGGTGGTTCTGGGAATTAAAAAGATAACACGCACCAAGTTCCCAGTGCCTCAGCTGGCATCGTGCGGATAACCAATGGCCCACTGCTTTTTATCAGTGACTCACAGTGTGGTATTGGGGGAGGGCTGTAAGCAACTGACACTCCCCTATCAGTTATTATAGGACAGAGAGACCTCACCCAGAGTCGAAAAGGGACCAGGCCCCTGCGCTTGACTCAGTAACCAGCCACAGTCATCTGCAGACTGACCCTGAGTCCCAGGTGATACCTAGGATCCTCAAGAGGGTGTGCCAAGCAGCCAGGTATCACAGATCATCCTCACAAGGACCATGCGTGAGGTGACCAGGAGTTCTGGAAGAAGCTGAGAAACTCTGTTGCTGAAATTCTGAAAAACAACGGGGCACAGGCTGCCAAAAACCTGCAGCCTCCCCACCCCAGACAACTGCTGAGCATGGATGCCCTGGGGCTCACGGACACCCGGGGCTCACATCCCAGAAGACAAGGCCCAGCAGGCCCAGATGGGACACTCCTGAGCATTCTCAGACTATCTAGAAGTGGGGCTGGAGGTCCTAGTGAGCCTGCAGGAGAAGGGCCCACCACGGGGGAGTGGCTGCAGTAAGTCACAGGGACCCCACACCTACCAGGAGCTGCAGAAGCCATGGAGACACAGACCTGAGGGGGCAAAGCCCAGCCCTGATTTAGTAAACAGCAGCAGGAATGGAGCTTCTGTCTCCTAGGAATCGGCTGGAT
Organism: Aepyceros melampus; assembly: GCA_006408695.1. Taxonomy (NCBI): domain Eukaryota; kingdom Metazoa; phylum Chordata; class Mammalia; order Artiodactyla; family Bovidae; genus Aepyceros; species Aepyceros melampus. The sequence goes on along the minus strand of SJXQ01003262.1, from coordinate 139,070 downwards.
ACAGCTCAGAAAGAGGAGAAAGACTTCATCCAAGGGAAGCCCAGGCCACCAAAAGCAACTGTGATCATTTCCCATTGTATCGTAAACCAGCCCCTACAGAAAGCTAACATAAGCACCCCCCTCCCTGTCCCCGGCACGAAATGATCACAAGATAAATGTCAAGGGTCTTTCCCTGCTTCTCTTCCAAGAGTGAATCTCATCTGAAAATCAGTGGGACCACATGCACTCAAGTGGATCATCCAAAGAGCGGAGGCGCTTATGTAGATTCAAAGGCTGGAGATGGACGCAGCTGAGCATTTCTCATTCTCCTTATTTATAAACAGGAGGCAACACCACCCCTAGGCTACCTTCCTCATCTCACTGTGAAGATTAAATGAGATGGTGAAAAAGGAACGGATTTTATCAGATGCCGAAGGGCTGAAAGGCCTTCATCATTCCTATTTGCCCAACACTTCTCTGAGGTTGGTGCACAGAGGCTGTCAACGCCCCTTCCCCCGGCCCTGCCCCCTCACAACTTCAGAGCGGCCACTCCCTCTCTCTAACAGAACATTTTTTTAAGCAATAAATTCATGGGATTTATCTGATCACCACTTTGCTCAAGCAAATCGTTTTTCCAATCTAAATTCAGCAGCAGCTGCAGCAACTGTAAAATGACTTCCTCTTCTCAACACTTTGCTTCAGTGACGGGAGGAAAATGAAACAAGCTGTAAGGTGTGTTCTGCACTTCACTCCATATTATATAAGTCCCAACACAATAATCCTTTGCAATTATTTCCAGAGTCAGATGGAGCAGAGGGTGGGAAGAGGGAAGAGAGGAACAAAGCTGTTGCTGAATTGTTCAGTCGTGTCCAACTCTTTGCAACCCCATGGACTGCAGCACGCCAGGCCTCCCTGTCCATCACCAACTGCTGGAGTTTACTCAAACTCATGTCCATTGAGTCAGTGATGCCATCCAAGCATCTCATCCTCTGTCGTCCCCTTCTCCTCCTGCCTTCAATCTTGCCAAACTAGGAGGCCAAAAATCAGAGGGTAGCTCAAGAGGCAGTGACCAACTGGAGGCAGAGGAAGACTGGCCTAGAGTTGTAGGTCATAGTGAAACTGTGCAGCTCAGAATGGGATTTGAACCCACGTTCTAGGACTCGAGCCAGTCAAACTCAGACTGGGACTTGATTCCCGGTCATGCAGCTAAGATCCCACAGGCCTCATAGCCAAAAAATCAAAACATAAAACAGAAGTGATAATGCAAGAAATTCAATAAAGACTTATAAAAAATGGCCCATATCAAAAAGATTTTTTTAAAAATGGGGGGGATTTATTTAGAGAGAAACACTCTCCACAGACAGAAAGTGGGCCATCTCAGAAGGTGATAGACCCCAAAATATGGCATGGTTAGTTTGGGGGTCTGGGTAATTTCAAAGGCTAAAGAACAGTAGGATTATTCCAAGGACTATGGGCGAAGGCATAGAGATTTCCAGGAATTGAACCACTGCCCATTCTTTGATCTTTGATAGTTGGCCTGGGAACTATCACAGCACTGGTGGGTGTATCACTTAGCTTATGCAAATGTATATAAGGAGTATATAATGAGGTTCAAGGTCCACTGGAAGTCAAATCATTGCATCTTGGACTAATTAGTTGGTTCTAACTAGTTTGCTGGCTTAAAACTCAACATTCACAGAATGAAGATCAGCTCCAAAATCACTGCAAGTGGTGACTGCAGCCATGAAATTAAGACACTTGCTCCTTGGAAAAAAAACTATGACAAACCTAGACAGAATATTAAAAAGCAGAGACATTACATTGCCAACAAAAGTCTGTATAGTCAAAGCTATGGTTTTTCCAGTAGTCATGTATGGATATGAGAGTTGGACCATAAAAATAGTTGAGCCCTAAAGAATTGGTGCTTTAGAAATGTGGTGTTAGAGAAGACTCTTGAGAGTCCCTTGGACTGCAAGGAGATCAACCTAGTGTCCTGAATATTCACTGAAAGGACTGATGCTGAAGCAGAAACTCCAAATTCTTTGGCCACTTGATGTGAAGAACTGCCTCATTGGGAAAGACCTTGATGGTGGGAAAGATTGAAGGCAGGAGGAGAAGGGGACGACAGAGGATGAGATGGTTGGATGGCATCACCAACTCAATGGACATGAGTTTGAGTAAACTCCGGGAGTTGGTGATGGACAGGGAAGCCTGGAGTGCTGCAGTTCATGGGATCACAAAGAGTTGGACACGACTGAGCGACTGAACTGAACTGAACCAGTTTGTCAAGCAACATACATGTTTTGGGTTTCCCCTTTGGCTCAGATGATTAAGAATTCACCTGCAATGCAGGAGACCTGGGTTTGACCTCTAGGTTGGGAAGATACCCTGGAGAAGGGAATGGCAACTGATTCCACTATTCTTGCCTGGAAAATTTCATGGACAGAGCTGGTGGGCTACAGCCCATGGTGTCGCAAAGAGTCGGATATGATTGAGCAACGAACACTTTCCCTTTTCACTTTTCATCACTATGTCACTCTTTAAAGGTTGTCTCCACTCTCTACCCTCCTGTTTCAGTAGGTCATATGTCAGGGTGGCCTTCGCCTGCCCCCTTCCCCTCCCACGTCCACACCTTGCCACTTGCTCTCCACATCCTCTCTCTCCCCTCTCAGCTCTTAAAGTCCACTCCTAGGTCCCAACAGAGGTCTGGGGTTTCAGCATGGAGTCACCATTCTCTTCCCAGATGGGGGGCCTTAGTGCCTGCAGAATATCTCAAAGAGCTGCATCAGATTACTATGTATTTCCCTTCAAGGGAAACTAGGACTCTGTTTCATCACAGCACTGTTGTTTCTTGACCACTTTTTTTTTTTTTGGTTGTCAAATGATCCTTTATTTTTCTTTTCCCTTTGCGGTTCTTAACTAGCAGGGCACTCCACTGCGCCACTGTTGATATCATCTATGATATCGTGAGGGTGGCGGCCATCAACATTGCAGCCCACAGACTGGGCGGTCCCCAGGATCTCTTTAATGGTTCCAGAAAGTTCTCTAGCTAGAGACCGATGCCGCATCTGCCGGGCAATGTTGACAATCTCATCAAAAGTGATGTTTCCACTGTGCTTAATGTTTTTCTGCTTCTTTCTGTCCCTTGGTGGTTCCTTGAGGGCTTTGATGATCAGGGCAGAAGCAGAAGGTACCACCTCAATCTGGGCTTGTCTGTTCTGAATGGTCAGTTTCACTGTAATCCTCAGACCCTTCCAATCACCAGCTGCCTTGGCAATGTCATCACCGACCTTTTTTGGAGACAGACCCAGAGGGCCGATCTTGGGGGCCAGGGCAGACGTGGCACCGACTTCCCCACCGGTGCACCTCAGGTACACGACTTTGATCTCGTTGAGGTCGAACTTAGGCAGCATCGTGGAGGCGGCTGGTGTCGGATGAACCCGGATCCGGGACAACCGAAGAAAGTTGCACCTTCGCCTCCTCTGAGCCGAAAGCCGAAAAGCTTGACCACTTTTCTTTCCTGCATTCCCTCACTTCCCTAATTAGTAACTGCTTAGTCCACTCTTTGGAACTCAGGGAACGGCACACGCTAGAGTGTGTGCTGGGGTGAAGGGGTCGAACACAGAGACTCTTTGTCCCCAGGAAGGTCCTTTGGGGTCCCATTTGGTTTCAATCCCAACTTTTACGTTTTTGTTTTTTACTTTTTGGCTGCACCTCAGGGCATCTTAGTTCCCAGATCAGGGATCAAACCCATACCCCCTGCAGGGCAAGCTTGGAGTCCTAACCACTGGACTGCCAGAGAAGTCCCTTGGTTACTAATATTAACTCTGTGCTGCCTTTTCTGACCGGACTGCATTCCCCTCCTCCAGCCACCTCACGTGCACTCAAAACAACCTGTACTCCACGCCCGACCCCAGCATCATCTTAGCATCCTGTGTCCTGGTTACCTTCCACTGTACAGCAAAATACCCCAAGACCAGGGGCTGAAAGTAATGACACCATTTATTTTGCTCAAGAATCTGCATTTAGACGGGCTTGGCAAGGGTGGCTTTTCTCGGCTCCTGTTGGCATCAGCTGGGGGGGCCCGGAGACTGGGATCTTAAGCTTACAGGCCCTGTGCTAAATGCAGGCAAACGGCTGGGACCCGTGTGGGGCTCTGGATCAGAACACGGACCTGTGGCCTCTGCAGGGGCCTTGGGCTTCCTCATGGGGGCTGAGTTCCAAGGGCAAGTGTCCCAACAGGAAAAGAGCCAAGTGGGAACCATATCGTCCTGAATGACCTAACCTCAGAAGCCATACTGTTGCTTCCTCTGGCCTAGACCCTGAGGCAGTCACAAAGGTCCTCCAAGCTCAAGGTCAGAGGAAATAGACTCCCCTTTCAATGGGCCAGTGTGATTCTAGAAAAGCATTTTGTTGTTCAGTCTCTAAGTTCTGTCCAACTCTTTGCGACCCCATGGACTGTGTAGCCTGCCAGGCTCCTCTGTCCATGGGACTTCCCAGGCAAGAATACTGGAGTGGGTTGCCACTTCCTTTTCCTGGAGATCTTCTCAACCCAGGGATCGAATCCATGTCTCCTGCATTGGCAGGTGGATTCTTTACCACTGAGCCACCAGGGAAGCCTCCTGGAAAGCATGTGGGACCAGACATAATACTGTCTAGCCAAGTCTTTTATTTGCTGTATTCTGATGCTTTGATATATCTGGGGCCTTGCTGCCCTTGGAGAGACTGCCCTCCCAGGGTTAACCAACCCCTAGAGATAGTCAACAACTTACCCACAAGTGTACTTTTCAAATACAAACCAGCCGATCCAGAGCCCACACCCCAACCATCCCCCTTATCAGCTCTCACACTCTGGGCCAGCTGCCCTAATCACCCCAGGACCCAGGGCCAGACAATGAGGGACAGTCCCTGGGCTCCAGCGCCTGATAGGACTATTCCAACTAGCCCGGCCTACGTCTGTTTTTCTTGCCTCATGGTACCTTCCCATAGAAGCCACTCAGTTCAGTTCAGTTCAGTAGCTCAGTTGTGTCCAAATGTTTGTGACCCCATGAACCATAGCACGCCAGGCCTCCCTTGTCCATCACCAACTCCTGGAGTCCACCCAAACCCATGTCCATTGAGTTGGTGATGCCATCCAACCATCTCATCCTCTGTCGTCCCCTTCTCCTCCTGCCCTCAATCTTTCCCAGCATCAGGGTCTTTATAAATGAGTCAGCTCTTTGCATCAGGTGGCCAAAGTATTGGAGTTTCTGCTTTAACATCAGTCCTTCCAGTGAACACCTAGGACTGATCTCCTTTAGGATGGACTGGTTGGATCTCCTTGCAGTCCAAGGGACTCTCAAGGGTCTTCTCCAACACCATAGTTCAAAAGCATTTTCTTCTGTGCTCAGCTTTCTTTATGGTCCAACTCATATCCATATATGATCACTGGAAAAACCATAGCCTTGACTAGATGGACCTTTGTTGACAAAGTAATGTCTCTGCTTTTTAATATGCTGTATAAGTTGGTCATAACTTTCCTTCCAAGGAGTAAGTGTCTTTTAATTTCATGGCTGCAATCACCATCTACAGTGATTTTAGAGCCCAGAAAAATAAAGTCAGCCACTATTTCCACTGTTTCCCCATCTATTTGCTATGAAGTGATGGGACCGGATGCCATGATCTTAGTTTTCTGAATTTGTGCTTTAAGCCAACTTTTTTAACTCTCTTCTTTCACTTTCATCAAGAGGCTCCTTAGTTCTCATTCACTTTCTGCCATAAGGGTGGTGCCACCTACATATCTAGAAAGGCTCTTAACCGTATTTTCTCCCTCCCTCTGCTTCCTGATGACATTGGTGCTTTCCCACGTGGCCCCTTGTGACAGCGCTTGCCCCCTCATCTTAAAACCTGTGAGGATAACAAGCTATCTTTTCCATGGTAAGTCTCCTGATCTCTTGACCTTCAATTCTGTTCAGTTCAGTCGTTCAGTCGTGTCCGACTCTGCGACCCCATGAATCGCAGCACGCCAGGCCATTGGAAAAGACTTGACTTTAGTACACCTCAGATTGTCTATTCCTACGCATGTGTGCTGTGCTTAGTCTCTCAGTCATGTACGACTCTTTGCGACCCCATGGACTGTAGTCCACCAGGCTCCTCTGTCCATGGAGATTCTCCAGACAAGAATACTGGAGTGGGTTGCCATGCCCTCCTCCAGGGGATCTTCCCAACCCAGAGATCGAACCCAGGTCTCCCGAAATACAGGCAGATTCTTTACCCTCTGAGCCACCAGGGAAGCCCATGAGTACATCATATTTTAGGAAAATAATGAGGCCATTTGGGGAAACTACAATCTTGCACACTCTGTATTCTTGCCTTTCTTATCCTTATTTTGTGCACACAAAAAACAGATCTTATCTTTTTTTTTAAATCTCCTCATCCCCTGTGCCTAGTACATAGGATGCTTGTTGACAGACTAGCTGATGGAAGTTTTGACAGCCATACACCACCTTTGTCCTTATTTAGCATCCAATGAGAAAGGGCTCTGCACATACCTTGAACACACGCGGCCACAGTGATTGCACACGCAGCCTGTTCTCTGCTCCACCGTGCTGAAGCACACACCCAGGACAGCCAGCTCCTCTTACCTCTGCTCTGTGAGGTTCCCTGGGATAGAACCAGCCTCCCGTGAGTCTCAGGGGTGGGACAGGTGTGGAGCCAGAGGGGAAGCCCTGAGGCAAGCAAGTCTCACCACTGGAAGGCTGCGCTGGCAGGCAGGGCACTGGGAGAATCTGGTCTCTGAGTCACCTGCAGCTGTGCATGCAAACAGCTGGGGTGTCCCTCTTCCAGGCAGCTCAGTCCCACTCTAACTTAGCAAAATTTCTCCAGGTGGTCCCCAAAGAAAGAGTCATGCTCCCAAGTGCCCTCATCCTAGGAAAGTAGAGAAACCTGGGACAGCTTTGGCTCTAACAAAGACAGCAACAAGAAAGCTCAAAAGCAGGGAAATGCTCCTCCATCCTCCAGGTCTGCAGTCCCTTCTCTCATTCCTCCCATAGGGCCAGGGTATCCCAAAGGGGCCAGTACCTGCCTCCTCAAGCCCACGCACTCCAGGAAAGGAAGGGTACTTTCGTGAGGTTTACAGCAAGTGAGGAGGTCAGGAAAGATGCCCCACATCTCTTCCACCTGCGTGTCAGATGCTGGAATCCTTCTGACAATTAACAAAATCTAATTTTATCTAAGGAGAGATGAGATGCATGATGCTAATACTCCTGAGAGAAATAGCAAGTTGGTTTAAGCTCAGTCAGTGCTTATTCCAACAAACAGCCCTTCTTTGTGAGCAGATTTGATTGAAGGGCAGAAGCAGAGAGGAAACTTGGGGTGGGGGGCAAATACGGAGGGTGGAGGAGGGATTCTATGTCTCCTTCCCCAGGAGGCTCCCTTCCTTCTGCCAAGACCTTGTCTCATCATCTTATTCAGTATTGAGGAGCTGTCAAAAAGCCATTCCATTCACATCCCCTACAGCCCTCGGATCCCTTTCTCCAAGTCATCCAACCCACCTGAGGTGTCTGGTCCTTGCTCAAAGTTCTCCGCAGAAAAATGGGTTTTTCATACATCGAGAGCACAGTTTTTCTCAGCCAAATTTCAGATTTTCAATGCAATGTCATTCACACTAGCAAAAAGGTAAAAATCACCAGTGTCCATCAACAGAGGAATGGATAAATAAACACACAATGAAATATGATTCATCTTGAAATGGAATGAGGTTCTGACACACATCACAACACGAACTTCAAAGACCTTATACTAAGCAAAATAAGCCAGACACAAAAGGACAAATATTATATGATTTCACTTCTATGAGGTGCCTAAAACAGGCAAATTTATGGAAACGTTCTACAGCAGAATGCGGTTACTGAGGGCTGGGGGAGGGAGGAATGGGTAAGTATCGTTTCTTGGGTGTAGAGTTTCTGTTTAGAATGAGGAAAAAGTTCGGGAAACGGACTGTGGTGATCGTTGTACAGCCATGTGAATATATTTAATACCACTGAATTGTACACCTTGTTCAGTTGCCAAGCTGTGTCTGACTCTGCAACCACACAGACTGCAACACACCAGGCTTCCTTGTCCTTCACCATATTTGTATACCTAAAAGGGGCTGAAATTTAAATTTTAGGCTATGTATATCCTACCAAAATTTCTTTTTTTTTAATGTTAAGCAATGACCACTGTCCCCAGGCTCTCACATGTCTTTTGTCCTATTTTTGACCCAGCACTCTATGTTGATTGATTGAGCAACGCAAAGCAGAGGAGAGTCATGTCCAGGAGCAAGGGGAATCTGGTTAGGTGAAGCTTTTGACCCCATGGACAAGCCAGCTCTTATGCTAAAAACAAAGGCTGGGCTGTTTCCACGCTGCCCCAGTAACACACCTGTGCAGCCTCCGCTCTGTTGCATCAGCCTTTCCATAACCACCTTTCACCCGCAAACTCAAGTTCTAACTCCTTAGGCCAGAGTTCAACACCCTCCCATCTGGCCCCTGCCCAACTTTCCAGCATCCCCCCTCACCAGCAACCTCTACAAACTACTCCGACCCTTTGGCCCATTCCCCATTCTCCAAACACACCTTGCAATTTTGCTGCTGTGTTTCCCTCCCGCCTTCAAAGTCCATCCTGAGCCCAGTGCCTCAGGGGTCCCTCCTCAAGCTGGTCCTCTTCACTGAGACACAAGCCCTTCCCAAACTCAGGGCTCGCGGTATTCTTTGTCGGCATATTCTCTTTATTGCTTAGTTATACAACAGATCTACTGGTGCCGGTGATTAGATTCCAAGATTAAGCTCTAAGGAACTTTAAGAGATTATTTAATTTGACTTTCTTAATAGGTAGCGAGAACACCAAGCCTGAACAATGACTTGCCAGGGGCCTCAGCACTCATTAGTAGCAGAGGAGGGTGGAGAATTCCTGCCCTCGTATAGACTCCATCCTGTCTCCTCCATAGCACATACGGCCTCTCAGAACTCTTTTAAATGCGTCAGCCTTATTGTGCCTAACGGGGTTTTGAAGCTCCTTCCAGGCAGGCAAGGACCACACCCCATGCCGTTGGCATCCTCACAACACCCAGCACAGTCTTAATAAATCCATGTTGAAACCAAAAAGGTGTTTCTAGGTCAGCCCCTTAACTGCTCTGGCCTAAAATTTCTCTTAACAGTTTCTTAAGAACGTAATCTTTTTCTCCTCTTTCTTATTTGGAATTTGGAATATCTTCCTTATGAGTTCTCTGGGAATGAGTTAGACAAACCAAAACAAAAGCAGGTGGATAACGCAGTTGAAGAAACTTAGCCAATTTTTGCAACCTCAGATGTACAATTCAGGTTACTTCTTGGCCCAAACTGTGGACCCACTGTAAGTTGAACCAGACAGACTTGCTCTAATTTTATCTCCACTTTGCAGGCAGACAGCATCCCTGGGTTGGTTCACTTCATTTATTTCCTAGACCATTACTCCATTGCTCTTGCTGTCTCGGCCACGTGGGCGTTCTCTCAGTTGGAACATACAGAAGCTCCGTACAGCTTTTAGAAAGGAAAGAGGAAAAACAGGAAAATACAGCTTCACCCCACTCATGACAGAGACAGGAGCCTCCTGACAGGCCTGGCAGTATCTACTTAGGGGGTGATTTTGCAGACGTCACCTAGGACAAGGCTAGCTCTCCTCCTGCAGGTGAGCTCCATCCCCCGCTCCAGTCCAGACGAAGCCATCAGAGCAGGACATGAACTGTGTCATCACAGACCACAAAACCAAAGGTCCTGGCTGCAAGGATGCGGGCCTTCTGCTGGCCCCCCAACACTGGGGTTAGATGGTGAGGGAGAGAGAAGGAGACCTGGGGAGCATTCTGAGTGCTGAGTAACTTCAGGGAGGGAAGATGAAGGAGAAAGACCCAGGGCCATAATTACAGAAGCCTCGTGCAAAATTTAATTAAAACTTGGGCGGAAACAAACACCAGAAACAAGTGTCATTCATCACCTTAAAACACCGACGAAGGTAAACACTGCCACAAACTCCGACAAAGAAAGGGAGGAGGCAGGGAAAAGGGGGTGATCACTCTAGATATCAAGCAAATCAAATTACCCTCAGGGCCCGGCCAGACACAGGCATTAATCACCGGTTATCCAGGCTGCACACCTGTACAGGAAGGCGAACCTAGCGGCTCCAAATGACTCCGGCTGACGGAGCAGGCAGGGGGCTGCCCTGGGCTGGACCGGGCTGGACGGACAGGAGGGGTGGGGAGGCAGATCGAGGGAAGCCTGATCAGAAGTAAGCACGTGGCCGCTGTTCCCCCGACACACCACCTGCACCACGCCCCACCAGCTCTCCCCAGGCCAGGCCGAAGGAGGCGCAGGAGCGGAACTGGGTTCAGGCAGGTGAGCACAGTTTCTCTTGCCAATTTCCCTCCCGCTGCTCCCGTTTCTCTGCACAGCTTCCTCCAGAGCTGGCAAACCTTGCCCTGGGGGAGAGCAGGCTTCAGGGTGAATCTCAAGGATTGGGGGAGAGGTCAGTTCCTAAATCCTTGCTGTTTCCCGGTTTTCTCCTGTCTTGAAATTCAAAGTGGAGGGAGAAAGGAGTGGAGGAGGGTGGTGGGATGAGGGCTGAGGCGGGGTAGGGAGGGGACCAAGTGAGCCTCTGACTTTGTTTCCTGGCCTTGATCCACCCCCAAGTGAGTCCCCAGGGCTGCTCCCAAGCTGAACGTCCGCACAAAGAGGGGCTGGAAAACAGCTCAGCCATCCGGGCTGGGAGCTATTTGCACTTGATGAGAATTTTCAGTGGGAACCATCTGAGTCTGTGCTTATGTGAATGCGAGCGTGCATTTAGAAGGAACAAATGATTTATTAGCGGGGCCTCCACAAAGTCTCCTTCCAGAAGGGAAGGAGAGTCTCCCCACCCCTTCCCCCACTCCCTTATCATTAAAACCTTGGAGGGGTAGAATCCATTTGGGCTCTTAAGCCAGCCTGCAAGGGAGTCACAGCTAATCAGGCAGCCAGCTCCGCTCCTCCAGCCTCTCTGAGTACAACAATATGTATAAACTGGCAAAATGGACTGCGGGCCACTTTGATGTTAAACAAAGAGGGAAAACGCCAAGACGGCTAAAAACTGTATTCCTGTTTAACCCCTCCATGTCCTTTCTACAAAGCAAATTCAAAATTTGCACAGCCAAAGAAGGAAGCATGCTCATTTCAGACAGACCCAAATGTTTCCTGGAAGAGAGAAGGGCCAGTCTCACCCTCTGAATTACTTGCTCTGACTATAAGAGATTGCCCTTTGAGCGGTTTCGGGGCCTGACGTCCTAGGACCTCTGCGTACACCATCTCAGTCCCTGCGACACCTCTGTGTGAACTGTATCATCCCATTTTGAAGATGGAGCGACAGAGCAGTTAAGGGACACGCCTCTTACGTCTCAGCCTGCAACAAGGCTTCACACCCTGGTCTCTAGAGTTCCAGAATCCTCCTGGAACACAAAGTTTGGGATGTTTCTCATTCTCCTGGATGAACTCCCTTTTCCTGCGAGTGAGGTGGCTTACATAAGTAAACTTTTCAGATATCTGAAACCTATCCCTTTAGAGACAAGAACTCTTTTTAAGTTTTTAAATCGTTTGAAAGAGAATTTTTCTAATTGTATGTCCCATGGCTTACAAAAGAGAAAATTCCTAGGGAGTGTACAAAAAGGAATGATTCCTAGCCCGGCAGGAATTCCAGCCATTAGGTCCTCAGAGATGCCAAGGAAGGGATATTACTATGAGCCAAGAGGGTGACCTCCTGGTGAAGAGGGGAAGAGGGGTGTGAGCCAGGATAGCCTCGCCCCTGAGGAATAAAAGCACCAGGAAGATTTTCTGAAGTGGAGTCAGAAAACCAGCCATGAATCAAGAAGTAAGAACATTTTAAGATTCTGGCATCCATATTGTCCTATTCTTTCTTGCTAATAACCTCTAAAACAAAACAAAACAAAAACTGTTTTAATGAAAATGTGTGTGAGTGAAAATGTTAACAGTGATGACACTTGAGTGATTTTATTAACCTCCTTCTTCTCCCTTTTTGCTCTAAGGCTCCATTTTAACTTATATCAAAGAGGTGGATTGGGTAAAGTTTTAGGCAAGCCTTGTACCCAAAGAGCCTATGGAAGGGAAGACAACATCTGACTCCCATGCAATGTCACTGGGATCAAGGATGTTATTTTGTTGTGTTAAAACTCTGTGTCTATAAGTGTGGACAATGGGGAGGCTTTGGACGAGGAGGAACCAGCTTAGAATCCTAGCTCTGCCACTTACTAGCAGAGTCACCCAGAATACTTAAACTTCCAGCTTTAGATTCTCCACCTGTGACGTGGGACTAACATAACCTACTTGTGAGATGGTCTGAGAATCAGTCCTTCATGGAGAGCCCTTTTCATTTAGGGAAAAAATATACTAAATGAACAGATGCATTCATGAGAGCAAACCTTTTAGCCTACTTTTACAAATAGAACATCTTCATCTCCTTCCCTCTCACATTGTCAAGCTAGACTTTGTGCTCAGTCGTGTCTGACTCTGCAGTCCTGTTGACTGTAGCCCACCAGGCTCCTCTGTCCATGGGATTCTCGAGGCAAGAATACTGGAATGGTTGCCATTTCCTACTCCAGGGAATCGTCCCGACCCAGGGATTGACCCTGTATGTCTTGAGCCTCCTGCATTGGCAGGTGAATTCTTTACCATGAGCGCCACCTGGAATATATTGAACCATAAAATTCATGGTGAAATAAATTGACTATGGACACCATTTTAGAGACCAATGGCAATTACCAAAGTGCCAAGAGAAACTCACAGTTAAGACTGAGCTGCAGTGTGAGACCATGTTAGGATAAATCTACCAGGTAGAGAATTGATGAGTTAGGCATCCAATTAAATGTATGCCCTGAAAATTTTCACATGTCTTATCTCACTTTGTTAATAGAATAGCCTCAGATTGGCATTATTAACCCCACTTTACAGAAAGTTTCGACAACACCCCATAGTCACAGAACTAGCAAGTAGCATAACTGCGATTCATACCCAGATCTTACTGATGCCAAAATCCCTTCTTTATACACCGCTTCACGTTGCTACCTATTTCTGTAATCAACTCAGATCCTAGATTTGAATTAATAGTACCCAGAGCATTATTTAAGGCTGGACAATTCCAAGGAAGTTTTTCAATGGTTTATGACCCATGGATGAGTGATTCTGAATATTACTGGCAAAAGGCAATTTCTTCCTCCATCTGTTTTCCTCTTTCTGGTTCTGTCTCTTTCTATGCCTCTCCCCTTCCCCTCACTTGATAGTATTCTCATCAATATAAAAATAAGATTATAAAACCAAGATGTTAGTCCAAACAGTTTTTTTTTCCTACTGAATGTATGAGAGAGAGTTTGTGTGAGAGAATGAGAGAGATGACGAAGACATATCGGTTGACTTCTGTTTACCTTGGAATTTATATCAAAGGCCATTTACCCCAAGGCGACGGTCGTACGTGCAGCGTTCCTGCTGGCACTTTAGCCAGTTCCCCAGCCAGTGTGCTGAAAGCCTGGGTCACAGTGGGGATTAGCGATGCCCTCAGACCTCAGGACAGACAGGTGGAGCCATGGGGTCAGAGTCATGGGGGGTGTCGCCTCCAGCCGTGGCCCTTACCAATGGTATCACTTTTAACTGAGTCCCTCCACTTGAGAAAGCTTAGGCATCTCTATGGGTCTTAAGTGAGGGGGCAAACCTCAAGCAGAAAAATCATTTGATAGAGGAATATGAAACACTCTCCCCAAAATCTAAGATGTCCATAGAGGTCACCAGTGCTTAATCTTCTGGGAAAAATATGGGATAGAAGAAAGTCTAAAACCGAGACCTGGAATGTCACTAAACTCTCACTGTGTCCCTCCCCATTCTGAGTTGGACCTAACACTTTCAAAAAAAAAAATGGGGCGATTAATACTACTGCTGAGCTTTCTGTGGGGTTTGTTTTGTATTCGTTTGGCTGTGCCGGATCTTTACTTGTGGCACACGGGATCCTTGATCTCCACTATCGCACATGGGAAATTTCGTGCGATAAGTCGCTTCAATCACGGTGTCCGACCCTGTGCAACACCGCGGACTGTAAAGCCCGCTACCAGGCTCCTCTGTCCATGGAGATTCTCCAGGCAAGAGTGCTGCAGTGGGGGGCCATTTCCTATTCCAGGGGATCTTCCTGACTCAGGGATCAAACCTGAGTCTCCTACGTCTCCAGCATTGGCAGGCAGGTTCTTTACCGCTGGCGCCACCTGGGAAGCCTGCGGTACGTGGAATCGAGCGCCCCAACCAGGGGTAAAGCCCGGGCACCCTGCATTGGGAGCGTGGAGTCTCAGTCCCTGGACACCAGGGAAGTCCCTGGACCTGATACTTTCTAATGTCCTCCCTTACCCTGATTTCCTGCGGAAAACACCCCTTCAGGGTACAGGGGCAGCTCAAGGAGAGAGCACACAGTGCTGGCAGCACAAAGAGTCGGCTGTTTGCATCTTTAAGTCACTCAGTGGGAAGCCAGCCACCTTCATGGAACCACAACTGGACCAAAAGCTGCCACCAAGAGTGTCTGGTGTTGGATTCGGCCTGAGTCTCAGCCTGCCCTATACACGTTTTATTTTCCAACACTCCCACCGCCACCACCACCAGATGTGGTGTGCTTGACGTTGCTCTGGCCAGTGCAGGTCAACTGGAAGCTGCAACATCTTATCTCCTTCTGCACAGACTCCTGGGCCTTCCCGGAGGAGGGCTGCCACAGTGGGAATAAGAACAAGATATGACTTGCTACTTTATCTTCAAACCACAAATATCTCTTATTTGAACGACCATTTCTACCATAAGCAGCTTACCTAACTTCTGGACCTCCATTTCCTCTGGGGTAAAATAGGAGCAACATCCACCTCAAAAGGCAGTTGTGCCAATTAATTGAGAAAACCTCTGTGTCATGTTTGACACAGAATCACAGGTTGGTCAGCTCCTTCCCTTCAGGCTTTGGCCAGAGTCTTCTCCATAGATGGTACGGCGTGAGGAGTTCCTTGATGCTCGAAGACCAGCAGGCGAAGGGTCCAGCCAAGGTCACAAGCTTTTCCTGAAATGGGTTTAGGAGCAGAGATAAGACACTTCAGCAAGAGAGGAGGGAAGCTACACACTGAGCAACTAAGCCTCCAGCTCTTAGGCGAATGCTCGTCTAATGGCCTTGACATATATATTTTTTAATTTCATGAATTAAAATGAGATCGACAGCATTTGAGCTAGCCCCACGCATGCCAATAAATAATTCACTTCATGGTGGATATATGTCCCTAGGACTCCAGTGTAGACAACAAAGAATAGAGAATACATAAAAACTGCAAAATGGGCTGACATGAGCTGTTTTAGCTCTGTCCATATGTGCTTGAATCTCCCTAAGGCACTAAAGCTAATGTTAAATGACATATGTGTCAAAGAGCACAAAGACAGTCCTTCTCTTCAATCTAGTCTATCTCTGGGAATTCGTCACAAGGCGATCATTCAATGGCTCACACTAGAAACCTGAACATCACTGCTTTAGAACACGGCTATAGACACGAAACAGAGATACAGTGAACCTCGGTCCAGCCGCTCGTGTTGTTTTCTGAAATTCATATCATAAGAAATGCCTACAGTATACCATTAAATGAAAAAGGAACCAAATGTTAAATATGAGTCTTGTTACAACTCTTTTTAAAATAAGCACATGTAAATTAAAAATATTAATTAGGAACTATGCCAAATGTCAATACTGATTTTCTTTGGGTGGTGGAACTTTTAAAATATTTTTCTTCAACTTTTGCTGAACATTCTGGCTTTTTAAAATTGCAATATTATTTACCTAAGGAAAGTGCACCGATTTTAAGGGATAATCAATGAGTTTTGACAAATATATACAACATGTTATTTATACAAATATATTAAAATATAATATATTATAAATATATATATATGAATATATACACTGCTTTTTAAATTTATTTTTAATTGGAGGATAATTGTTTTACAATATTTTGTTGATTTCTGTCATACATCAACATGAGCCCCTTTCTTATTAATCTATTTCTCTGCCCAGTAACCACCACTCTTCTGATTTCTAGCTCCTTAAATTGGTTTTGCCTGTTTTTGAACTTTATGTAAATGAGATCAAGTGCATCATCTCTTGCAAATGGCTTCTTTGACTCCAAATAGCGTTTTTCAGATTCCTCCAAGCTGTTGGATTCCTCTTTATTCGCTGAATAGTATTCCAATTAATGGATATATCACATTTTGTTTTTCCTTTTCCCTGTTGGTTGACATTTGGGTTGTTTCCAATTTTTTGCTATTAGGAACTAAGCTGCAGTGAACATTTTTATAGATTTATGCTTTTATTTCTTTTGAGTAAATCTCTAAAAGAGGCAGGGAAACTATTTCTCTGCCCAGTAACCACCACTCTTCTGATTTCTAGCTCCTTAAATTGGTTTTGCCTGTTTTTGAACTTTATGTAAATGAGATCAAGTGCATCATCTCTTGCAAATGGCTTCTTTGACTCCAAATAGCGTTTTTCAGATTCCTCCAAGCTGTTGGATTCCTCTTTATTCGCTGAATAGTATTCCAATTAATGGATATATCACATTTTGTTTTTCCTTTTCCCTGTTGGTTGACATTTGGGTTGTTTCCAATTTTTTGCTATTAGGAACTAAGCTGCAGTGAACATTTTTATAGATTTATGCTTTTATTTCTTTTGAGTAAATCTCTAAAAGAGGCAGGGAAAAATTGCTTGATTCTGTATATAAACAGAGACCGCCAACAGTTTTCCAGACCACTTGTACCATTTTGTGATCCCATCAGCAGAGTATGAAAGTTCTGATCGTTTCACATATTCTCCAGCAGTTACTATTATTGTCTTTTAATGGTTTTCCATTCTGGCAGGTGCGTGGCGGCTTTAATTTCCCACTGACTTCAGTTGCTCTTTGCCTGATGACTACAATGTCAGGTTTGTTTTTGTGTCTGTATTTGCCATCGCTGACTCTTCTTTTGTGAAGTGTCTCTGCTCTCTTCTCTCTTCTTTACTCTTGAGTCCCACTGGCCAGCCCTGGTCCCCTGCCACCTCCAGGGCATCAGCCCAACTGGACCCAGTGAAAGGCATCAGGGGTGGACATCCAAAAGAAGTGAGTGAGTGAAGTCGCTCAGTCGTGCCCGACTGTTTGCTACCCAATGGGTAGTAGCCTGGACCAAGCTCCTCTGTCCATGGGATTTTGAAGGCAAGAGTACTGGAGTGGGTTGCCATTTCTTTCTCCAGGGATCCAAAAGAAAGCCAAGAGCTATTACCAAAACGTAGGCTGAATGGATCTGGGTATCCACATATAAAAATACCCATGACATTCTACTGCTCCCCCAAGCCTCCATTCTGCTCCATTTTGGTCTGTCAAAACACCACCCATCCTTCAAGCCCCGACCTAATCTCCTCATCCTCCGGGAACTTTTCCTGACCTCCTCTTGCCTTTCCTCCACCATAGAAGTTTGTTTCACTGTCTTTTGTGGCCATTCTCTTGCTCCCCAATTTAGTATCAGCATTTATGAACTTGGATCTCATTTGTCCTACCACCTAATAACTTACATGCATTGGGCTTTTCAATTTGCTTCTGACAAGCTTTCACACTGCCTTGAGATTTTTTTTTTAAAGTGGGGAAGGAGCTGTTTAGGAAAGTAAGGAGCTAGAAGCCCCCAGGAAGAGTGAGCATCAGGGCACAAGCGTCCAGCGCGAGGCTTGTATGCGCACTTTGCTGGTGTGCAAAAGCCTGGGGAGGGGGTGAGGGG
>SJXQ01003262.1:79038-121163 GCA_006408695.1 Aepyceros melampus | reverse complement strand
TTGGAGAAGACTCTTGAGAGTCCCTTGGACTGCAAGGAGATCCAACCAGTCCATTCTGAAGGAGATCAACCCTGGGATTTCTTTGGAAGGAATGATGCTAAAACTGAAGCTCCAGTACTTTGGCCACCTCATGTGAAGAGTTGACTCATTGGAAAAGACCCTGATGCTGGGAGGCATTGGGGGCAGGAGGAGAAGGGGACGACGGAGGATGAGATGGCTGGATGGCATCACGGACTCAATGTACGTGAGTCTGAGTGAACTTCGGGAGTTGGTGATGGACAGGGAGGCCTGGAGTGCTGCGATTCATGGGGTCGCAAAGAGTTGGACACGACTGAGCGACTGAACTGAACTGAACTGAACTAATCCTTATTGCTATCAGACTACGATTAATACATAAGCCCGTTTCCAAAAATTGAGATTTCTATGAGATTTCTATCTGATTGTATGGAGAAGGCAATGGCACCCCACTCCAGTACTCTTGCCTGGGAAATCCCATGGACGGGGGAGCCTGGTAGGCTGCAGTCCATGGGGTCCCTAAGAGTTGGACACGACTGAGCGACTTCACTTTCACTTTTCACTTTCATGCACTGGAGAAGGAAATGGCAACCCACTCCAGTGTTCTTGCCTGGAGAATCCCAGGGACGGGGGAGCCTGGTGGGCTGCCGTCTCTGGGGTCGCAGAGAGTCGGACACGACTGAAGTGACTTAGCAGCAGCATCTGATTGTAACTTTTATTCCAAGTTTTGTTCTGAGTTTTCCCTTGGTTTCTTTCTCCTTGATTTTTCTAAAAATGCTATCTTTCTTCACAATTCTACCCCCTTGTTACCAATTCCCAGGCTTCCATTTTCCCCTAAGAAAACCACCTTTCTGTTTAATCTCTTATTCCATCTGGTGAGGATGTGGAGGCAGAAAAAATGCAAGCCTTCTATTTAAGAAGAGAAAATATAAAATCAGAAGACGAGACTCCCTTTAAGAAAGGAACTCTCAAATTACTGGAAATCAAAAGCACGTTCTTCATTCAGGTACTATGTTGAAAAGTCTTTCTCTGAGTTGCTAATAAAAATATACAGAATACTGATGACCTCAGTTCAGTTCAGTCATTCAGCGTGTCCGACTCTTTGCAACCCCGTGGACGGCAGCATGCCAGGCTTCCTGATGACCTAGGCAGTACAAAGAATGATGAGGTAGAAGTGAAGATCTTCCAGGAAACTCTACCTGACCATATTCTAAGTTTTATCACAAAGTACAAATCTTCTTTGCTGTATTTTTGGCACAATCTGGAAAGAGATAAAGACTTTCTTGTTACTCTAATAAAATAAAAGATTTTATTAAAGAGCCTTTACCCATCACAAATGAACACTTCTATGGCCAAAAGATATAAAAGCTCATGAAACAATGAGCAAAATATGGTTATTGTGGGAGACAGCAATAGTAGATAAATCACACCTACTGTTAATCATCTCAGCTGTAGCTAAACTTCCAGTGACCTCACTGAGTTTGTTCTCATTTCCTGCCTTGGATTAAATCATAAAGCTCAAACAACTTTTAGTTTTTGAGATTAAACTATTACAATTGCTACCTCCCTGCCCCAGCTGTCTGCAATAAGCTTAACAGCCAATTTAAGTACTGGACAGTTTCTAAATCTAAGTGTCTTTCCCAGTAATAATTAGGAAAAGTGAGGATTAGGTGCTGTGAAGACCAAGGAGAAACCAGAACAGAAACAACCCTGTGTGGTGCAGCCGAAGCTCTGCCCTCTACCTGGGGAGACAGGAGCTAGTGTCACCAGGGCTTGATAGCACAGCCACTTTGACAAGTTCCAGAAAGTTCTGCTCAACAGGAAACTTTCATGGCCCTGGTTAGGGCTTGTGGTCTCTCTCAAGGCACGTGAAGAATTTACTCTCTGATATTAAACCCACATTCAGGTGTTTCTTTGCCCCACATTCTGAATCCCGCTATTGAAGGCAACGTACGTAGGGATAGGAGACACCACCACTAACTCAGAGAAACCCAGCCACTCCTAAAAGAGCAAGGTTTTACCGAACCCTCCAACTTGGAAAACATTAAGTAGGAAACTCTGTGACATGAACCAAATAGGTCTCAGGTATCTTATGATTATAAACGTAAACATAAGCCATTAGCTGTAAGTCAACATTTCTTGCCGTTGTTCAGTCATTCAGTTGTGTCTGACTCTTCTGTGACCCCATGGACTGCAACACGCCAGGCTCCTCTGTCCATGGGATTTCCAGGCAAGTACACTGGAGTAAGTTGCCATTTCCTACTTCAGGGGACCTTCCTAACCCAGGATTGGCAGACGGGCCTCCTGCACTGGCAGATGGGTTCTTTACCACTGAGCCGCCAGGGAAGGCCTAATTCCACGTTCAGTTCAGTCGCTCAGTCGTGTGCGACTCTGCCACCGCATGGACTCCAGCACGCCAGACTTCCCTGTCCATCACCAACTCCCATAGCTTGCTCACACTCATGTCCATCGAGTCGGTGATGCCATCCAAATTCAACATAGAATAATACAAAAGCAAACAGCCAGGGCAGAAGAAAGAAAGGAATATTTACTTCTGACCGGTCAGACAGTTGAAAGCTGAATTTCTCATAATTACATTTTTTTAAAAAATCAAGCAGGGCAACGGTGGCAGCGGTTGCTATTTGGAGCGGTTGAGACGCCTCTGCGGCAGCCGGTGGCTCAGGTGGCTTGCGTGGACGTGGGCGGGCGTGGCCGGCACCCCGTGGCATCCTCCCCGCATCCCGCCGCCGCCGCCGGAGCCGGCCCCTCCTGGGCTTCGGACCCTCGGCCTCGCCGCAGAAACATGGGTTGCGAATTCAAGCCTGGGACTCATCTTCGCCAGGGTGAAAGGTTATCCTCACTGGCCAGCTAGAGTAGATGAAGTTCTTGACGGAGCTGTAAAACCACCCACAAACAAACTACCGATTTTCTTTTTTGGAACTCATAAGACTGCTTTTTTAGGCCCAAAGGATGTATTTCCTTACTCAGGAAATAAGGAAAGGTACAGCAAACCAAATAAACGAAAAGGCTTTAATGAAGGTTTATGGGAGATGGATAACAATCCGAAACTGAAATTTTCAAGTCAACAGGCATCAGCTAAACAGTCAAATCCATCCTCTGATGTTGAAGAAAAGAAACAAGTGTTTTCACAGGAAGACACCAAACACGAAGAAAAAGCCAGCAATGAATGTTACCAAAGCAACTGACATCCAAAAGCTGCAGGGTGAGGAAGAGAAAGGCAGAAAAGCAACAGAAACAGAGGAGGCCAGAGTAGTGACTGCAGAACAGCATCTGCTGATCTAAAGGCAAGTTAAAGAGGACAGCCTCCAGCCACAGAGGCAAGATTCCAGAACCAAGAGGCAGACCCCAAATGGCAAAACAGCCCTGTCCTTCAGAGAGTGACATGATAACGGAAGAAGACAAAAGCAAGAAAAAGGGGCAAGAGGAAAAGCAACCTAAAAAACAGCTGAAAAAGGATGAAGAAGGCCAGAAGGAAGAAGAAAAACCAAGAAAAGAGATTGAAAAAAGAAGAGGAAAAGCAAGTTGAATCAAAAAAGGAAAGATTTAGCCAAAACAGGGGTTACATCAACCTCTGATTCTGAAGAGGAAGGCGATGATCAAGAAGGTGAAGAGAAAAGGTGGAAGAAACTTTGAAACTGCTCACAGAGGGAATATGCTCAAAGGACAACAGGAGAAAGAAGCCGCAGATCGAAAAGGCAAGCAATAGCAAACGGAAACTGAGTAACATAATACAGATGAAGGAGAGAAGCCAGAAGTTAAGAAAGTGGAGAAGAAGCTAGAAACATCAATGGATTCTTGACTTCAAAGGATACATGCTGAAATTAACAATTCACTCAAAATTGATAATCTTGATGCCAATGGATGTATTGAGGGCTTGGATGAACTGACTTCACTTCAGGTCACAATGCAATAAGCTCAGAAACACACAGAGATGATTACAATGCTACAAAAAGTACAGCGATTCAAAGTCAGGTTATCATGGAAAAGTCTGCAGTGTTGTATAACAAGTTTAAGAACATGTTTTTGATTGGTGAAGGAGATTCTGTGATCACACAAGTGCTGGACAAATCTCCTGCCGAACAAAGACAGCATGAGGAAGCAAATAAAACCGAAGATCAAGGGAAGAAAGGGCCAACAAAAAGCTAGAAAAGGAACAAACAGGTTCAAAGGCTCTAAATGGAGGATCTTCGGAAGCTCAAGACAGTAACCAACTGCAACACAACGGAGATAGCAATGAAAGCAAAACAAACTGAGGCCAATAGGAAGAAAAAGCCATCCAGTGAAGAGAGAAAGACTGCAATATCTCTGAAAGATTCTAAACTAGATAACTAGGTTGACATACCTGGAATATGAAGAACATTTGAGAAGTCTGCAATGGTTTTCATTTGAGATATTTACAGTACTGAAAGTTTTAAATTTTGGAAGCAAAGGTTTTGATGTTTGAAACTTGTTTTGAGGGAGTAATCTCCTTATCTTTGTTTAAAAGTGACTAAACATTGCTAATTGTACTTGTGCAATATTAACAGCTACATTATACAGTGAATGTGAGGGGAAGTTCATTTAGGAAATGTTAAACTGCTCTTCCAGACATTGGTTGTAGTATATTTTCGTTTAGTGTGTGTATGTTAATGTGTAATTGATAGTAGAAAAAAGTTACATTTTTAAAACTGCTACTTGTATAAACCTTTCCTCTTTTCCCAAATACTATGGGTTTTGAGGGAGACCCGGGTTCGATCCCTGGGTCGGGAAGATCCCCTGGAGAAGGAAATGTCAACCCACTCCAGTATTCTTGCTTGGAGAATCTCGTGGACTGAGGAGCCTGGTGGGCTGCAGTCCATGGGGTCACAAAGAGTCGGACACGACTGAGTGACTTTACTTACTTACTATGGGTTTTATGCACAGTTTTTTACAAATCTTGGATTTACCAGACTGTCTTTTCACTGTTGTGAGTTCTGTAGAATTTAAGCATTTTTACGGTTGATAAAATGTTACTTCTATACAAGTACTCACTCCCTCCTTTCTTTCATCCAAAGTTGATTTTAAGCTCAGTCTACCTTTTGCTACACTATCCTGCTGCTTTGTAACAATATGCAGTCTGTATGTCTTTTTGTATGACAACTAGATACCCAACTGACATTGAACTGACAATTCTAGGAGTGCAAAACTCATGTTAACTTCTGAAGGTAATTTAGTTTTGTGGCTGAGAATTCAGTGAAAGTCACATGAGTTTCCTGCAGTAAGCAGTAGTTGTATGTATGAATAAATTTGGCTTTTAGGGTTCAACCATTTAAGATCCTTTACAGGTAGTAGCAGCTGAAACTGAAAACGAAATGATAAAAGTTTATTTTTCAGAAATGTCTCGAGTTTCTGAATTTTTAAAAAAGTCCCACTCATTAAAGAAGTCATTAAGTATTTTTTAAATGGGAAAAATGCAATCCATAATGCTTTTTGCAGTAAATAAAAATAAATACTATATAAGGAAACTAACATATTTGAAAACATGGCTGTATGAGAAGGGAATTTTTATTTCTAATGCATACATGTGACAGGATTGCAAAAAGCTAGTTACTCCGAGACAGTAGACAAAAGTAAAGAAGTTGTCTGTATATTCATATATATGGACTAAATGAGAGTGAACCAAGGTTAACACAAAATTTAAGAACAACCTTAACAAACAGCATTTCTAAGATATTCTGAATACTAGGTCAGTTGGTGGTTTGCAGTAGCTTAAAAGATGCTTCTCACGTTTGAAAACTAGGAATACAGGGAAAAACGGTTAATACCAGTGTTTGCGTGTGACATGCATTGCATGCTTTGACCTCTGGGGTAATTGTTCTTCATCTTTATGAAAACTTGGAATCATTTCAGTAATTGGAATTTTGCTTTTGAGAGGTCTTATAATGGAACTAGGACCCACTGTTTTGAGGGAACTCTGGCTATTATATCTGTTTGGTCCTTACACAATTTAAACTTGGACAAATGTATTCTAGTGAAGACTTAAGTGTCAACATTTAAACTTGTTTTGATTAAAGAATTTTTCTATTAAAAAATTTTCTATTAACTTCTATTTAAAAAATCAAGCCATTTAAAAAAATCTAATTATTAACTCAGGGTAAACAAGAATGATGCTAAGGCTGAAGCTCCAGTACTTTGGCCACCTCATGTGAAGAGCTGACTCTTGGAAAAGACCCTGATGCTGAGAGGGATTGGGGGCAGGAGGAGAAGGGGACAACCAAGGATGAAATGGCTGGATGGCATCACGGACTCAATGGACGTGAGTCTGAGTGAACTCTGGGAGTTGGTGATGGACAGGGAGGCCTGGCGTGCTGCAGTCCGTGGGGCCACAGAGTCGGACACGACTTAGCAACTGAGCGACAGAAACGCAAAATACATGCTGATTTCAGAGATGCTAAATTTGAAAAAGAACAATGCTCCTTCTGCTCTTTTTCTAAAACAGGCTAAACTGCTACTGCCGATGGACCTGAGGAGGAGAACACACCTGAAGGATGAGTTTTCCAAACTGGCCAACTCCTCATTTCATTCTTCCCTATTCAATTATTTCATGGTCTTCTGGGTAGGCCTGAACTATAGCTTTTCTCACACTCAACTATAATTATGTGAGCACCTGTACAGCCCACCAGCAGACAGAGGGGCTTTCGAGGACCCATGTCTTATTTCATCTTTGCTGTGGAACCTAACATAGTATCTTGGATATAGCAGGTACTCAAAGATATTTGGGAAATAAATATAAATACATTTTGGTCTTATTTTGCATAAGCTTATTTGGGCAAGAACAGATAGTGAAAGAGAAAGAAGTAAAAGTAAAAATGGGGTGTTGGGACTTCCCTGGTGATCTAGTGGTTAAGAGTCTGTTTGCCAGTGCAGGGGACAGGGGTTCTATCCCTGGTCCTGGAAAATCCCACGTGCTGCAAGGCAACTAAGCCTGTACCCCACAACTACTGAAGCCCAAACTTGAGAGCCTGTGCTCTGCAACGGAAGAAGGCACCACAATGAGAAACTCACATATTGCAACTATAGAGTAGCCCCTGCTCACTACAACTAGAGAAAACCTGCACAAAGACTCAGCACAGCCAAAAATTAATAAATAAATGATTTTTTAAAGAAAGAAACAGGGTGTTAACGACAAGCATGTGTCAAGGGAATAGAGCTCCAATGTGGAACCACTGAGAGTTCTAAAAAGAAATCTTTCATACAAGTGTCATTGGCAAATTATTAATGTATCAGTCCCATCACAAGCAAATAAGAATTTCAGTTCACAATCCTAGACGTCTGATTTCATGACCTGCATCACCACCCAATGAGGTCACCAGGTTTCTGTAAACATAAACGGATATATTAAGTTAGGGAGAAAGAGATGAAATGATGAGAAAAATCACTACATCATCTTAAGACTTTTCTCCTGCCTCATTTGCTCTGACAAGTAGAGCAATTTTAATTACTTACGACAGTACTTCATGGTAGACTAGTGATACTACTGCTCATCAAAAAAAATAATAATAACGAAGTCTTCACAACACTTTAGCATCCAGTTATTAACTCTTTGCAAAAAACAAAAAACTGACAGAGCCAATGATTTGAGAAAGGATTAGTGAGTTATAAAAATTAAACATGGAATACTGGACATCCCTAGTCTGGTACAGTGGATGGCAGTCTGCCTGCCAATGCCGGGGACACAGGTTCAATCCCTGGTCTGGGAAGATTCCACATGTCTCAAGGTAACTAAGCACGTGCGCCCCAACTACTGAGCCCCAGCTCTAAAGCCCATAAGCTGCAACTGCCTAGTCTGCATGCCTTGAGCAGGTGCTCTACAACAAGAGAAACCATCACAATTATTAGAGAGCACCCCCACTCACCGCAACTAGGGAAAGCCCTCCAAGCAACAAAGACCCAGCACAACCTAAAATAAATACATTTTTTAAATGGGATCATAAGGAAATACTAAAGAACTAGACTCTTAGCTGAGTTTCCATACAGGAGATATTTCAGGCAGAGGTCGTGCGTGCATGCCCAGTGGCTCAGCCGTGTGCAACTCTCTGTGACCCCATGGATTGTAGCCCACCATTCTAATCCTGAGCTCATGCAAAGTCCATGAGATTATAACTGGCAAGTTAAATCAATAAGCCAAGTGTCTAAAGTCTTTTCTGAGCTTTATACAAATCAGATGTATAAATAAGCAATAAATAAGATTTTATTGAAAACAGGCAAATTCTCAATTTGCTGTTTGAGCTTGCAAAATTTAATTATCCATTTTCATTTTGTTTCAAAATTTTCACATGTTAGAAGAATTTAAACTTTGAGGGGAAATTGGTGCAG
The DNA here is from genome assembly GCA_006408695.1 of Aepyceros melampus. Taxonomy (NCBI): domain Eukaryota; kingdom Metazoa; phylum Chordata; class Mammalia; order Artiodactyla; family Bovidae; genus Aepyceros; species Aepyceros melampus. Next base: position 112,793 of record SJXQ01003262.1, on the reverse strand, counting down.
CCATGTTGAGGCCCATTTGGCAGTGTGTACCAAAATTTAATTTAATTTATCCATTGACACAATAACTCCATTATCAAATATCTAGAGAAGTAAGAGTACATATGGGCAAAGACAGATGTACATTCGTGGTAATGTAACAGAAAAACAGCAACCTAAATAACCATGGACAGGAGAATGTTTAAGTAAATGTAGGTACTGCCATTCTACTGAATCAACATAACTTTTAGACATAATGAAGTAAACTGATATAGTCTAATGTGAAAAAAAATCTTTAAAACACATGTTTAAATGGAAAAAAACAATATATATCTATGGTATGATTCAGCTTAAGGAAAAAAACAGACAAAACTACAGGCTGAATTCAATTACACATAAAAATTCTAGAAGGAAAATCTAACTGGAGAAGGGATTGAGAAAGCAAGGTTGAACGTTTTCACTTGCTATATTTATTGTTTAAATTGCATCAGTGATTTGCTCATGCCTTAATTGTGTACATTTTAAAAACCAAAAAAATTAAAGGCAGGACTTTCCTGGTGGTCCAGTGGTTAAGACTTCAAGCTTCCAAGGCAGGGAACAAGGGTTTGATCCCTGGTCAGGGAAATAAGATCCCATATGCTGCACAGCAGAGCCAAAGGGGTTCTTTTCTTTCTTTCTTTCTTTCTTTTTTAAGGGGAAAAATGAGACACCTCTCTGAAGAGAAGCATTAAAAAGCCTCACAAATTCTGTATAGCAATAAAGGCTCCCAAATCACAGCCCAGAACTGCCACCTCAGCCCAGTGCTACTTTCGAAAGACTTCCATTGGAATCCAGCGTGCTTACAAGAGTATTACATTTCAGAATTTATGTTGGAGATTATGTGACTCAGTCAACTGCCAGGAATTTCATCTGCCCCAAAAGGAAAGCGGGCAGATACAGCTTCCTTGACCATCAACAAGCGAGCATGTTCCCCTAACATCCGAGGAGTGAATTGCCTCAGATATAAACAAGAGATTGGCACATATCCTCAGAGAAGCCACCTAAGGGCAGAGCCTTGTAATTCAGTCGAAAAAGTGGATGGATTTTTAAAATTAAGCACATCAAAATAATCAAGCTGGAGCCCATCAAACCACGCATCTTGAAATAATAATAATAATTATTATTTTAATGTTAATCTGTGTGCTTTCAATAGGGCTTTACAATTTTTGACTACATTGAAAAGTATTAAATGCTGGCAGTGCTGGAGCTCTTAAAGGAGTATTCTGGAAAGTAAAAAAGTAATGAAACATAACACGTCCTTAATAAAATAAGGAACTAAACTATAAAAAATTTTTTTTTACAAAAATCAGTTGAGTTCAGGGCTCTGTGATGACCGAGAGGGGTGGGATGGGGGTGGTGGGGGGGCGAGGGAGGGTGGAGAGGGAGGGGCTGTGTGTNAATCCTCAAGATGGTATTTTGTAAGTGTATATAGAAACACTAAAATGCCATGTTTCTATATACACTTCCGTGTGTAAAACAGATAAGCTAGTGGGAAGATGCTGTATAGCATAGAGAGTTCAATTCAGTGCTCTGTGACAATCTAGAAGAGTGGGATGGTGGGGGGTGGGAGGGAGGCTCTAGAGGGAGGGGATATATGTATATACTTATGGCTGATTCATGTTGTTGTATGGTAGAAACTAACACAACATTGTAAAGCAATTATTCTCCAATGAAAAATTTTAAAAATAAACAAAATTTTTAAAAATCAGTTGAAACCAGGTAAGTGACACAAAGCCAGCAAACCCTCCAAATGCAAGGCTCGCAGAGGGTTCTCCTGGAGCCAGGTGCTTGGAGCTGAGACTCAAGGTGAAGAAACCTAACATGTCCCTTTTTCTTGTCCTTCGTCTGTTGTTTAGATGTTCACTCCCCTGAGAGCCGAACGTTCTTCACCGTCTCTAGTACAGAAGCTAGGGTGAGCCACTTATCCCAACTTGCCTGGGGCATCTCCAGTTTCACCAGTGAAAATCCGGTACCCTAGGAACTAGCCGGTTTAGCCAGATCTTTCCCTGGTAGCTCAGAGCTTAAAGCGTCTGCCTCCAATGCGGGAGACCCGGGTTCGATCCCTGGGTCAGGAAAATCCCTTGGAGAAGGAAATGATAACCCACTCCAGTACTCTTGCCTGGAGAATCCCATGGATGGAGAAGCCTGGTAGGCTACCGTCCACAGGGTCGCAAAGAGTCGGACACGACTGAACGACTTCACTTCGCTTTAGGAACTACCTGAGCCCCGGGCAACTCGGGACAGTCAGTCACCCCCAGGCCATACTCCCATCAAAGAAAACAATGTCCAGCCCCTCAATAGCCGCAGGCAGGAGTCTTATTGACTGTCAGATACGTCTACAGTGTGGGCTACAAATCAGAGTCTCATTGCTTCTTTTCTTCAAGTCTGAATTTGTTACAAGACTGCTTCTGTTTCTGCTTCGGTTCTTGGGTGTGAGGCATGTGGGATCTTAGCTCTGTGACCAGCGATCGAACCCACGCCCCGTGTGTTGGAAGGCGAAGTCTTTATCACTGGACCGCCAGGAGAGTCCCAAGTTTCATCTCTTTTTGACTGGAAGCAAGAGGAGTCTCAAATATATGCTTCAGACAGAAGCCAGACAAAAGACAGTCCACAGTCTCTAAATGAGCAAAACTATAATTGATGGTGCTAGAAATCAGACCAGAGGGATAGCAGAGAAGAGGGAGTAGGGCAGACTGGCTTACAGAAGGCACAGGGGAGTTTTCTGGAGTGGGTAAGTGCTCTATATCTTAACTAAATAAGTTGCGACCAACTGCTGACTTAAAATATATGCATTTGTTATATGTAAACTTAACCTTCCAAGAGTTTATTTCTATTTTATTATTGGAGTGTAACCGCTATACAATGTAGTGTTGGTTTCTGCTGTACAATCAAGCTAATCAGCTCTGTGGATACATAAATCCCCTCCCTCTTGGACCTCTCCCCTAACCACCCCCATCCCCCCTACCCAGGTCATCACGGAGCTATATATAGCAGCTTCCCTCCAGCTATTTATTTTACACCCAGTAGTATATACATGACATGAGCTGATTTTAAAAATAAGAGTGAGGGACTTCCCTGGCAGTCCAGCAGTTAAGACCCCGCGCTTCCGCTGCAGAGGGTGCAAGTCCACTCGCTGGTGGGGGAACTAAGATCCCACATGCTGCGTGGTGGAGCCAAAAAAAAAAAAAAGAGCCAGATCTTCCATCACCCAAAGGAAGCAGGACAGACCAGAGCAACATCTTCTAGGGATGCTGTTGGAGAGCTCCCTGAAGCTTGAGGAAGGTCGAAGATCCACGGTCACTCTCAACTCTACACTTAGAGGAAGCTAAGGCAGCAGCCCGTTACCCCAGTCCCTGTGAAAAATAAATTCGGAATTCACTCAGAGCTTGTGCAGCCCTCCATTACAGGAAATTGTACAGATTCCTTCTCTGGAAATATCGAAAGAAAAGCAGGGCCACTGTTCCCCGCTTCTGCAGTGTTTTGCTGTTGTTATAACCATGAACTCATCAGAAGACTAGAAGACGGGGGCACAATAGAAAAGGAGGCGGGGTGGATTTGAGTGCCTTCTGAACAATGCACTAGGGCAGCCCAACATCAACAGAGATATCCCGACTATGGGAACCTAATCTACTGAAAACGCGTGAGGTGGCTTTTGCTCAGGAGGTGGTCTCCATTCTGACCCTGAGGTCTTATCTACTCACTTGGAGGAAACATCTGAGAGTTGGTGAGATACTAGGGGATGGAGGCACAGGCCTTCAGGATGGAGGGATGGGGTACCGCAGAGGGGACCAGAGAAGTCAAACCGGTGGCCTTCAGCTAATCATGAAGTGACCCTACCCTTCACAACCTCAAGTATTTGGTTTTTTAGAATATTATCTTGCCCTGCTCCCAGGAAACCATCGCCTCTCAGTTCTCCGTCTCTTCCTTGATTCTAACGCTGCCCAGAGATCTGGGAGGCACTACAAGTTGTTGGCATCCGAGGCTGGAATGGATGGATTCTGCCTTATTGCTGGGCAGCCCTGAGACAGCTGTGACCTTGCAAGGCCCACAGGAGGGGAGGCTCTGCCTCCTGGTGGAGAACGGGGAAGGGGAGAGCAGTTCGGCCCGCTGGAGCTCCCATGAACTTGCACTGGAAATTTCTCAAGCGAAAAGCCAGAAGTTCTCCCACTTGCTCCGTACCTGGCGAGGGATAAGAGACGCCTGAGCCTCGGGTGTGTGCGTGCGTGTACGCTGCCATGTGCCAGATGGCTGCTGGTTCCTGCTAGCCAGTAAAGCGGCTCCTCGCACTGCACCCGCAGAGCCAAACGTCTTCCCAGAATTATTTCCCGACTGGGAAATGGAAAGTAACTGGGTTGACTCTCCCATCTGCTGGTATGTGATGAAGTCTGGTCCACAGCCGAGATCCTGGCCCCGGGGAAACATGAGACAGTCCTGGAGCTGAGCGGGCCTGCAGGGGCCCCAGCGCAGCGTCATCTGCCCAGGTGGACCCCTCGGGCCAGCTGCCTGGTGCTGATGACCGCCCCGGACCCCATTTCACTCAGGTTTCCTACCGTATCCTCAGGTCCCCTCCCGTCTAATAACAAGCCGTGGATAGCGGCTGGGTTTTACGGTCCAGGCCATTCAGGTGCAAGCCTTGAAAATAAATCCTCCCCCAGTAACTTGGAGCTAGTGCTCAGGAAAAATAATGGCACCAGAGAGATATCTTTGAGCTCGCATGAAAGGAGTGTGAGGATTAGAATCGGTGAATGACGTTATGAGAAAAATAGCACTTTCACTGATCCAAGGAACATAAGAAAATTAAGACGGGATAACACAAAATCAGGATGAAGGAGAGAGACAGGGAAATGCCGAAGTAGTGTCTAATCTACAGTACAGCTGGAGCGAGGCCAAGATGAACCATGGAGCAGTATTTCTACTAATCTGCTCCCTCGCAGATACGCTGAAGAGGACACGCTTACAGAACGGCTCTCTCAGACTGAAAAACTGCACAGAGCCATTAGTTAGTCAGAGAAGGAGTCTTCAGACAATCTTCATTTGGGGTTTAAAACAATAACAGGGCAAACGAAGAGAGAGTAATCTAGAGCAGCAGTCCCCAACCTTTTCAGCATCAGGAACCGACTTCATGAAAGACAATTTTTCCACAGACTGGTTGGGGGGGGATGATTTCGGGATGATTCAAGCACACTACATTTATCGCGCCCTTTATTTCTATTATGATTACATCAGTTCCACCTCAGATCATCAGCCCGTAGGTCCCAGAGGTTGGGGACCCTTTATCTAGAGGACCATGTCATGATCAGCTCTAAATAAAGCACGTGTGAGCCTCACTAAGCCCATCAGAGACTCTTGAAGCTCAAACCTCTTAGTTGTACTTGACCAGCATTCACCATTCACAGCTCAGAAGAGGCATTTAACCGCTTCCAACCAATTCTGGACGGACTTCGGGTCACACCTCCTCGTGGGCATTATATAGGCCAAGGGAACCATTCTGACAGTTAACATGCGAGCAATGATTAAATAAGAATTGCTGTTTAGTCTCTCAGTCATGTACCAACTCTTGCGCCTCCATGGACTGTAGCCCACCAGCTTCCTCTATCCATGGGATTTCCCAGGCAAGAATGCTGGAGTGGGTTGCCATTTCCTTCTCTAGGGATCTTCCCAACCCAGGGATCAAACAAGTGTCTCCTGCATTGGCAGGCAGATTCTTTACCACGGAGCCACCAGGGAAGACCTAAATAACAATGTATCATACTTAAAACCCATCCTTACTGACTATACATTTTCATTATCTTTATAGATCTGAGATAGTAAAATCCTCCACCAGCAGAGAAACTCTCGACCTTTAAAATCAACATTACCAAGCCACTTTCTTGAAGAAGCCTTCAACATATCTTCAAAGACATAGAAGAACCAAGGAAAGCAAAACTGAAGCCCTGGGAATAAAGAGTACACCAGCATGAAGTTTAAAAAGTCCTCAAAAACACAGCAATGACTGCACCACTGGAACGGCCATTTGATCCAGTCAATTCACTCTCCAACCTCAGAGCCACGCAAAGCAAGATAGAAAATAGTGGCCAGCCAATCACAGGCCTAAGAGTCCATCCCAATGGGAAGAAAAACATCACTATGAATTTTTACAACACTGGTTATTTACAAAGGAATGGGAAGAAAAATACTACCAGATACAAAAAGGTAATAACCTAATATGAAGGTGAACCCAATTCCAGAGTGTTCCTAGTTAGTACAAGACTTATGGTATCTTTCCTTCAAAGACAGAAAACTGTACCAAAATCAGAAATCTAATGTCCCTTAATGAAATGAGCCTGTATGACTGACTGGTCACAAAGTTCACTTATAAAGGAAAAAGAATCAGAATGACAGGGAACTTCTAGAAAACACTGGTGCAAATCTTCCAAAATTCTGAAGGAGGATAAACTTGCCCTACACAGACCCTTTAATGTTAAACTTTATTTATATACCTGAAATTCATTTGTTTTATAAATACAAACATTCTACCTACACAGATAGGTATATATATCTATGGAATATATATATGTCAAATGGAAAACTGCTAAAATAAAGTAAATGATAATTAATAAAAATTAAGCAATCATTTGAAGATAATTATTAGCTGCAGTTAAAAATATCCAAAAGGGAAATGTAAGATGATAAGTGCTTAGAAATTATTTAAAATAATTAGGAGGGCAAGGAGAAATGTGGGGATGGTCAAATACAAATAGAGAAGACTGATGACTGTTGAAGCCTGATGAAAAGTGCAAAGATGAAAACTTAAAATTCTAACAATTATATAGTAAACAATGATTTCTGATGTCATTAAAAATAAACTAAATAACTATCTCAAGAAATACAAGTATGCACATATTATTTAGAAATATGAACACAAATTCCAGGAAAGCTACAGGAAACTGAAGTACAGGGGAGAGGGAAAGATAACTTTTTTTTAATTAAAAAAAAAAAAAAGTTTAGAAGATGTGATATACAGTGGAATATTACTCAGCCATAAAAAGGAATGAAATAATGCCATTTGGAGCAACATGGATGGACCTAGAGACTGTCATACTTAAGTGAAGTTGATTCAGAGAGACAAATAGCATACAATGGCAGTCAATGTGAAATCTAAAAAAGGGAACAAATGAACTCATCTACAAAACAGAAACAGTTACAGATGTAGAAAACAAACATGGTACCAAGGGGTAAGGCAGGGGAAGGACAAATTGGGAGACTGGGATTGACATCTACACACTACCATATGTAAAATAAATAACTAATAAGGACCTACTATACACCACAGGCATATACCCTCAAAGTACTGAGGAATGGCAAACACATAGATTCGTTTCCCCAGCTGAATAAATAGCTGTTAAGAAGAACTCAACTCAATATTCTGTAATGGCCCATATGGGAAAAAAAAAAAACTAAAAAAGAAGGGATACATGTACATGTATAACTGACTCACTTTGCTGTGCTGTACACCTGAAACTAACAAAACATTGTAAATAAATTACACTCCATGGGATTTTCCAGGCAAGAATACTGGAGTAGGCTGGCATTTCCTTCTCTAGGCAATCTTCCCAACCCAGGGATCGACCCAGGTCTCCTGCATTGCAGACAGATGATTTACCGTCTGAGCCACTAGGGAAGCCCAAAAATTTCTTAAACATCTTTTAATACTTCTCATTTTTAAATTGTTTATGCATTACTTTGGTAAAAGGAAATGGCAACCCACTCCAGTACTCTTGCCTAGAAAATTCCATGGATGGAAGAGCCTGTAGGCTACAGTCCATGGGGTCACAAAGGGTCAGACACAACTGAGCGACTTCACCTTTGCTTTGGTAAAAGCAAAATTCTTTTTATCCTCATAAGTTATTTTTTGTTATAGTTGTATATAATTTAAATGTCTTCTTCCCATTATTTATGTAATGCAAATTAAAAATTAAGGGGTGACATTTGAACATAAAAAAGCATAACTAGAAATGATAAGAATTCAATAGCTGTTTCCATTATGAGGTTTGACTGTACATACTGCCCTCTAGTGGTAAGTCATGGGAAATCATCTCAAATTTATTATAAAACTTTTATCAATCAGTTCAGCCGCGCAGTCGTGTGTGACTCTTTGCGACCCCATGGACTGCAGCACGCCAGGCTTCCCTGTCCATCACCAACTCCTAGAGCTTGCTCAAACTCGTGTCCAAGTCGGTTATGCTATCCAACCATCTCATCCTCTCCCATCCCCTTCTCTTCCTGCCTTTAATCTTTCCCAGCATCACGGTCTTTTCCAATGAGTCAGTTCTTTGCATCAGGTGGCCAAAGTATTGGAACTTCAGCTTCAACATCAGTCCTTCCATTCAGGACTGATTTCTTAAATTTACTTAAATCTTCAAATGTCACATGCTCTCTTAATCTTGGATCTTCTAGCCTCTCCATGGAGTAAGTCTCCTATTTCTAGGACCCCAATCAGGTTTGGATTATTAGTTTTATAGTCTGGCTTCATTATGGATTCAATAGGTTTTGATAGGCGGGTCCTGGAACCTAGTCATGATTAATGGGGAAATGTGTCCTGAATTCTTAACAACTATTTATTCAGCTGGGGAAATGAATCTATATGTTTGCCATTTCCTCAATATTTTGAGGGTATATGCCTACAAAATCAAATATAATGCTGACAGAAGTCTGACACATAGATGCTCAAAAAGCATGCGTAAGTCCAGCAAGTGACTGATTGCAGAACTCATTTTGCTATTTGTGGGCAATTTGGAGGAATGAAGGGTCCCATATGAAAGTGTTCACTGTTGTTATGAATAACTGCTTTAAACCAAATATTTAAGGAATATGGACAAAGCAACACAGAAAATATGATCAAAATCATTTCTGGAGAGAAAATGGAGAGATTAAATGATGGAAGGTCCTCTTGACATCCTCCATCCCCTCTCAAAAGAAAAAAACAAAACCCAAGAACATCTACTTTTCATTACACTTTTGTAATGAAAATAATGCACCTTCTTCCTAAACTTGTATTTACTCCTTGATAAAATCACCCACCATTCCTTGCCAAAACACTGACACACTGTGTGTCAGTATCTCGACACATATTCAGTTCCAAGATTTGTTCCTCTGCCTTTAGATAAGGGAGGGAGCCCTGTGGTTCCCCCAACTCCAACAGTTTTCTGTTTCCAGAGTGGCTGCCCCCTCCTGCCCCACCCTCGCTCTGCTGATCACAGAAGCATGCGCTTGGACCTGAGTGTTTGATCCTGCTGTGTCTATACCACAGCAGCGTGGGCTGGGCTCTGCGGAGAAGCACCCGCTTCTAATCTTTCTCCTCCAACAGCTCTATTCAAGGTCAGACGTTTTTTACCTAGTTCAAGGTCATTCTGATGTTAGCTCCTAACCCATGAGCAGAGATCCTATTTCCTACATCGGTATTCCTTTTTGAAGGGGGTGGGGCCCTTGGAGGTGCACGCAGGATCTTAGTTCCCCAGCCAAGGGTCGAACCTGCACCCCTTGCAGTAGAAGGGCAGACTCTTAACCAAGGGATGTCCCCCATCAGTACTCCCTTGATAAACATTTTGACCAAGAGCACCATATGATGAGTTTGTACCCACCCATGGAAAATCAGAATGATAATCTTTGCAAAACTTCTGCCCCTCACAAACATGCCATACAGAACTTGGACATTTCAGATTCTGAGTTCTTTGTTGGCAATCGTATATCATAACCTGCAGTTACATTGCAAATTTTTTGGTTTTTCTTTTTCTTCTTCCAGTTTAATGAGATACAATAGATTCACCGCACTGTATAAGTTTACAGCATAATGATTTGACTTATGTACATCATGGAATGATTACCCCAAGCTGAGTGGCGCTCCATCATTTCACAGAGATTAAATTGCAGTATTTCATATTTATGACACACTTGCTTTCCCGAAAGTCAACAAGTTCATAAACAGGGATAATATTTTTTAGTATAAACACTGACTCGACCAACACGGCACATAATCGAAAGCCTCTGTCTGCTTCTCTTTAGGCACAAGTTTTCTTTAAAAGGCCGTTGCCAAAGTCTTCAAGAAGTCACCAGAGTATCTGAGAGAGACTGTGAGTTTCTGAGCCAAGGGAGGTAGGAATTAAAAAAAAAAAACTCAGTTTAGCTGTACGAATATGACTTGGAGCATATTATCATAACCCTGAGTCACAGCACCCTCATCGTTCAAATGAGGACAAGACAGACCTTCTAGGACGATTTTGTGCCTGTAACACAGAGAGTACTTGGGAAATGTTAGTTTCCCCCCTTTCCTCTTGCCATGTCCCGAGGCACCCCTAGGTTCCTCCCCTTCCCCCCAGTCAGTCCCATCTCCCACTCAAGGGACGGAACGACCACCAGGCATCACAAGCTTCCAAACAAAGCCACACCAGCAGGAAGAAACTGGCCTCAGCCCTTGCTTTGGGCCTCCACCTGCATCACTATAGCTTTCTGGTTTCTTGGAGCAGGAATCTTTCCAACCCCAGAGAGGCCTCCCGAGGAGCGAATAAGCCACAGGCCTGCCCGAGTCACATCAGAGCTCCCCTCCCCACTCCAGCCCCGCCCCAGCTCCTCTACCGAACACCAGCTACAAGTTTCTCCCTGGGGCTCCACTTCTCTTTCGGATCATCTGTTCCTGTTTTCGTCTCCGTTTCCACTCACGTGTTCTCCCCTTCGCTTCCCCTTTACTCTCGATTAAAACAGCCTGACAAAGGGCATCTTCTAACTAAAAGACAAACCCGAGGCCGCTCCTCCGGCAGCTCTCTGCTGCCCCCTCTTGTCACAGAACGGAACTGGTCCCCACTCCGGCCACAAACAATCTCATTTCTAGTTTCAGGAACGCTCAGTATTTACTGAGGGCCTATTGTGTGGGAGGCACTGTGGCTGGTATCGGAGATACGATGATGTGCAGAATCAGAAATGCCTCTGTGTTCCTGGAGCCTACACTATACAGTGGAAGAAGCTGGCATTTATCAGCCGCTCACGTAAGTCAATGAAAGACCAGAACTCAACCTGTTATGAAATCCCATGAGAGTCCATGAGAAGGGATTGACCTTGTCAGAGAGGTCCAGGAGGGCTTCCTGGAGGTAGTGACCCAGGCTGAGATGGAAAGATGGGTGGAATAAACAAAGAGGGAGAAGGAACATTCCAGAGGGAAGTCAGAACATTCCAATTCTAAGGGGAGTTAGAACATTCCAGTCAGCTGTTCTAAGGTCTATGGTAAGAGGGATCACAAGGAAAATCAGCGTAGCCAGAGAAGATGCTGAGTGGGGAACGCAGCTGGGTGGGCTGGAGGCCACTGTAGGGGGATCAGGTGAGAGTTACAGTGGATTAGGGTAAAGCTGCGACGATGGAACCTGGGAGGATGAAAAGATTCAAGAAAACATTTAGGAACTATTTTCCATGTTTAGGAAATAGAATCAAAAGAATTTTATGATGGATTGGACTCCCACAGAGGGTAAGGAGAATAGGGCTCCAAGAACCCCTACTTCCCCGCCCTGCGTAAACGGATGGATACTGGACCCACTATCTGAGTCTGGAGGTGAGTCTGTGACCCATAAAATGGGTACAAGTAGACAATTGGTTACTCAGATACCGAGTCCAGAAGAGAGGTCTGGAGTGAAGGCACAAGGGCCTGTGTGCTTTCTGAACATGGGCTGCAGTCCCGGAGAGGACTGCCCAGGCCAGTAGTTCTCAACTACTGAGCAGGACCCCCGAAGGGGGTGGGAATTTTCAGGGAAGGGGAGGAGGGGCGGGTATCTCACAGTGACTGAGGGGTTGCGAATTGCCATTCACAGGGGGAACCCGGGATGCCAGACAACTTGCAAAGCGCAGTGCAGTTCACGGAGAAGAAATGTCCCGTGTGCCACGTGCCATGGAGGTTAAAACCCTGTTTTTAATCATGTGAGCCTAGAATCCAACTTTATCTTCCATATCTTCCATATACACACCAAAGCTTGTATTTCATGCCTAGTTTCAATTTACACTGAATTTCCAGCGTAAGAACCATGTAAATTAAGGGGAAATCGTACTACTGTTTAGTTTTTTCCCAGACCTACTCACCATTTCAGAAAACCGCGTCACTGCTTGAGGTAACTGAGTGCCAGTTAAATAGCTCTCTGGCCGTCTACAAAGCAGAGTCTTCACAAGGAGCCACCCATGTTCACAACTGATGATTCTACACAGAGGCTTAGCACGTGGCTACATCGTGATGCCTTCGTATGGCCAAGCACACATACTGAAATACCTATTACATACAAAGTTATTTTCTTTATATTACAGAGAAGGCATGATATTTTTAAAATTAAATATTGTTATAAGAAGCAGGCACTTAGGCTGATGCGATTGGGGACCACCAGGCCAGGGAGAAAGTCTACCACCAGTCAGGAACAGAGAGGGCCTTGCATGAGTCTTGATCGTTGTTCAGTTGCTCAGTCATGTCTGACACTGTGACCCCATGGACTACAGCACGCCAGGCTTCCCTGCCCTCCTCCATCTCCTGGAGCTTGCTCAAACTCATATCCATCGAGTCGGTGATGCCATCCTCTGCCGTCCCCTTCTCCTCCTGCCTTCAATCTTTCCCAGCATCAGGGTCTTTTCCAATCAGTTGGCTCTTGGCATCAGGTGACCAAAGTGTTGGAGCTTCAGCTTCAGCATCAGTCCTTCCAATAAATATTCAGGACTGATTTCCTTTAGGATTGACTAGTTTGATCTCCTTGCAGTTGAAGGGACTCTCAGGAGTCTTCTCCAGCACCACAATTGAAAGCATCATTGTTTAGCTCTCAGCCTTCTTTATGGTCCAACTCTCACATCCATACATGACTACTGGAAAAACTATAGCTTTGACTATAACGACCGTTGTCAGCAAAGTGATGTCTCTGCCTTTAAATATGTTGTCTAAATTTGTCACTGCTTTTCTTCCAAGGAGCAAGCGTCTTTTCAGTTCACGGCTGCAGTCACTGTCTGTAATGATTTTAGAGCCCAAAAAACAAAATCTGGATTCCAACATTGTTCTTTATGATGTCAGTAGCTCTTTTATTATCAAGGTCCAACCTTCATTGATGGATTCTAATGTTTAATGGCTACCTAGAAAAGGGTCTTGCAAGGGCACACAAAGGAGAAAAGAAACAAAAATGCTGGATTGGAAAAGCACAAGAAAGAGAATATTTCTAAAAGGAAGACATAGTTAATGACATCCAATGTTGCCGAGAACTACGACAAGGACTAGAAAAGGCCTCCATCTTACTTAGCAATCTGGAGGATCTGACAAGAGAAATGTCACTGACAAGTCAGCAAGAGCTGTTTCAGTGGAAAGGAAGTAGTTTATCACCCTAACGGAATTATTGAGTATAATTCCATTATACTGAATAAAAGTCCCTGTCCTATTCAGTAGGACCTTGCTATTTATCCATTCAATATCATTCTTTATATAATAGTTGGAACCCTGCTATTTATCCACTCAATATCATTCTTTATAAAATAGTTAGGACCCTATTATTTATCAGTTCAATATTATTCTTTATATAATAGTTAGAACCTTGCTATTTATCCATTCAATATCATTCTTTATATAATAGTTAGAACCTTGCTATTTATCCATTCGATATCACTCTTTATAAAATAGTTAAGACCTTGTTATTTATCCGTTCAATATCATTCTTTATATAATAGCTTGCATCTGCTAACCCCAAACTCCCACTCCACCCCTCTCTTGCCCCCTGCTTGGCACCCACAGCTCTGTCCTCTGTCTGTGAGTCGGTTCCTGTTTTGTGGATAAGTTCATTTGTGTCATTTTTACATTCCACGTACACGTGCTATCATATATTTGTCTTTGTCTGTCTGACTTCACTTAGTACAAGATTATCTCTAGATCCAACCGTGGTGTGCAAATGGCATTATTTCATTCTTCTTTGTGACTGAGTAGTATTTCGTTGTATATATGTACCACATCTTTATCCACTTTTCCATCGAGGGACATTCAGGTTGTTTCCATGTCTTAGCCACTGTGAACAGTGCTGCTATGGACATGGGAGGGCATGCTGAAGATCTTCCTAAAGGGGCTGCAGATAAAGGTGAACTCCAATCACACAAGAAGCACTGCCGATGTCTGTGGACAGTGTTGAATGAGCCTTGAATGGAAAGCAGTGAAAAATGGGAACTGCGTCTATTCCATTTTGGTACTAAATTATTTTTAGGAAACTTCGAGCACTAGCTCGACTTCCCTGGTAGCTCAGAGGTTAAAGCATCTGCCTCCAATGCGGGAGACCCGGGTTCGATCCCTGGGTCGGGAAGATCCCCTGGAGAAGGAAATGGCAACCCACTCCAGTATTCTTGCTTGGAGAATCTCATGGACTGAGGAGCCTGATGGGCTGCAGTCCATGGGGTCACAAAGAGTCGGACACGACTGAGTGACTTTACTTACTTACTTTACTTCGAGCACTAGCTACGAGGCTTACAATGATCTTGTCTAAAGACCTTTAGAGACACTGGGCAAGAAAACACAGCAAGGATGCAAAGAAGCTGCAGGAAAAGGTTCAGTGACCAGGTTGCAAAATGTGCGCACAACCTGTAGTTCAGATGTTGCAGCGGAAATGGAGCGTATCTCTTGAGCAACTAATCCAGGTTTGCGCCTAAATCCCCATCCGCTGGGCATAAAGGGAAAACAGTGGATTCGGTCCAAACGAATGAAGAAACTTAAAACAGTCCTCTGAAGTACCACCCATTCTCTCCAGGTAAAAAGGCCTGTCGACTTCTCAGATTTTACCTCCTCTTCTCCAGGACCACATCTGCCAGGGGAAAAGATGCCTGGAGCCTTGCGGCGTCCTCTGAGTTCTCTGACCTTGAGCTGGACATCCTGCTGCTGGGGCAGCCAACCTCGGCAGCTGGCGTAGCCTGTGATCTGGTCCTGAGGAGCCCCGCCCAGGCCCGGGATGCTCCGCTGATGACTCAGCCCCCCCTCTGCTCTCCGGGGGTACACCTCTCTGAGGAGAGCCACATCTTTGCTGGTACATGTAGGACATTTTTAAACAGAAGGCACGGATCTGGCCCTGTAGGTGAAGAGAGGACTGTCCTGGGCAAATTGGGACATCTGGTCACCCCGCACCTGCGTCTCCACTACACACTCTACAGGGCCTTGGCTAAGCATCCACCTGCAGCCTTTTCTGGCACGCACTTCGCAGCTCCCCATTAGGAGACATCCACCACGAGAATACAGAGGCCCCCTGCCTTGCCCAGTGAACAACTCCACATTTTAGCTTGAGACCTGCTGGTCACTGTGGTTTCCTCAACTTATCAAGATATTTCTAAAGGTTCCTCTTCACAATCTGACCCCAAGGCATGATTTGGGGCTTGGTAAGGACATTTTAACCCTGCCTCCATCTTCCTCCTTTCTCCTTTCCTCTCTCTTTGTTCTTTTCCCACCAACTCCCTTCCTCCCACCAAGGAGCAGCAGGACTTGTGACTTGTGCTGTCACAGCTGGAAGGATGATCTTCTCAACAGGAGAAATGTGAGCTGAGTCCTCTAGTCTTAGTTCCTGCTATGTTAAAGCAGGAGCTAAAAACAATTTAGAAAACTGTCCTCAAGAGAACAGTCTGACTTCAGAAGGCTGTTTACTCTCTTACAGAAAATATCCTGTTATGAAAGTCAACACTGAACATGAATGTCGAGCTTTCCTTCTGTATCACGTCTATTCTCCCCCAAAACAGATATATGATTTGGACCAGCAAGAGAAACAATGATCTACCCTAAAGAAAAGAAATATTCTTTACCCCAAAACCTCTATTAGTTTAATCTGTTACAATTCTATTATTATTGCTCTTTAGCTTTATATTTGCTTTCTGAATATAAACATGATAATGATCATAAAAGCATATACCCTTAGCAACAGACTGCCAAACTTGATGACGTAAAAACTGACAGAACTGCGAGAGATATACAAGTCCACAACTACCCCCTGGAGACTTCAACACCCCTCTATTGGAAATGGAGAGATCCAGCAGGCAGAAAGTCAGTAAAGACGTAGCTGAACAAAGCAACACCATCAGTCAGCTGGATATAACTGACATCTATACGCTATTTCATCCAACAACAAGAGAATACACACTCTTCTCCAAGGTCACATGGAACATTCATCAAGAAAGACCAAATTCTGGCCACAAAACACATCTTAACAAACTTAAAAGAATAGAAATCATACCATGTCTGCTCTCAGACACAATGGAATTCAACTAGAAGTCAAGCACAGAAAGTAACAAAAATCCCCAAATATGTGGAGATTAAACATCACACTTCTAAATAACACATCAAAGAAGAAACTTTAAAATGGAAAAAAAAAAAATTAAAACACATGAAAATGAAAACACAACTTATCAAAACTCGTGGGATACAGAGGAAGAAGTATTTAGAGGTAATTTCATAGCATTAAATGTATGTAACAGAAAAGAAGAAACATCTAAAATCAATAACATTAAGTCTCCACCCTAAGAAAGTACAAAAAAGAAGAGCAAATTAAATCCAAAGTAAGTAGAAACAAAGAAATAATAAAAATTAGAGGAGAAATCAATGAACTTGAAAACAGAAAATCAACAGAAAAAAATAAAATCAAAAGCCAGATCTTTGACAAGATCAATAACACCAATAAACTCTAGTCAGGCTGAAAAAAGAGGGGATATAAATTAGCAATATCAGGAATGAGAAAGGGAACATCCGTGCAGAAACCATAAATCTCAAAAGGATAATAAAAGAATATTATAAATAAATATTACAGTAACTCTCAGGTTCTATTGATAATTCTGTCATTATTTATTGAGCAACTACCATGCCCCAGGCAACACGGTACACAATTTACATGAATTATCTAAAACTTCACAAAAACCTTAAAGAAATTGGACTTACTCTCATATTACAAACAAGAAAAGAAGCTTAAAGAGATTATAACAATTGTAGCATCACAGATCTCACAAGTAGTGGAGATAAATTCAGCCCAGCTCTTATTGACCATCATATCCCAGGCTTTTCCACTCCACCACAGAGTTTCTCAAGCAAAGTGGGGTACATAGTTTGGTTATAGTATAGCTCACCCTGCCTTCTCCCTGCCAGGAAAAAAAAAAAAAGCCACATCATGTCTGCAAAATAAGGAAATACATAAAACTGACCTGCCTTTGGTCATGAAGAGAGAAGTTCTTCCTGTTGGTCTGTGTTTTTAATAATAGTTTGGCTAGTGTAAGACAACTTTCAGCTTCTTTCTCCCAAGGAACAAAGTGATACAAAATAGAGCATGATGGGATATTACAAAGAGATTATTTCTATAGTTCATGCCAGAAATGAAGGAAGCAAATGAGGAAGAGGAGACAAGGGCAAAAATGCTGGCCAGTAAATAAGTCAGAAGAGGTATGAGGGCAGGGGAAAAGAAGGTGAAACACTTGATCTCCGCTAAAATGAAAGAGATAATCTAAGGACTTCCCTGATGGTTCTGTGGATAAGACACGACGCTTCCACTGCAGGGGGCACAGGTTCCAACCCTGGTTGGGTAACTAAGATCCTGCATGCCACATGGGGTGAAAGAAAGAAAGAATCTAGTTTATATCTAAGCCTAGCAACTCTTTTTCATGTGCTGAAACACACCACCCTCTACCACCAGCACCATTAGCATCCATCATTTCATATGCTGAAGCTGAAACTGAGAAAATCATCTACTTGTGTGGGCACCATGGTGTCCTGGTACCAGATGTCAATTAAGACAGAGCATTGGCTAAAGTGATCAAAGTTATAGGATAAGTAAAAACCAAGTAGTCACTTGGTTGCCATAAAAAAACAAACCTGTGGCGGATTCATGTCAATGTATGTCAAACCAATACAGTATTGTAAAGTAAAAAAACAAAAGAGCACACACACACACACACAAAATGTTCGTTTCTTTATGCTTTCAATTCCTCTCCAGATATTGGCCACCCAACCAGGGAATGTTTGGAAAACTGAATTTAGAGGCTGAAAGTAGGTGACTTCAGAAATTAAAGTATTCGCCTTCCCTTTTTAACTATTAGACAACTAGGAAGCCTGCAAGCTGCTCGATGCCATGTGTGAAAAATAAAAAGAGTTTAGTGGACTTGAGAATAAACAGAATGTGGGCCATGCTAGTCCCAAGACTTACTCCCAAGAGTCTCTGAAATTAGGAGCTTTACAGGCATTGATCAATGAAGAACATAAAGGGATCATTTTAAAGGAACCTAGGAATACATGCACTGCAGCAGACAGCTAAGTCAAATGACCTTGAACATCTTCCCCCTCTTCCCCAGACAGCCTTACTCAATAGCTTTACAGAAACACACAGAAGCCTCTCCTCTCTCCCCGAGAGGCTGTGCATTCTGGGTCTGTGCACTGTTGGCTGGAGACAATCGAGAAAAACTTCTAGGATGCATGCTTTTGCTCAGCATCAGCTAAATAATAAGATCAGATTCTAAGCAGAAGCCCCTGGTGCTAACACTTTCAGGCATCATCAGATGCTGTACTGGCCAAACAACTGAGTGCTTCCAAAAGACTAAACTGTGCTCATGTGACTAAAAGAATACCCTAATTGCATAATTCCTTTGAAAGAACCATCAAAATCCACATTTTCAATTACAAACGCTTTTCCAGTCTCAACATAAAACATTCTTGAAAGCTCGGTCACTAGGCAGATGTCTTTAAAGAGGAGCTTATTTTCCCAAAGGCACGGAGTTATAATTGGATATTCTGTTACCAAAGACTAAGCATCAAATAAATCACAGGTACACAGAAGTGACCACGGGATATAAAAGCAAGGACACCTACAAAGCCCCATGACGGAACCTAGAGACTTTATATTAAGTCATAAAATGATAGTGGTGGAAGCCGCCTAGGAGATCAGCTGTCCCCAGTACCCGTCACCTGGTCTGGCCCCATCATCACGTCCTGGGAAGCTGGTAAAGAGCACAGGTTCCCAGATCTCATCTCCAGAGACGCTGAATTGATACGCTGTGGAAAACAAAATGCTTTATTTTCTTCTTAACTCTTCCAGGTGATTCAAGACACTAGGGAGGAGGGAGCGGCATGACTCATATAAGTAACACTACATGTTTTTCTCCTACATTTACTGATCAAATGCTAATGGCTTCATCAGTAAACAAATGAACCTAATGAGTCTGTATTCACATTTTTAGACGTGAAAGTTTTTTGGCTGTGAATTTTATGACAACCCTTGCACAACTTAGATTTAATCATTGTGCCTCACAGGCAACTTAAATATATAGTCACTAATGATTTGGCTTCCCGGGTGGCTCAGACGATAAAGATTCCGCCTGCAATGTAGGAGACCTGGGTTCGATCCCTGGGTTGGGAAGATCCCCTGGAGGAGGGCATGGCAACCCACTCCAGTATTCTTGCCTGGAGAATCCCCATGGACAGAGGACCCTGGTGGGCTCCCGTCCATAAGGACACAACTGAGCAACTAAGGACAAATTTTATGACAACCCTTGCACAACTTAGATTTAATCATTGTGCCTCACAGGCAACTTAAATATATAGTCACTAATGATTTGGCTTCCCGGGTGGCTCAGACGATAAAGATTCCGCCTGCAATGTAGGAGACCTGGGTTCGATCCCTGGGTTGGGAAGATCCCCTGGAGGAGGGCATGGCAACCCACTCCAGTATTCTTGCCTGGAGAATCCCCATGGACAGAGGACCCTGGTGGGCTCCCGTCCATAAGGACACAACTGAGCAACTAAGGACAGCGCAGTGGTTTGAATGTCAAATTCAGTCGTCAGTACTTTCCTATACTCAGGAAAGTAAAGTATGCAGATGTCAATAAGCTTAAGGATTAAATATTTACATGCTTATGGAAGCAAAATATTTAGTGATCAATAATTTACTTATTTTTTTTTTCATCGTATCAGGAAGGAAATGAAGAGCATTTTCTATGCACCACAGTTGTGGTAAGTTGGTAACACAAGATTGAACTAAGCATCTGAGAGGCCGAGGAGTTAAACGAATGTGTACAGTGAATTTTGCTCTTTGGACACCTATACAAATGAAAATAGGTACCACTAAGACATCAGGACGTCGAGTCTATCTTGAAATCACATCTCAGATCTACCCATTTCTTTCTCCCCTGCCTCCCACCCTAATGCACTTCAGTTCAGTTCAGTTGCTCAGTTGTGTAAGACTCTTTGGACCCCATGAATCACAGCACGCCAGGCCTCCCTGTCCATCACCAACTCTCGGAGTTTACCCAAACTCACGTCCATCGAGTCGGTGATGCCATCCAGCCATCTCATCCTCTGTCGTCCCCTTCTCCTCCTGCCCCCAATCCCTCCCATCATCAGAGTCTTTTCCAATGAGTCAATTCTTCGCATGAGGTGGCCAAAGTATTGGAGTTTCAGCTTTAGCATCAGTCCTTCCAAAGAACACCCAGGACTGATCTCCTTTAGGATGGACTGGTTGGATCTCCTTGCAGTCCGAGGAACTCTCAAGAATCTTATCCTACACCACAGTTCAAAAGCATCAATTCTTCAGTGCTCAGCTTTCTTCATCATCCAACCCCTACATCCATACATGACCACTAGAAAAACCGTAGCCTTGACTAGACGGACCTTTGTTGGCAAAGTAATGTCTCTGCTTTTTAATATGCTGTCTAGGTTGGTCATAACTTTTCTTCCAAGGAGTAAGTGTCTTAATTTCATGGCTGCAATCACCATCTGCAGTGATTCTGGAGCCCTCCCAAAATAAAGTCTGACACTGTTTCTACCATTTCCCCATCTATTTCCCATGAAGTGATGGGACCAGATGCCATGATCTTCGTTTTGTGAATGTTGAGCTTTAAGCCAACTTTATCACTCTCCTCTTTCACTTTCATCAAAAGGCTCTTTAGTTCCTCTTCACTTTCTGCCATAAGGGTGGTGTCATCTGCATATCTGAGGTTATTGAGATTTCTCCCGGCAAACTTGATTCCAGCTTGTGCTTCTTCCAGCCCAGCGTTTCTCATGATGTACTCCGCATGTAAGTTAAATAAGCAGGGTGACAATATACAGCCTTGATGGACTCCTTTTCCTATTTGGAACCAGTCTGTTGTTCCATGTCCAGTTCTAACTGTTGCTTCCTGACCTGCATACAGGTTTCTCAAGAGGCAGGTTAGATGGTCTGGTATTCCCATCTCTTTCAGAATTTTCCACAGTTTCTTGTGATCCACACAGTCAAAGGCTTTGGCATAGTCAATAAAGTAGAAATGGATGTTTTTCTGGAACTCTCTGCTTTTTCCATGATCCAGCGGATGTTGGCAATTTGACCTCTGTTCCTCTGCCTTTTCTAAACCAGCTTGAACATCTGGAAGTTCACTGTTCACGTATTGCTGAAGCCTGGCTTGGAGAATTCTGACCCTAATGCAGAGCTGCAGCAGTTCCACTTATTTCACAGAAACTGTGTCCTGCTTCTACTTTCACATTCTAATCCCCTCTCCAAGGAGAACCCACATGGCTCTTTTCAAAGCACATCTCAGAACAGAACAAAATGAAAATCAGAGCACAGCACCCCTGCTTAAAACCTTCTGCTATCTCCCCATTGCCCTTACAACAAATCCAGCCCTCTCACTCTGCTAGGGAGCCCTTTCACCCGGCCCCCATCTCCCATTCCAATCTCATCTCCTACTATCCTCCTTCACACGCACACTGACTCCAGCACAGTGACCTTCTTTCTGACCTTCCATCATATCAAACTCCTTCCCCTCTCATCTGCATCTGCAGTTCCCCCTCCCTGAAATGAATTCCCTCCATGTCACAGGAATGATTCCTCTCATCTTTCAAGATTCAGCCTCAAATGTTACATCTTCAGAGATGCTTCCCTGATCACTCCATCTCAAGCCAACATGCTTATCCCTGCCTGGTAGCATCCTATTTACCAAACTCGTAAGCTCCATGAGGCTTCACTCTTGGTTCAGTGGTTAAGAATCCATCTGTCAATGCAGGGGATTCGTCTTCAATTCCTGGGTCAACAAAGATCCCCTCGAGAAGGAAATGGCAACCCACTCCATATTCTTGCCTGGTCGGCTACAGTCCATAGGATTGCAAAGAATCAGACACGACTTAGCGACTAAACAGCAGCTACCAACTAAGCCCCGTGAGGCAGACAATGCTGCAGACAAGCTTATAGAACCAGGTTACGGAACCACTATAACCCCAGCACCTAGCACAGTGCCACACATAAAAAAATGGTTCTTCCATCCCAGCTCTACAACATCTGGAAGGAAGATATCCTGAGATAGTCTCAAATTCTCCCAAATTACATGTACCGCAGGATTTCCTGAAAAAATGGAGTTCCGTGGCCTATTCATAGGCCTCCAAACCTCAAGTCAGTCCACTGTTCTACTCCTTATCTAAATATCTAACAATTCCATGGACAGTCCATGGGGTTGCAGAGTCGGACATGACTGAAGCAACAGCACACATGGCTGATGACTGATGTATTCTTAAAATACATCTCTCTGTCCTCATTTCCATTATCAGCCCTAGTGGATTACTTTCTTCCTTCAGAGAAGTTACCTTTTCACTAATAAAGAAAATGTTGAATATTTCAGGAGATTTCCAGCTTACTCAACAATATAACACAGATCCCGCTAAGAGATGGACAGACACTGGTTCTTTTTCCTTTCTTCTCTTTTCTCCTTTTTTTAAATTTTTATTTTATTTTGGAGTATATTTGACTTACAATGTTGTGTTAGTTTCAGGTGTACAGCAAAGTGATTCAGTTATACATATATTTATTCTTTTTCAGATTCTTTTCCCATGTAGGTTATTACAGAGTATCAAGTAGAGTTTCCTGTGCTATCCAGTAGGTCCCTATTGATGATCTATTTTATATATAGTAGTGGCACATGAATCTCCCCAACAACCCACTTCTCCAAGGCCAGAAAACTAATCTATGCCCTAGAACTTACTGAGATGGGGTGGATCAAACTGTGAATGTAAACTCTGCGAAAAGAAATTTTCTGCTGCACTTGCTCTCCAGCTAAAGCTGTTTGGGGTTTGTTTTGTCTTTTAATTTTTTTTTTAAGTTTTCTTTGCTTTATTGAGGTATAATTGATTTGCAATGTGGTGTAAACTGCGTATACACAGTTTCTGGTGTACAGCAAAGTGATTCAATTATACAGGTATATAATAGCTTGCATTTGCTAATCCCAAACTCCAAATCCATGTCTTCCCCTCTCCCCTCTGTCTTGGCAACAACAACTCTGTTCTTCATGTCTGTGAGTCTGCTTAAAAGAAGGTTTTTTCAAAGTGAAACTTCCAGCTCCTTTTTTGCATTATATCATTTATATTATAGACAATTTTTGAATATATACAGAAGTGTAGAGAACAATGTGTCAGCCCTCACAGATGCACCGCTGAGTCTCAGTGATTAGTCTCTGTTTGCCTGTCTCCTTTGATGCGTCTCCCTCATGCTAGTTGTTAGGCTATTACCTCAGCTCCAGGCCCACATATTAGTCCTCGCTAAGAACCTGGGACTCTTCAAACCTCATCTCTGCTTTACCAGTTGGCTCCCTGTTGGCCACAGTGTTGGAGGGAGACTGAGGTTGGAGGAGGAAAGGACTTGCCTCTTCCTGTTGGCTTCCTGTCAACATCACCACCGTTTCCTGAGCAGCAGCCCCTTTCCAGACTGACATGAGTATTTAGTTGCAGTTTCTCCAACATTCACACAACCAGCCTTGTTGCCCTCTTCAAAGGCATCAGCTTCAGCTGCCAGAGTACTTGTCTTGTAATTTTTAAGAGCAAGAAAACTTATCCATTAAAGCTGCCTGGTTTTGTTTTGGGGGCCCATGAGAGAGGTGGCTGCCTGCTCTGAAGAACGAGCTGCCAGATGGGTCTCTCAGGATTTCTGAGTGTCAGAGAATCAGCCCAGAACTGGATGGGCACCAGCATACCCAGTGGCCCACACTGCTGAAACTGCAGTAGTGCAGTCTGTCCGCTGCCTCCAGCAGGACAAGGCCTGGCTCTTGGCACTTGTCACTTCCACGCTTCCTTTCAGATTTGTAAATCTAACCTGAGAAGCGCTTTCTGACTTTCAGTCACTTCTGTTCTTCCTTTCATCTTTATACCATCACACACTCTCAAAGACCGGACAGGGTCAAAAAGGCTAAGTCAGAAACAGGGGGAGAGAGCTCCCAGTCCTGACAAGACAGCGCTTACAACTAAACATTATGACCCTCAGACAGCCTTTGTCCTTAGACCAGACTAACTCCAGCAAAACTCGGCTGATTTATTTAGCTGGAAAGACTGAAAATCAGATAATACGAAAAGGCAATTTCTTGATGGAAGGAAATGAGTACCTTAGCTGTGAAATATTAATGCCTTTGCATAATGAACACTCTTCCTGAAAGGTATCTTAAGAAAGCAAAAAAAGTCTAGGATTTGGATAATTTATTAATAGCTGTTCTTACTATCTTCGTGCTTCACTGTCTCCTAGGACAAAATGTCTTTGTTAATTCACTTTCTATTGCTCTCAAATAATACCTGCATATAGCTTTCAGTGTGAAATAGTTTCATCAAGACAGTAACACAGGAGAGCAGGGTGCTACCACTGCATTCCCTATTTCCACGTGCCAAAAGTCACCACCTCGATTCTTCCAGGTGTTTCTTCTGTATGTGCATTTCAAAAACATCTAAATAACACACTCACTGGGCTATTTCTTGATTTTTCAGTTTTAGATAATACCTATTGTCTCGTTACTATGGAAGGTATAGATTTAATTCTCCCATCCCCTCACACACACACTTGTCTTCCCTCTTCATCCATTTCTGATTAAGTATCTATCAAGTGCTTTCATTATTACAAGTATAAACACTGTTTACAGCTGTGCCAAATCTGTGCATTAGTGCTAAGTTTTCTTTCTTCAAAATCTGTTTTGTTTTCATTTGGTTTCAAAATCTGTGGGCCAATCCTCCCCATACCTTCCAACACCTCCCCACAACCTGCAACATCCTTCTCAAGCCAATCTCCCTTGCGGACAAACTGATATATAGCTGACAGATCATGAATCTTCGACACTAGAGATTCTGAGTAAGTCTGCAGTGGGGCCCAGAGACTTGGGGCTTTGTTTGTTAGTCTGTTCATCTACGATCTTAGGATGAGCTAGGTTTGGGAACCACTCACCCACAGCAAAACAAGTAAGGTCAAAAACTCTCAAGCTTTAGAAATTTAAGTGGCAGAGAATTAAATTTTGGTTCGGTTCTCCCCCATTCTCGTATCACTTGCAGCAACTTCCTAGAGATAGTAATGAATGTCAGAGAACTACCCACACCTTCTATTACATGAATGATCAATAAAACTTTCACAACTCCTACCCAAAGGGCTGAAGTTTTGGCCAAGGTTTTGGTTTCCTTGCTTTCCAACCATGGACCGTGACACCACAACACTGAGGATTTCCTAGTAAGATTGATAACCCATCATCTCCACTGATGTGACAAAGGTTAGAAGAGAGCTGCCGGCAGGGCCTGCAGTCAGAGGCCATGGTGAGGAGCTGGAGTTTACGAGATGGGAGGTCCCTGCAGGTGTCTGAGCAGAGCTCTGAGAATGGGTTTACCTTCTGGAAAGATTATGCCATAATTATTTGCTCAAGCAAAAATGAAAAGTCAATTATTTTAATTGAGACATAGTTGATTTACAATATCATGTTAGTTTCAGGTATACAACAGAGTGATTCACAAGTTTCATACATTATACTTCATTTATAGTTATTATGAAATATTGGCCTTATTCCCTGTGCTGGACAGTATATCTTTGTAGCTTATTTTTTTTTATACATAGCAGTTTGGACATGGGGCTTGATTACTGCAAAGATGTACATTAGCAGGTAGATACACCTATACATATCTATACACACATTGTACATCACATATGATCTATCACTCAGTTACGAGCTTCTTTTCCATGTTCGATGTTGCTGCTGTCCACACAGTCCAAAATAAGTCCATTTCTTCCTCCACCTCCTAAGTAAATATTAATCTGGCAAAAGCAGTTACCATTACCTGCATTCAATAGGCAGGGCCCAGAAAAGTCAGGTGGCGCAGAGGCAAAAATGCAGGAGACCTGGATTCAACCCTTGGGTAGGGAAGATCCCCTGGAGGAGGAAATGGCAACCCACTCCAGTTCTTGCCTAGAGAATTCCCATGGACAGAGGAGCGTGGTGGGCTACAGACCATGGGGGTCGCAAAAAGTTCAACATGACTGAGCATGGGTGTGTGCGCACACACACACACACACACACACACAGGAAAATCAACCTCCAGAGAAAAACCACTAATAAGGATTGACTCATAATGGCTGATATCAGCAGAAATTACCCCTGAGAATAGTTCACAGATGCATTACTCATGAAGTCCCAGGGACACTCTGTACAGTGCAGACATCCCCACTGGCAGAATTCAAAGAGGGAATGAAGGACAGCTTGTTCTACAACTCATGGATTCCTCAGCAAGGTCAAGAATACAGAAAGGGGTGAGAGAAGAACCTGTGAGGAGATGAATAAAGTGCTTCCAAGAAGAGGCCTGTTCCCTGCTCTGAAAATCCTGCTCCAACAGAGCTCCCTAGAGAAATCTGAAATATGTCCTTGAAATTTGGAGACACAGAGGACGAGTGCCTATCTGAGGAACTCAGGAGGGTGAGGATCAGGTCTGACCGCCCTCCCCGATACGCCTCACCCGGGAATGGTGATCTGCCTGCATGACAGAGGAAAGGGGGGCGGCTGTGCTGTGGTCTGCCTGCACCCCCGAAGCTCCTCCCACTGACACATGTGAGCACGTGGGGAGTCTTGGGTCCTCAAAGAGCCCTAGGCAGACACAGCTCAGCAGAAAGAAGCTGGATGCGCTGTGGGATCCAGGAGCTAGGAAGCCATCCCACATGAGTACCCTAAGCAGAGATGCAACTTCCTGGAAAAGGACCCTGAAAACGCCAAGATTCCAGCAGGAAAACTCGAAACGCCACAAAAAGGCCCCAGAATAGAAAAAATATACTTTAATCATCTGCCACACCCCGTCAAGGCCATCCTCTATAGCCACCTGTTGAGTTCACAGGACACGAAGCCACACGGCCAAGTAAGAAATATCCTGTCTGCTTAATTCTCCTCGCTGTCTTCACGGCATCGCTGCCAGGCTCCACGAAGCAGGTGGTGCAGGACGGAGGAGGTGAGGAGAGGTTAAAGGGAAGAAAGACCTGCCCTGCAGAAGGAGAAGCATCGCAGGCTTGTGGCAGTGTGAGACAGGTCCCTTGAACAGCAAGGAGATCAAACCAGTCCATCCTAAAGGAAATCAGTCCTGACTATTCACTGAAAGAACTGATGCTGAAGCTGAAACTCCAATACTTTGGTCACCTGATGCGAAGAACTAACTCACTGGAAAAGACTCTGATACTGGGAAAGACTGAAGGCAGGAGGAGAAGGGGACAACAGAAGATGAGATGGTTGGGTAGCATCACCGACTCGATGGACATGAGTTTGAGCAAGCTCTGGGAGTTGGCGATGGACAGGGAAGCCTGGTGTGCTGCAATTCATGGGGTCACAAAGAGTTGGACACGACTAGCAACTAAACTGAACTGAACTAAGAGAGGTCCCAGCTGGGGACGCAAAAATACGTAACCCTAGGCATAGCCATGGGGCTGAACGCTCCATTCACTAAGTTTGAAACTGTATTTGCAATTGAAAGTGACCACACAATTATCCATTCCCTGAGAGTGAGTACAAAAGTCAGAGTTCTGCCAGTTTCCAGTTAGGGGATGGTGCAAACCCCGAGTGAGGTCTTACAGGATCAGCAAGAAACATAAAGAATGTGTGCTTCCAAACATAAACTTAAAATGGCTTCAAGACGTACATGTAACACACGGCACCATAAAACTCCGAGAAGAGAGCACAGATAAAACATTCCCTGACATAAATCCTAGGAATGTTTTCTTAGATCAGTCTCCCAAGGCAAGAGAAGTAAAATCTTTCAAAAAAAAAAAAATTCTGGTTCATAAAATCTTCAAGGTCACAAAATCCTTCGCGTTTCCATTTCCATTAATTAGGTCAGCCTTTGATACCTGACTCATTTCCCTGCCTTTTCTTCTTCAATCCTGCTGAGCCAGAGTCCCATCTGCAGTTTTCGGTGACCTACTTAATTAGAATTCGGAAGCCTCAGACAGAAAAAGTGTGCTGTATTCATATCTGTTTTGCTCAACAGACCCTATTAAAGAACTGAATTTCTAACTCAACCTGTTAAAACCATATACTGTAAGCAATCCCCAAGTCCAAATATCCAGGTTTTATTATCGTCACGAGTGCACATTCACATACGGTTTGGGGGAGGGAGCCCTGGATCGGCTCAGGGTACCTTGGTTCTCTGCCCAACTCCTGGCTGTTAACCTGTGTCTTCCTGACACATCCCTACCCTTCCCGAGCCTCAGTCTCCCCACCTGTACAAAGAGGAGGTTATACTCCTAGGTCCTTTCGGGCTCTAAGTCTCTGTGACTGTTTCCTGAGTGTCAAATGTGCCCAAGGCATCGTGCTCATACAGAGGGAAGGGGAGACACAAAGATTTGGCGATGCTGCTCTGTTTTCATAAAAAAGAAAGAAAGAACTTCACACTCTATCGTGCAAGAAATGATATAGGACAGAAGCAAACATCATCGTTACCTTATTTATCTTCTTTATTCCCCATTACTGGTGCTGTGCCCGACATGTTGTAGAGGCTCAATGAAACAACATAAAAAAGGATACAAAATGCCTACGGACATTTAGAGAAGAGAAGCTACATCTAATAGAGGGGAATTATAAATACAAATGCTATATTTGAGTTGGGTTTTTAAAATAATTTTATTATTTGGGGGGTGCATTCCATAGCATCCAGGATTTTTGTTTCCCAACCAGGGATTGAACCCGCACTCCCTATAGTGGAAGCACAGAGTCTTAACCACTGGGCCACCAGGGAAGTCTCCTTGAGCTGGTTTCTAAAAGGCCATTCAATTTCACTGGCTCCATAACACTGTCCTCTAACCTGATGCAAAATCTTAAGCCAATGTTAAGAGTCTCCATGCTCTGGTTTCAGTATATCCTTCAATCTTAATCTCTCTCTTACATGAAACTAAGCTATAGCCATCCGATCTCCTTGCTGTAACCTCAGATATTACCCATAATTTTCTAACTCCATGCCCCCATTCTTGCTGATTTTCATACTGAAATGTCCTCCATTCCCAATATAATCCAATTCCATTCTCCTTCAAGTCCCACTTCAAATTCCCCCTATTTTATGAAGATCTTCTGAAGCCTTTCCCGATCCTTCCACTCATATGTACTCTCTCCCATCTTTGAAATCCCACAAGACTTGCTGACATTTCTCTTATGGTATATACAAAGGTGGTTCAGTGGTAAAGAATCCGCCTGCAGGAATAAGCGTTCAGTCCCTGGGTGGGGAAGATCCCCTGGAGGAGGACATGGCAAGCCACTCCAGTATTCTTGCCTGGAGAATCCCATGAACAGAGGAGCCTGGTGGGCTACAGTCCATGGGGTCTCAAAGAGTCAGACACAACTGAGCATGCACGCACGCTAGGCTTCCTGGCAACCAGATATGTGAGTGCTCACCTCAACAGAGGAAATAGACAAACAGCAAAGCAACCATTACTGAATTTCTTAATATGAATGTCTCAGATAGAATGCCAGTTACTCAGTAATTTGGTAAAATACTATGTTTTGTGATGATGTTTATGATTTCAACAGAGTAACTCCCCCGTAATTTGTAAACTTTCAGATGTTTTCCCTAATGATTCAAGATCACTGATTATTGACCTTTTAGAAAAGTTTGGTCTGATTTACTTTACATTTCAAGCCTGAATGTATCCCCCTGTAGTGGTTGTCCCTTCTTCATCAGCACTTTATCCTGTATTCCAGGATATTCTTTCTATGTAATGTCAGCAGAATCAAGAATGCCAAAGCCTTAATTCCAGGTAGGCAGACCTCTTCTGACTCCCACACACATATACATTTAACACTTTTATATTCATATTTTACTTTATTTTAAATAATAAGCTTATTTTTGTTAATTTTTCATCTTGTCAAGTGATACTTTAAAGATTAGTGTAAAATAATAATAATAATAATCAGTGGAAAAATCATTACTGAATTTCCAAGCTGGTGAAAAAGTGAAGGTTCTATGTTTTTCCAGAGAAAGGAGAAGGGAACAAAAAGGCACACCACAAAGGATGGGAAATCAAAATAGCTCTGGATTCCTCAGTAGTAACACTAGAAGTCAGAAGACAGTGTCTTAAAAATTCAGAAAGAAAAGAATTTCCAAACTAGAATTCTGTCCTGAGCGAAAGCATCAGTAAAAGTAAGGACAAAATAAGCACATGTTCGCACATACAAAGTCCCTGAAAAACTTGCCTTCCATGAACCCTTCTCAGAACACACTGAAATAAAGACACAGACTGGGACTTCTGGGGGTGCAGCGCTTGTGACTCTGTGCTTTTCACTGCGGGGGAAGTAGGTTCGATCCCTGCTCTGGGAATTAAGATCCCACATACCGCATGCTGCGTGCGTGCGTGCTGTCACTTCAGTTGTGTCTGACTCTTTGTGACCCCATAGACGGCAGCCTGCCAGGCTCCTCTGTCCATGGGTTCTCCAGGCAAGAACATTGGAGTGCCTTGCCATGTCCTCCTCCAGGGGGTCTTCCCGACCTAGGAATCGAACCCTCATCTCTTATGTCTTCTGAGATTGCATGCTGGTTCTTTACCACTAGTGCCACCTGGGAAGCCCACCGCACGTTACGGTATCACCAAATAAATAAATAAAGACACAAACCAAGAAAGAGGAAGATAAGACATAACAGAAACAGAAAATCCCACATGACTGAAATAGAGGAAATCCCTGCAGTGATGGGCAGCCAGGTTGGTACCTGGGCACCAGACAGAAAGGATGACTTAAGTGGACAGGTCAGGAATCTCTGGGAGACACTTCTTTAAGAATATCTGGGGACTTTGCTGGTGGTGCAGTGGTTGGGACTTTGCCTTCCAGTGCAGTGAGTGTGGGTTTGATCCCTGGTCAGGAAGCTAAGATCCCACGTCCCTCCAGGTCAAAAAAGAGACCAAAACATAAAACAGAAGCAACATTATAATAAAGACTTTAATAATGGACCACATCAAAAAAAAAAAAAAAGTATCTGGTGCTTCTTCAGGGAAAACAATTTGTGCAGCAAAAGAAATCTTAGTATCTTAAATCATGGCTCACTGTGACTACATGAAGATGTAGAAACTAGATGTTTGTCTAAAATGATGATATAACTTTTGAGGAAGAATGTGGGGCTAGGAAATGAGCGGGAGGAGCAGGGTGAAGAAGGACAGTTAAATACTCAGCCTCCATAGTAAGAATCAATATATAATGCCCCCAAACTGAAAAACCGTGAAGTCACAATCTTAGTGCGTTACTTGGAAATACTGGAGCTAGATGTGCACGTATAACATGTTATAAGTTTTAAATGTTTAAAAGATAGTGACTGTGATGTGATCACTCTGGATATTGGTTTGGAAATATTCAGTAAATGTAAATTCATACCAAATAATTCGACTGCTGGGTATGAGTCCTCATGGAATCTCATCCATGTACGTGGATGGTTTATGGTAGTATTTTTTGTCATAAGCAAGTTTTGCTTTACTTTTTTAATTCATTTTTATTGGCATATAGGTGCTTTACAATGCTGTGTTAATTTCCACTGTAAAGCAAAGTGAGTCAGCTATACGTATACATGTATCTCCTTTTTGGGGGTTTCCTTCCCATTTGGGTCACCACAGAGCTTGGAGAGGAGTTCCCTGTGCTATACAATACGTTCTCATTAGTTACCTTAGTTATGTGAAAGTGAAAGTGTGCGAAAGTGAAAGTCGCTCAGTTGTGTCTGACTCTGCAACCCCATGAACTGTAGCCCACCAGGCTCCTCTGTCCATGGGGACTCACCAGGCAAGAATACTAGGGTGGGTTGCCGTGCCCTCCTCCAGGGGATCTTCCCAACCCAGGGATAGAACCCAGGTCTTCTGCATTGCAGGCAGAGTGTTTACTATCTGAGCCATGATGGAAGACATCTCTTTCATACCTAGCATTGATAGTGTACATATGTCAATCCCAGTCTCCCAGTTTATCCCACCCTCTTTTCCCCCTTGGTATCCATAAATTTGTTCTCTACTTCTGTGTCTCTATTTCCATAAGCAAGTTTTCTTTTAAAACAACTTAAATGTCTAACAACAGGAAAATGGTTAAATGAAGTGTGATAAATACAATGGAATTCTATGCAACAGTAAAATGGGTGAACTAGAGCTACAAGGACACATTAATAAGCCTTCAAAAATCATGTAGGAGAAAAAGTAAGTTATAGAAAGTTAACTTATCATGCTATGTAGTTAATTTTTAAAACATACAAAATAATGCTTTATGTTGTTTGAGCACGCGCGCGCGCACACACACACACATACACACACACATATATGAATTTCAGAATTATGATCCCCTCTGGGGTAAGAGAGGAGGGAATGTGATGGGGTCAGGGAAGGGCTCATAGAAGCTTTCAATTTTACTTGTAATATTTTATTTTTTAAGCTATGTAGTAGGTTTTCTATATACATTATCTATATATTTTTGTGTCTAACTGAACTATGTCTAGGGGCTTCTGTTAAATTGGGGAGATTAAACTCATACATTTAATGTTGCCTTATCTCAAAACACCATTAGAGGATTATTTGTTGTTTAGTCACTAAGCTGTGCCCGACTCTTTGGTGACCACACGGACTGTAGCCCGCCAGGCTCCTCCGTCCAGGGGATTTCCCAGGCAAGAATACTGGAGTGGGTTGCCCTTTCCTCCTCCAGGGAATCTTCCCAACCCAGGGATCAAACCAGCATCTCCTGCAGCTCCTTCATTGGCAGGCGGGCTCTCTACTGCTGAGCCACCACGGAAGGCTCCCTTGCTCTGGAGCCCTGGCCAACTGTAGGGCCCACATACCACCTGATTCCCGCTGAGGCCACTTTCCGCTTTATTGAAGTTGTTGTTAGGCAGAACACTGAAGATGACTCAGCCCTACACCCCAGTCTCAGTCCTGCCACTCCAAAGCCAGCACCACCACACTCACACACATTCACTCAGACACACACACACATTCACAGGCACACACACATTCACACCACGCTAAAGCAGCTGTCCTTGCACTGACTTGCTAACGTAAGTGACTAATCTTGCCTATAGCCCGTCGAGCTTGCTAATCTGTATTCCCCCACACCCACCATCACTCAGCGTCCAAGAGTTCCATATTTCTAACAGCTGCTGGCATCTCGCCACCTCCACCTGGCTGGGTCTGGCGGCCCTTCAATCCCAGCATGACATATAATCAGCCTGGGGGAGGGATGAATACCAACTTGCTCTAGAAAGCTGATGTGGAACACTCTTTTTATTTCTGACAAGTGAAATAAAAAATACTGTGCTGAGTGTGTGTCCAATGAGACATCTGTTACGGTGATCAAAACCTCCCGGCCATTATCACAGATGAGATTCTGAATTGGTATCTGCGGTGTAACCAATACCCAGTTCCTAAATACCAAATCCAGTGAGCGTGGGACCCAACTGCGAAAAGGTGAGAAGAAACAGTTCTTCTCCCCCATAATAAATGCCAGGTGGCCCGGCCCACCACCCCTCTGCTGGTGCAGCT
>SJXQ01003262.1:20855-78864 GCA_006408695.1 Aepyceros melampus | reverse complement strand
TGGCATATTTATCGTATTGGCTCATTGCTCAGGCCTTCTCTGGGGCAAGTGTAGGGGTTCAGGCAGGCAATGAGCTTTCAAGGGGAGCCCCCATGTCCCCCTTGGGAGAAAAGCAGTAACTCAGCTTCGGAGGGGGATGTCAGCAAACACAAGAAAGGCAGAAGCCCTACCTACCATAGAAGAGGAAGGCTTTGGTCCTGTGATGATGGAGGTAGGTCCGGTTGATGGTGAAGAAGCAAGCATCCGCCCCGCACTGGCCGAGCCTTCCAGTTTCCCCGGTCAGTGGGGACCACCAGAGCATGACGGGGAAGCTGTCAGCTGCCAATGTCTTCTTCCTGTTCGGGGTCAGTCCTCCCGACAGGTGGAGAGGCTCTGCTTCCATTTCTGCACGTCCATCTTTCAAATGAGAATTTTTAAACTTCTTGCCTTCAAATTTTCCCAACTCAACCACGACCTAAAAGAGATGACGACATATTACC
This sequence comes from Aepyceros melampus, assembly GCA_006408695.1. Lineage (NCBI taxonomy): Eukaryota > Metazoa > Chordata > Mammalia > Artiodactyla > Bovidae > Aepyceros > Aepyceros melampus. The sequence continues at coordinate 78,385 of SJXQ01003262.1, read as the reverse complement.
AGTGTCAGACTGTTTATAATTTCCTTCTGCATATTTCCTATGCATCGTGAGATTTAGCTTCTTGAGTGCAGGCGTGCTAAGTCACTTCACTCATGCCTGACTCTGTGGGACCCCATGGTCTGTAGTAGAGTGGGTTGCCATTTCCTCCTTCAGGGGATCTTCCCAACCCAGGGATCAAACTTGATTTAGCGTCGTATTAGCCTCCTATTGCTATTCTAACAGATTATCACAAGTTGAGCAACTCAGAATGATGTACATTACTATTGTGATATAGTAAACTTCTTCTGGAGGTTAGAAGTCTGAAATGGTCTCACTGGGCTAAAAGGTGTTGGGCACTTCACCGACGAGGACAGGAGACTCCAAGTGCCAGGACTGCACGCTGTCCTTAATGGACTGGACCCTTGCCAGGGCCCTGGAGGCAGATGTTCAGGGCAAGGCAGGGTGGCGGGCACTCCACTCCCATTTGGAGGGACTTCTTACCCTTGTCTCTGTGACCCAGCAGCTTCCTTCCCAGCCCTCTAAAGTCTTCCATTCAGTGTGTGGAGTCCCCTCAAAAAAATAATGAAAGAAAATTAAGGTGTTGGAAGGGCTATGATCCTTTCAGGAAACTTGGACAGGGAATTCATTTCTTGGCTTTCTTTCAGAGGCACTCGCAGTTCTTGGCTCGTGGCCCCCTTCCTCCACCTTCGGAATCAGAAACGCTGCCTCTTGGGACTTCCCTGGCAGTACAGTGGTTGGAACTCTGTGCTTCCACTGCAGGGAGTATGGGTTTGATCTCTGGTAGGGGAGTAAGGACCCCACATGCCTCACAGCATGGCCAAAATAAATAATACATTTTTCTTAATTAAAAAGAAATGCTGCATCTCTCTGACCCTTCTTCTGTCATATCACTCTCTGACCATAGCCAGGAAAGAGCCTCCTCTGTTAAGGACTCCTGTGGTTCCACCAGGCCTGCACACATAACTCAGGGTTATCTCCTCACCTCCAGGTGTGTCACTGGAATCTTATATACAAGGTCCCTTTTGACAAGTGGGCTTCCCTGATACCTTCAGTTGGGAAAGAATCTGCCTGCGTGTTGGAGACCCCAGTTCGATTCCTGGGTCAGGAAGATCCCCTGGAGAAGCGATAGGCTACCCACTCCAGTATTCCTGGGCTTCCCTTGTGGCTCAGCTGGTAAAGAATCTGCCTGCAGTGTGGGAGACCTGGGTTCGATCCCTGGGTTGGGAAGATCCCTTGGAGAAGGGAAATGCTACCCACTCCAGTATTCTAGCCTAGAGGATTTCATGGACTGTATAGTCCATGGGGTTGCAAAGAGTCGGACACGACTTGAGAGACTTTCACTTTCTTTTAGGCAAGTAAAATAACATGTCACAGTTTCTGGGGGTTAGGGTAGAGACATAGCCTCCAAAATGTCTACCAACAAGGACATGTCTCTCTACTAAACACTTAACAGATACATCTCTCCTCCATTTTGTAGGCATATATAGAATTCAGAAGTGGTTGTGTCTCTTAATGAAATCTGCAAGAGTCAAGGCTATTATCTGGCTAATGCTGGAGATTACATTCTGGGGAAGGTAAATTATAAAAATCCTATTGATTTCCTTTTAGTACAATTAAAGGTGTCTGGGGCTTCCCTGGTGGCTCAGCTGGTAAAGAATCCGCCTGCAACGCAGGAGACCCCGGTTCAATTCCTGGGTTGGGAAGATCCCCTGGAGAAGGGAAGGGCAACCCGCTCCAGGATTCTGGCCTGGAGAATCCCATGCACTGTATAGTCCACGGGGTCCCAAAGAGCTGGACACGACTGAGCGACTTTCACTTTCACTTTTCAAGGGTGTCATAGCACGGGTCTTACGTTCGTAATAATATCCACCATGGCATGGAGACGGCCTAAGTACTGGGCTCCTTCTCACTTAAAACTCTGTCCATAGAATTTTCCAGGCAATAATACTGGAGTGGGTCATCATTTCCTGCTCCAGAGAATCTTCCTGACCCACAGATGGAACCCATGTCACTTATATCTCCCACATCGGCAGACAGATTCTTTACCACTAGTGCCACCTTGGAAGTCCAATAATATCCACCATGGCATGGAGAGGCATAGTACTGGGCTCCTTCTCACTTAAAACCATGTTTTTTATGTATTTCAAGACAGTCTGGGGACTTCCCTGGTGATCCAGTGGCTAAGACTCCATGCTCCCAAGGCAAGGGCCCCAGGTTCCATCCCTGGTCAGGGAACTAGATCCCACAGGCCACAACTAAAGATCCCGCTTGCCAAAACAAAGATCGAAGCTCTCATATGCCACAACTATTAACAAGACCTGGTACAGCTTCCCCGGTGGCTCAGGAGTAAAGAATCCGCCTGCCAATGCAGGAGACATAGGAGAGGCAGGTTCAGTCCCTGGGTCAAGAAGATCCCCTGGAGAAGAAGATAGCAACCCACTCCAGGATTCTTGCTGGGAAATCCCATGGACAGAGAGAGAAGCCTGGTGGGCTACAGTCCATGGGGTCGTGAAGAGTCAGACACTACTGAGCACATTGTTCACAGCCAAATAAGTAAATTTTAAAAAGATACAGAGAGTCTGGGTTCTGGAGAGTAAGACCATCAATCAAAGTAATCTAGAGGGCAGAGTAAAATCAGAGGCAAAATTGCTGCCATTTCATCAAACTTTAAGGTTTGATATTCAGATGGCAAACAAATGTAATACATTACAAACAAAGGTAATATATTTCAAACAATTGCAAAATATGTTAGAAAGAGCAGTATAAAAGTAGGGGATGGTCCGCATCATATATAAAAAAACAATAGTCAGACTGTCCAAAGAATAAAGCAGTTAAAAGAAGATGTATTTTCGTGTATTAACTGTTCCACCAGTCAGCAGAGGAGACGATCTGTGGGCCCTCAGGCCCCACTCTCAGCAGCCAAGGGTGGTGTCTTCTTTAGGCATTTGATACCTTTGGTGTCAGAAAAGGGTCTCTGCCCACTGATGTGACGGAGGGTCTGTAACTCCCAGGGGAGGGTCTGTAATGTTCACTGGATTCTCTGAGGGCTCCAAGGCCAAAAAAACTATTAAGAGCCACTTGGCAAAAAGCTACACAGTATTCCAAAAGGAGGAAAGATTCTATTAGCCTTGAAAAAAGCATGGATCATTTGTGACACTAATGTCATCATTAGAACAGTAAAACTGTCACTGAAAACTAAAAACCCTTGCCAACAATGTCCTTGGCACTTTTATGAATCCGCCTGCAATGCGGGAGCCCTGGGTTCAATCCCTGGGGTGGGATGATCCCCTGGAGGAGGGCATGACAACCCACTCCAGTGTTCCTGCCTGGAGAATCCCATGGACAGAGGAGCCTGGTGGGCTACAGTTCATGGGGTCACAAAGAGTCGGACACGACTGAGCGACTAAGCACAGCACAGCAATAAGATGGCTACTCCCCAGAGCTTGATGGAATGGTGTTGACTTTAGCCACAAATGCTCTGTATTTTCACCCAGCCTTTCCCTGCAAATGTACAACCAGTGACTTTAAAGAATCATGTTGAGAAAGTCATGGGTATAATTTCGAAGACAAATTTTGCTCTACATTTCTGATCAACATCTACTGTGCGAGGCATAAGGTCATATCCAAATAACATGGATTGCTTTAAGGAGAGACTGTCCTACCAAAACAGCTTTTTTAAAAAGGTTTTGCCTCAAACATCAGTACCAGGTGGTAAGAAATACGGGGCACAGAGGAACATATTAAACAAAACCATGAGGAGAAAATCAGCCAAATCAAAAATCTGGGAAATTCAAAATGACAAATGACCTAGTTTCTTCCACAAATCCATGACATGGAATAAAATGTGGGGCAGAAGAAACTTTTATAGAAAAAAATCCACAAAACTTGAGATAAATTCAAAATGTGGATTTGTTTACTCCAGATTTAAATCAACCCGTTAAAAGTTTTTTTTTGGGATAACTGGGGAAAATTTAATATGGCCTGAGACATAGATGGTCCTCAGTAATATTAATTTTGCTGAGTATGACAACAGTCATATGGTTATACTAAATTTAAAGTTCCCGTCTGTGAGAGCGGTGGTTCCCCCAACCTTTCTGGCACCTGGGAACGATTTCATGGAAGACAATTTTTCCACGGATGGGGGGAAGGAAACTGGGGGGAGGATGGTTTCGGGATGATTCAAGCGTGTTACACTTATCGTGCACTTTATATCTATTATTATTTCATCAGCTCCACCCAGATCATCAGACATTAGCTCCTAGACATTGGTGGCCCCTGTGTTAGAGAATCACATTAAAGAAAGTCCAAGTGAAATAATATGTCTTAGATTTGCTGTAAAGTTATTTCATCAGTTATTTGTGCAACTGAAAGGTAGATAAAATTAAAAAAAAAAAAAGTAAAGATACCATACCCCCAAAGAATCTACAGATACTATATACAAAATATAGTTAAATGTGAATCAAAAACAGTGTCTCAGATGAATGACTTCCTCTAGAGAACCACAATGCTTTAGTTTAACTGTAGCTCAATGAAACATTTTCAGGTTGAGATTATTAATCATGTTATAAAATCTGTTATGGGTTGAACTGTGCCCCCTCCCCTGCCTCCCTGGCCAAATTTATACCTTGAAGCCCTAACCCCTCCCACCTCAGAATGTGACTGAGCTAGGAGACAGGGTCTTAAAAGAGGCAATTAAGTTAAAAAGAGGTCGTCAGAGTGGGCTCTAATCCAATATGACTGGTGTCTACATAAAAAGAGGAGACGGGGACGCAGAGAAGTATATGAAGAGGAGCGTATGAAGACCCAGGGAGAAGACAGCACCCACAAGGCCAAGGAGGAGCCTCAGAGAAACCACCCTGCTTGCTGACACCTTGACCTTGACTTCTAGCCACCACAACTCTGAGAAAATAGATTTCTGTTGTGTAAGCCACCCAACCCAGTCTTTGGCACTTTATATACGGCAGCCTTAGTAAACTAATACAGGATTCATGACATGATTTTTTTTTCCATTTAGCCTTCCTTTTCCTTACCTACGTGGCAAATTATTTCATCTTGCCTAGCCTACAAGCCAGTAAAAACAGAAACGGTCCTAAATGTGGAGCTCTCTACCAAGGTCACAGGTGTACAGCCTTGTACCAAGGGCACAGATGTGGAACCCTGACCAAAGTCATCTCTGGAACTGATTAAGCACCATAGCAACCACTGCCATGAGCCCCCCTGACCTTATATTAGGTAAAAATACCTACCCTCTAGCATCCTACCCAATCATCTCATGTTACCCTTCCAACAGGAATTTTCTCTGTCTTGAGGCTATAAAAATTGGCTGTGCCGTGCTATGCTTAGTCGCTCAGTCATGTCCGACTCTGCAACCCCATGGACGGTAGCCTGCCAGGCTCCTCTGCCCATGGAGATTCTCCAGGGAATAACACCAAAGTGGGCTGCCATGCCCTCCTCCAGGGGATCTTCCCATCCCAGGGATTGAACCCAGGTCTCCTGCACTGTGGAGACCACAAAAGGGGTCGGCTCTCCCTTGAACCTGCCCACTGTCTAACAGGGTCTCCCACTCTAATAAACTCTGTTCTCCTCTCATTCTGCCTCATGTCTGGAAATTCTTTTCCAACCTGTGCACAGACTATGACACTAAATATACAGGCATTATATTTGTTCATCTTATAGTGTTCAAATAAAAATAGTATTACAGCAACGCTGAACAATGAAGCATTCCATGTATCCATGAGGACTGGGTAACATCCCAAATCAGACCACCGATGGCAAACTGCAATCAAGATCCAGGCGAAGTTCAGCTCCAGGAGGCACACTACTACCTCTCCTATTCTGGAAACTTAGAGATGACATGCCTACCAAAAGCATGGTAATTTATTCTGACATCAAAAGCAAAATTCTTAACTTGTACACAGGCATTCCTCAAGCCTGGAAAAGAAGTCAAATGTCTAGTAAGATCAAAGCTTTCTCATAATTTCCCACAGAATGAAGCAGAAAACTGCAGCCTTTCCAGCTCAAGCAGGTCCTAGATCCTTACCTCCAGAGAGACAAAAGGGTCTGCTCTGACCAGAATCTCAACCTGGCAGCGGAAGGTGGTGGAAACAGCACAGACTACCTGTCAAAGTGTTGGTATAAGCATTCGTTCACTCAGTCCTAAGCAAGAAGGGCAGTCCTCCAGATAAAACGCCCAGAGGACACCGTCGTCTCCATCAGGCCTGCACGTGAACTACTCACATCCACAAGCAATCTTTAAAAGTCCTTTTGGATTTTGAAACGGACAGCAGGGACACGGTGGGGGCTAAAAAAATCTGAACTCATATTTATACTTTTACCTTCACTGTGAAATTTTTATTTTACTTTGAAATCGGCAAATGAAGTTCAGAAGAACCAACCATATGAGATAAACGGGAGGACTGAAGAAATGCTTCAGTTCATTCAGCCTACTACAAACAAATGTATGAATGCCGACGTTTGTGTTCTGCAGAACAAACTAGGTTGTTCTTGGAATAGTCACTGCTTCTTCAAGAATGGCATCTTTCAGGAGGGGTCATGACTTGGGAGGAAGTCATCCAAGCTAAACCTTCATCTGGATCTTAACTGCAGTTTGCCATCAGTAGTATGATTTGGGCTGTTATGCAGTCCTCATGGATATATTGAGGGCTTCTTTGTTCAGAGTTGTCTTGAGCCAACAAGACAGCCAGGGATCTCTACTAGAACCAGGACTCCGGGACTTCTCCGGTGGTCCAGTAGCTAAGATCTCACCTTCCTATGCAGAGCTTGTGGGTTCGATCCCTGGTCCAAACCAGGAAACAATATTGCAACAAATTCAATAAAGACTTTAAAAATGGCCGAGATCCAAAAAATCATAAAACTAGGATCCTGCGAGTCACAAACTGATTTCCCAACTCACTGATCCTGTTTCTACCTACCACATCCACTCACTAAACCTCAATTCCATATGTTATAAAAAGAAAGTATTTTTCTTGCCTTAGAGGGAACATCCTGACCCTGAGAGATGAAGCAAAAAGTAAAATCCTTGGCGAGCACGGGATGGGGGTAGGGGTAGGGGAAGAGGCCCAGAAATCAACACCACACGACCCAAGCTCTTGGTACCTGGAGTGTGATGAGCAGAAAGACAGTAGCCATGATGCATAGGCAAAACACCAGAAGCTTCCCCCTCTGAGTCCGCACCATGCTGCCCGCCCTGGGTGACTGCCAGAGGGCGAGCCTGGTTACCAGGTGTTCTCGAGTCGGCCGGCAGACCAAGACAACTTCACGTGGAGGAACCATCTGCATGCCAATTTCCTCCCCTGCCATTCCTGCTGGGACCCGGGCTCCATGAAGGACTGAGATGTGAGGTTCCGAGGGCGCCTGGCTTGGCACTGAAAGGGAACAGCATGCAGTCTTCTTAAGCTATCATCAGAGCAGCTGGGGCTTCTTTAAACCAGAAGACATCCAAAAAATATCTGTAACAAATGAACAACAGTTTGGCCTTAGCACAGGAGATTTTATTAATGCAGTCTTGCAGGGCTGCAGTGTAGAAATGAAAAGCTTTAAAACTAAAAGGAATTTCTGGGATCATTTAGACCTAACACCTCACTCATAGATAAGGACACCAAGACCAGAAAGGTGAAGAGACTTGCTCAAGGTCATACAGTCCATTAGAGGAGAGTGAGAGACCGACAATCAGGTCCCGAGACTAAAATGATGCTTCCACGTAATTTTCTTTGCCATCAGACTTGAATTCCAAAAGTCACTGATATGTGATCATTTCCTTTCATCTAAGTTTCAAAAGAACAGACAAGTAGAGCAGAAATAGCCATGACTGTCCACTCAGTCCTGTAACAATTAGGGAAAGAACAAACGTTTCAGGCTTTGCTCAGAAATGACAAATGATTGACTGACCTCAGTTCCCGCCAGGGAAAACCACTTCAGCCACAACATAAGGAATTTAGATTACTGCTTTATTTGCTTAGTCTTTTACAGCAAGTGCACTAAAGCAGTGGACTGTGTGGGCAATATGGTTCTCTGGATGTCTTGAAATAAGGTGTCCATCCATCTGAAATGGATGGTCTTTTCCAAAAGCTTTTCAAATGAACTAAATAGTCCCACAGAATGCCTCTTTTTCCTGGGGTTCCCTGAAGTCAAACATGCTGAGCAAACCACACTGTGGAGTTCAGAGGAGAGCAAGGATCCACATTTCAGAGAAAGGGGTTGTTCCAAGGCCTGGTCCTAAGATCTGACCGTACACCTCAGACATGGAACTGAAGATCCAGTGAGAAATACAAAAGTGATGCAGAATTCTGCTTTAAAACCTTGGTTTTAAAGGTGTGCTCCCCTCTCACGCATCTACCTTGATCAACTTTTAAGTCCAGGCTATTTCTTCGCCTCAGCAACAAAATGACTCTTGGTCTCAGAGACAGCCAAAAGCTCTTTTTTTTTTTTTTTCATCCGTGGAAGTCTTAAAATCCACAGGGTCTAAGAAAACGGGCTCTAGTCAGCCTGCCAGGATTCAAATCTCAACTCCTCAGACTGTCCATGATTCCACGATTCATTTCCCAAAATACAGGTCATAGAGGTGCCCAGTTAGAGAGTTACTGTGAGAATTCTATGAGATAAAATTGGTAAAACACTTATTTCAGAGCCTGACACAAAAGAAATATCCAGTAAACGTTTGCTCTTCTCATTCTCATTCTGGGCTTCCCTGGTGTTTCAGCAGGTAAACCATCTACCTGCAAGGCAGGAGACACGGGTTCCATCCCTGGGTTGGGAAGATCCCCTGCAGAAGGAAATGGCAACCCACTCTAGTATCCTTGCCTGGAGAATTCCATGGGACAGAGGGGCCATGGAATACAGGGCTACAGTCCACTGGGGCACAAAAGATCCAGAGACAAATGAGCAACTAACACTTTCACTTTTTCACAAATCATGCCAGAAGAATTTAAGGTTACAAAAATCCCTTTCATCCAGAGAATCTCAATAGAGGTCATAGCTCCCAAACGATATGTACACAGTATGGTCTCGAGGACTGAGCTGTGGATAAACACCCAGCACTAAAGAGCAGAATCGGCTAGGGTAGATGGTCTGATGATTTAGAGCAGGCAGCAGCCAAGCAGGCCTTGGGGCACATCAATCTAACACACAGACTGCACGAGTTACCCGCGAGTCTGTCATCAAATCAGCGGTTCCCCGACGGGGGGCACAGATGGACCTGCAGAGAGCACCCTGAAGGCCGACAAGCTCCAGACAAAGGACCCCAAGAAGAAAGCTCCCTTCTGTTTCCTCATTGCCCTCAGGGTGAATCTCAGACTCTCACTTCTAAGAGAGCACCCCCAGAACACCCCTTCTCAGGCTGGAGCAGTGTGTGTTTGCTCAACCAGGTCAATAGCGGCTGAAGTGGACTCACTAACAGACTCGCCTGACCCAAGCGCTGAGCTCTGAGACGCATCGACCGGCCGTGCACACGGCCTGGAGCCAGCCATCTGCTGCCTGGAGAGGGGTCTGGAGCTGAGAGTCACCACCGCATAGTCCTGCAAGGGCTGTCCCGTCAAAAACAGCAACACTTTCAGCCCCAAATCACTTCCACGTTTTCTGCTTTATGTTGAATTAAAATGGACAGGAGGGAGACTGGACGTCTTAGTGAATTAGCAGCCCAAGGATGCCAGCTTCCCACACGGCCCCAGCCATGTAGGGCCAGGCCCCAGTGTGGGTCAAGGGTCTCAGCCATGGGACTCAGGTGACTTCTGCCCTGTGGTCCCGAGTGGAAAATGAGAAGCCAATCCAGGGAGCTCTGGGAAGTCTCAGATCCTCACCCCTAGTAACTGGTGAGTCATTGGGGTTAACAGTGAAGTGAAGTCGCTCAGTCCTGTCCGACTCTTTGCGACCCCATAGACTGTAGCCCACCAGGCTCCTCTGTCCATGGGATTTTCCAGGCAAGAATACTGGACTGAGTGGCCATTTCCTTCTCCAGGGGATCTTCCGACCCAGGGATCAAACGCTTTACCGTCTGAGCCACCAGGGAAAGAAGTCATTGGGTTAATAATCGACTCTTAAACTGAGTTTGAGGTTATGCCAGGGAGAGTCTTTTGAAGGAATATGTCTAATCACCAGACACGTTATTCACACCAAAGTGTCATTTTTCAAATGAATACATTCCAAGATGTTTTCATTTCATAATGTATAAAATCCTCGGAGCATCCCTTAAGTAGGGGCTGCTGTCCTGGGAAAGACAGATGACATGGCAGGCAGATAGGAAAGTCTAAGGGCCCTGGACAAATCTCCAGGCAATTTTTAACTAAATGCCTTCAGCTCTACTTGACTTCACCTACACTCCACATCTATTCCTACTTGGTGACTCCAAAAGCCTGATAAGAACCTCCCCAGCAGTCCAGTGTTAAGACTGTGTTTCTAGGTCAGGTTCGATCCCTGGAACTAGGATGCCACATGCTTCTCAGTGTGGGGAAAAAAAAAATAAAAAAATAAAAAGTCTAATAACTAGATTTCTGATCTCCTAGCATCCCCCACTCAGCTCAGAGATGTTGGAATGTAGACTGGGTATCTCTCCTCTGATTAAAATCCATCAATGGATTTCAGTGCCAAAGAGTTCAAGATAAAGACCAAATTCATTAGCTTAGAAAACAAGAGTCTCTGGACTCTACCCTACTCCTCCACCTTCTACCTGACAAACCCTTTGTTCTAGCTGTTCCTGGAATATAGTTTCTTGTTCTGTGCTCTTGTCCCTACCTACAACACCCATACCTCTTTCCCTACCAGAGCCATTCTGGGCATTCAAGGCTACCTGCTTTGAGAAGCCTTACTCCACCCTAGTGCCAGGTCAGACGATATAGGGTCATTCATTGTGCTTATTTCTACTACATCAGTGGACAGAATGCTGGGGGGAGGTTAGGCAACTCTTTAAAGCTGCTTTACTAGGTGAATATAAAATAACCGTTACACATTAAAAAGTTGACCAAACACACAAAACAGTTGACCAGTGTTGCTAATTTGCAGAAAGACTGTCCCTTGGGCACCTGATGAGCATGGTGCGGTGGTTCCACAGTTTTCCTTTCCATTCCATTTGCTTTGTTAACACTTACTTATGTTAATATGTTCCTCACTTTTTTAATGGACTACATACTTTGTGGAGCTTCTTTTTCTATTTTGAGTGGTGCTCTGCCTTACAGATTTCTGTCTGGGAGGGTCATCCTCTTGGACCAAGCACACATTGCAGGAGAGACAAACAGAGACTCATGAGAGAGAAAGGGATACTGGCAGCTGCTGGAATCAAGATGGTGATTAGGGGCTTCCCTGGTGGTCCAGTGGCGAAGGCTCCATACTCTCAATGCAAGGGGTTCGAGGTTCAGCTCCTAGCTGGGGAACTAGATCTTGCATGTGGCAACTAAAGAGCTCCCATGATCCCGCACGCTGCAACTAAGAGCCAGAGCAACCGAATAAATAAAAATATACTTTTTTAACTAAAAAAAAAAGACTGTATTAATAAACAAGAAAGATTAATGGGAGGATGGAAGTGGCAACATGAGCACCTTCATTCTCCTACTGCTGAAAGTGATGCCATTCTTAAATTCCAGACACAAACTGAATCACTCAAAGTAGACAGTATTAATACAATCTCACTTAGTGGGTCTAGTTTCTTGTAGAAACTAGATAAAAACAAACCCACTAAAGAACTAAATAAAAAGACTGACAAGAAGCTTTCAAAAACAATAGGTTTTTTAAATGGAAGGTGAGGGGGTCCACTATTGGGAAGATTCTGTACGACACTAAGAGCTGAGCTTCTTTTTCCTTAGAAGGTGTTCTTTATAACTGTTCTTTCTCCAGGAAAGGCTTACTGGTTATTCTGTAGCAATTTTCCTTCCTGGCAAAGAGAGGAACTAAAATCCCTCAACTGCTTTGATCATTCCTGTAATCATGAGTGAGGAAACAATCAAATAACATGATAAAATCTAGCTAATACTTCACGTGCCTAAAAACAAAGAGCTGGAACAAGTAATCTTCTGGGGATCTTTATCCCAAAATTAAGTTCTCTGATCTCATGAACAGTGCCCAGGAACACTCCATAGAAGAAAAGTCAATCAAGTAGAGAGACAGTAATCAGGACAAGCTGGGTCATCACAAACTAAAGATTTCTGGAAATATAAAACAAAAAATATTTCCATATGACAATTTAGGGTTACTTGATCTTCATTCTCCTTTTGACTAATTCAGCATTAACTTTTGCCTGGAAAATCCCATGGACGGAGGAGCCTGGTAGGCTACAGTCCTTGGGGTCGTGAAGAGTCAGACACGACTGATGACTTCACTTTCACTTTTCACTTTCATGCATTGGAGAAGGAAATGGCAACCCACTCCAGTGTTCTTGCCTGGAGAATCCCAGGGACGGAGGAGTGTGGTGGGCTGCCGTCTATGGGGTCGCACAGAGTCGGACACGACTGAAGCGACTTAGCAGCAGCAGCAGCAGCAGCATTAACTTTTAAAAACTGAGATCTTACTTTCAAGTAAATAAATATCTGAAAAAAACTGTCAATAAAGATGAACTTAATTGTTTTTAATTTTAAAAAAATTCATAGTCAAGAACTCTACTACAAATGTTTAATGTGTTAATAGAATGCTATATGTGAAATAGGTACTGGATTTCATACTGAAATCAATTCTTTTCTAAAAAGTATAATTGCTTTACAATGTTGTGTTAGTTTCTGCTGCACAATGAAATCAATCAGCTACATATGGAGAAGGCAGTGGCACCCCACTCCAGTACTTTTGCTTGGAAACTCCCATGGATGGAGGAGCCTGGTAGGCTGCAGTCCATGGGGTCGCAAAGAGTAGGACACGACTGAGCGACTTCACTTTCACTTTTCACTTTCATGCATTGGAGAAGGAAATGGCAGCCTACTCCAGTGTTCTTGCCTGGAGAATCCCAGGGACAGCAGAGCCTGGTGGGCTGCCGTCTATCGGGTGGCACAGAGTCGGACACGACTGAAGTGACTTAGCAGCAGCAGCAGCAGCAGCATACATATATCCCCTCCCTCTGGGACCCCTCTCCCACCCCAACCTCTCTTACCCATCTAGGTCATCACAGAGCACCTGAAATCAACTTTTTACATTCCAAATTTAGAAAGTATTTAAATATGGGTTGGAAATGCCTGCAAACTGAGCAATGCTTACACTTACATGAATAACATCATTGTTTGTCCAAACAATATGTTCATTTTATTTCCTAACTTTAATTCTGGTTCGAAATTTTTTTCAAATATGTTGTTTGTAAGATAAAACTTGAAAAATACTTTTTTTTAAAACTGCAGAGTGATGAGCCATGGAACAGTAACAGTTGAGACTGTGTATTTAAATTCACTGTTACACACTGCCATCTAGCAGGAAGGCAGCAAATGAAGAGTCACCACAGCAAGTCCAAAAACGGGGCTGACCTAAAGATGCAGCCGGGCTAGAACACTGCCTCTGGCTTCAGGCAGGAGGGAGAAAGTTCTAACGCTGAGGCGACTGGTGTCTCCACCATTTTATTGTGCAAATACCCGGGGCTGCTTATTCAAGACAGAGAGGCAGGATCCAGGTCCTCCTCTAGAGACCACGTGGGCCGGGCAGGAGAAACAATGCCCCAGTAGAGTGACGTCACTAACACGCCCACGAGTGGCCCTGAGTGTGCGAAGGGTCTCATCTTCAGTAAATGGAGGACGTAAATGGAGAACGAGGTCCTGAAGACCAACTTGCCAAATTCAAAACTGCACGTAGCCCTCAACTGAAATAAACAATCCCAGTCCGGACATGAATACTACTCTCCCCGACTATCTCAGACCGCTGTGCGGAGCGGGGGTGGGAGGCGGGGATTCTGTTGGTGGCGTTGGGGGTTTGGGGCCGGCAGCCTGCTGGAGCCATGGTGTTAAGAAAAAGTCATTTTGCGTGGCATTTGCTACATATTATAGAATCATTAAAAGAGTCCAAGGAAACGTCTTAAAATCACGCCAATGTTCTTTCCATAGTTTACATAAAATGTGTTCCATTCTGAGGATGCTAATCGGGTACCAAAATACTTAAGAAATGGCTTGCATATCGTAGGCAAAGCCTGCAGTTTCGGGGTTCCCTCAGAGCATCCTCTGCCTTAAATAGGCAACGCTCTCCCCAACTGGACAGGCAGCCTCGCTCCTACTTCAGCACACAATTCTAGCAACAAGTGATGCTTGACTCAAGACAGGGAGAAGGAAGCTGTTTACAGCGCACAGAGGTGGAGTTAGGTACTGGAGTTAGTGGGGCTGGGAAGATGGTGGCAGACGGGGAGGGATGCGAAACCTTCCTTGGGGGGGTGCGGGGACGGGGCGGGAGCGCGGAACCCGCTCTCGCCGAGACCCCTGCACATCACCTCCCTCCCACCTGTGCTTTTCAGCAGCCAGATGGGTTTGCATCTCAGGCAGGGTCCCTGGAAAGCGCTGCCCAAGGCTTCCCAAAGCGGACGCGGACACTTTTCTCAGCACATAACTCCGTCTTCCTCTCACACACACTCCCTTCTGGGCACAAAGAGGTTTCCGTAGGGCTGTGAGTTCGGCGAGCAGGGCCTCAGCTTCGGCGCGCCTCCTTTAAAGTCTCTTTTCGGTTCTCCGCACCGAGACCCTGCTCCCACCAAGCCATCGCTCAGGAAAGACCCTGAAGATGGTACTCACCGCAGCGCGGAGAAGGAGGCGCGCTCTGCCGGGTGCAGTCCCGCGGATTTTCACTTTCGGTTCGCTTCCCAGCCGCAGCTCGAGCGAAGACTCGGAGAGGAGATTTGGAAGAAGGGATAATAACTCTGAGCGCGTCCAGGCCTGGCGATCCTGGATCCGGGTTTTCGCGCGGATGCTGCATTTAAGAGCCTGCAGGACCTCCTTGCCCGGGAAACACCCACCGGCCCCTCCCTTGCCTGTCCCAGGCGCTCCACCCTCTGGAAAGCTCCTAGGAGGCTCCCAAGATCCTCTTCTAAAGCAAGTTGTTTTAGTCGCTAAGTCGTGTCCGACTTTTTTGTGACTCCATGGATTGTAGCCCGCCAGGCTCCTCTGACCGTGGGATTTCCCACGAAAGAATACTGGAGTGGATCTCCATTTCCTTCTCCAGGGAATCTTCCTAACCCAGGGAACGAATCCGGGTCTCCTGCATTGGCAGGAGCGTTCTTCACCACTGAGCCACCAGGGATTTTCGCTTCTCAAACTCTGAGCGCTGCTCATTCAAAGTCACCTATCCAGGAAAATTGAGAATATTTTAAGCAAAGCAGAGGCGTCGGTACCTTTCATCAGCTGTCAGTGTTTGGTAAACTGAGCAGGATGATCACTTCGCTCTATTTTACTGGAGAAGAAAAAGTGATTTTAGTTACTTAACTTTAAATTCAGAGAATCCAATTAAAATTCTTTTGGCCTAGTCTAGACCGAAAGGGATAAACCTAGAGGGCTCTTTTCAGACTTTGGAAGGGCCAGGACTAGGTGAATGTCTAGGGATAAAAATTTGAGGAGGGATTAAGAGTCATGCATTTCCTGGGCACATTTGCAGACAGTGACTGCTCTTTGCTGCCCAGGGCCTGCCTTGCTCTCCTCCAGGCCCTGAGAGCACCAGTGCCCAGCACCTCTGTTAGCTTCCCTGTAAAATCAGGTTGATGATAATGACATCAACTTTTAGAAAACACCAAACACAAAGGGAAAGACTGATAAACTGAATGTCATTAAAAGTAAATTCTGTTCATCAGATGACACTATGAAGAGAATTAAAAACAACCCAGGGGGTAGGTGAAGATATTTGCAAAAGATTTCTCAAAGAATTCATATTCAGAATATAGCAACAACAGCTACAATGCAATAAGGAAACACAATCCAGTAGAAGTGGGGAGGGAGGGGACCAAAGACACACAGCATTTGACCAAAGTGAGATCCAAAAGCCAATAAATACAGGAAAAGATAGGGCTTCCCAGGTGGCTCAGTGGTAAAGAACCCACATCACCCTTGTGGCAGAAAGCGAAGAGGAACTAGAGAGCCTCTTGATGAAAGTGAAAGAGGAGAGTGAAAAAGCTGGCTTAAAACTCAACATTCAGAAAACTAAGATCATGGCACCTGGTCCCATCACTTCATGGCAAATAGATGGGGAAACAATGGAAACAGTGAGACTTTATTTTCTTGGGCTCCAAAAAAACTGCAGATGTTAACTATAGCCATGAAATTAAAAAACACTTGTTCCCTGGAAGAAAAGCAATGACAAACCTAGATAGCATATTAAAAAGCAGAGATATTACTTTGCCAACAAAGGTCTGTATGGTCAAAGCTATGGTCTTTCCAGTAGTCATGTATGGATGTGAGAGGTGGACCATAAAGAAAATTGAACAACAAAGAACTGATGCTTTTGAACTATGGTGTTGAGAAAACTCGAGTCCCTTGGACTGCAAGGAGATCCAACCAGTCCATCCTAAGGGAAATCAGTCTTGAATATTCATTGGAAGGACTGATGCTGAAGCTGAAGCTCCAATACTTTGGCCATACTGATGCAACGAGCTAACTCATTGCAAAAGACCCTGATGCTGGGAAAGATTGAAGGCAGGAGGAGAAGGGGACGACAGAGGACGAGATGGTTGAATGGCATCACCGACTCAATGGACATGTGTTTGAGTAAATTCCAGGAGTTGGTGATGGACAGGGAAGCCTGGTGTGCTGCAGTCCATGGGGTTGAAATGACTGAACTGAAGTGAACTGACAAGAAAAAAATAGTGCTTCCCAGGTGGCTCAGTAGTAAAGAATCTCCTGCCAGTGCAGGAGACTTTGGTTCGATCTCCTGGAGAAGGAAATGGCAACCCACTCTGGGAAATCCATGGACAAGAGCCTGGTGGGTTACAGTCCATGGGGTCACAAAAGAGTCAAACACAACTGAGCATCTGAGCACGCAGTTAAACATGCTCAACTGCTTTAGTCATCAGGGAAATGCAAATTAACACTATAATGAGACACTACTACATACCCACCACAATGGCTACAGAATTTAAAACATAACACAGAGCAAACACATGAAACTCTAGTGCATGCTTAAGTGAAAGTGAAGTCGCTCAGTCGTGTCTGACTCTTTGCGACCTCATGGACTGTAGCCTACCAGGCTCCTCTGTCCATGGGATTTTCTAGGCAATAGTGCTGGAGTGGGTTGCCATCTCCTTCTTCAGGGGATCTTCCCAACCCAGGGACTGAACCCAGGTCTCCCGCATTGCAGGCAGACGCTTTACCGTCTGAGCCACCAGGGAAGTCCTAGTGCATGCCTGGTGGGGTGTAATTGTTACAGCCACTTTGGAAAACTTGTCTATCAGTATTTGCTACAGCCAAATATGCATTTATTTTGTGATCCACAATTTTACTCGAAGGTATATGTCTAGGAAACATGCATATGTATGTACATCAAAGACAGGTATGTATATCAAAAGACACAAAACACACCATAACATAGTTAAAAGAACAGACATCATACAAAATATGGCTTTTGATCACAGTAGAAACCAATTAAATCAGGAACAGAAATATTCTAAAATATTTGGGGGTATTTTGAAATATCTCCAAATATTTGAAAATTAACACACTTCTAAATAACACATGGGTCAAAGAAAAATTATCTAGAGAAATAAAAATATTTAGGATCAAATGAAAATGAAAATATAACCTATCAAAATTTATGAGATATAGTAGAAGCAATGCTTAGAGGGAAATTGTAACATTGAATTATATCATTGAATGTTAGAAAAGAAGACATCTAAAATCAATATGTTAATTCATGTACACCCGAGATGGATTCATGTCAATGTATGGCAAAATCAATACAGCAATGTAAAGTAAAATAAAATAAAAATAAAAATTAAAAAAAAAGAAAAGAAAAATGTAAATGCAAAAAAAATATAAATAAAATCAATATGTTAAGCTTCCACTGTAGGAAACTAAAGAAAGAGTAGCAAATTAAATTCAAAGTAAGCAGAAGAGAAGAAATAATAATAGAGCAGAAATCAATGAAATTGAAAGAGAATTAACAGAAAATCAAGGAAATCAAAAGCTGGTTCTTTGAAAAGATCAATAAAATTGACAAATGCTTTTCTAGGATAACCAGTAAAAAAGGGAGAAAACACAAATTACTAACATCAGAAGTAAAAGAAGGGTCATGCCTACTAACCCTGTGAACGTTAAAAGATAATAAGGTCAAGAGAATGAGACAAGTCCAGACTAGGAGAAAATATTTGCAAAAGTTACATGTGATAGAGTCTGATTATCCAAAATATGCAACGAACTCTTAAAATTCAACAATCAGGAAGCAAACAACCCAATTTTTAAAATGGGTGAAAGACCTGGACACATCAAGGAAGATACAGAGATGGCAGATCAGTATATGAAAAGATGCTTGACATCATGTCCTTGTGACTACTGCAATACCTTCCCAACATTCCCTGTTTAGAGAGTAGCCCCTGCTCGCCATAACTAGAGAAAGTCCTCACCCAGCAACAAAGACTTAGAGCAGCCAAAAATAAAGAAATAAGGAATTTTTAAAAAGAAGGGCAATCTCTTAACTGACTATGAGAAAATTTATGGGACAGATGAGACATGTTGAAAAGTTCTAACAGCGGTGTCTTAAGTCAAATTTCTATTACTACTAATTGCAATGATAATTCATTCCATAACTTTTTCTTTTTTTTCTTTCTTTTTCTTAGAGCTTTAAGATTATAGGACATTAAAAAAAAACTATTTAAATCTATAATAATATTTGTGTAGGGAATATGATAGGACAAAGTACCAAAAAGAATAAATACTCAGGAATAAATTTAACCAAGAAAGTGAAAGATTTGTACACTGAAACTGTAAGACATTGATGAAAGAAACTGAAGAAAATGCAAATAAATGGAAAGATATTCTGTACTTGTGTTTTGGGAGAATTGATATTGGTAAAATGTCCATACTACCAAAAGAAATCTATAGATTCAATACAATCCCTATCAAAATTTCAATAGGATTTTTCACAGAAATGGAACAATCCTAAAATTTGTATGGAATCACAAAGCCTCAGAACAGCCAAAACAATCTTGAGAAAGAAAAAAGCTTGAGGCATCATGCTTCCCAATTTTAAACTATATGACCAAGTTACAGTAATAAAAGACAGTATGTTATTGGCTTGAAAACAAACACACAGATCAATGGGACAGAGTAGAAAGCCCAGAAATAACCCATGCTTATACAGTCAATTAATTTACAACAAAGAGCAAAGAACATTGAATGAAAAAAGAGCTGTCTCTTCAATAAACAGTGCTGGGAAAACTGGCAGCCACATTCAAAAGAACAAAACTGGACCACTGTCTAACACCATGCACAAAAATCAACCCAAAATAGACTACAGACTTGAATGTAACACCTGAAATCATAAAATTCCTAGAAGAAAACATAGGTAGTAAGCTCCTTGTCATCAGCCTTGGGCTGATTTTTTGGATCTGACACCAAAAGCCAAGGCAACAGGAACAAAAATAAACGAGTCCACATTAAAGTGAAAAGGCTTCTGCATAGCAAAGGAAACCATCAACAAAGCCAAAAGGCGTTACTAAAGGGGGGAACATATCTGCAGATCATATGTCTGATAGGGAGTTAAGATCCAAAATACATTTTTAAAAAGCTCATACGACTTAGTAGCAAAGAAAACCCACAAACAATCTGATTAAACAATGGACAGATCTGAACAGATAATTTTTTTCAAAGACAGATAAGATGGCCACAGGTAAATGAAAAGATGCTCAATATCACCAATCATCAGGAAAATGCAAATCAGAACCACAATGATCTTTTCACATCTGTTAGAATGGCTGTTATCAAAAAGACAAGAAATAACAAGTGTTGGTGAAAATGTAGAGAAATGCTCAATGTGGAGAAATGTTCAAGAACCTCTGAACACTGCTGATAGGAAGGTAAACTGGTGCAGCCACCATGAACAGTATGGAGGTTCCTCCAAAATTTTAAAATAGAACCACTTATATGATCCAGTAATTCCACTTCTGGGTATTTATCCAAAGAAAATGAAAACATTAACTCAAAAAGATAGACTCACTCCCATATTCATTGCAATATTGTTTACAATAGCCAAGTATGGAAACAATCATGTCTACTGATGGATGAATTTAAAAAGAAAATGCGGCATATATGTACATACATATATATGTACAATGGAATATTAGTCAGCCATAAAAAAATGAAACCCTGCCATTAGCAAGAACATGGATATACCTTGAGAGCATAACGCTAAGTGAATTAATCCAGAGAAAGGCAAATACACTATGATCTTACTTACATATGGAATCTAAAAACAAAACAGAGCTCATAACTACAGAAAACAGATTGGTGGTGGCCAGAGGGGAGGGGTGGGGTGGGGATGAAATGCTTGGAGGGGATATATATATACACACACATATATGTATGCTGCTGCTGCTAAGTCGCTTTAGTCGTGTCCACTATGTGCGACACCATAGACGGCAGCCCACCAGGCTCCTCCGTCCCTGAGATTCTCCAGGCAAGAACACCGGATATATATATATATATATATATATTCAGCATGATATGTATATATAATAAATAGTATGGTATTGATAATTTATCACACTGTTGCAAATTTGAAAGTTGCTAAAGAATAAAAAGTTTTCATCACAAGAAGAAAATTTGTAACTATGTATAGTGATAAATGTTAACTAGACTTAAGGTGGTGAATCTTTTGCAACATAAACATCAAATCATTATGTTATAGTCCTGAAATTAATATGTTAATTATACCTCAGCTAAAAATATACTCACAGAACTCACCTGGTGGTGGTGAGCAGCGACAGTGTTATACGAAATCAAACTGAAAAAAAGACACCATTTCTGATAGCCAAAGACCTATTATACAGCACATGGAACTCTACACAGTGCTATGTGCCAGCCTGGATGGGTAGCGGGTTGGGGGAAGAATGAAAGCAAGAGTGAAAGTCGCTCAGTCCTGTCCGACTCTGCGACCCCATGGACTAAACACTCCATGGAATCCTCCAGGCCAGAATACTGGAGCCAGTAGCCTATCCGTTCTCCAGCGGATCTTCCCGACCCAGGAATTAAATGGGGTTTCTTGCAATACAAAATAAAAAGTTTGAAAAAAAAACAACACAAAACCCACACGATTTCCCCTACTTAATTCAGAGAGTGCTGTAGTCCAAGTGGTAAGTGCAGTCTAGGTAATATCCAGCTTTTCAGTTCTTCCACATTGTTTTATACTTGATTTTACTAACATAAAAGGGTACGTGTATTTACAGTATGACTTTCCTCTGGTCTCTAAACCAGTCTTGTATAAGGCAGTAGACTAGTGAGAAATATCACTGTTTTTTAGGAAGCAATGTAAACCATACTTTTAACATACTGTTACGGAGTCCAAGCTCTTAACTGCTGGCTGCAGACAGGCCAATGAGTAAAAAGATTAATTGTTGAAGCAAGGAATAGCAGTTTTATTGGAAAGCCAGACAATGGAGAAGATAGAGGACTCAGGCCTTTTTTATAAAAAGGTAAGGTTAGGTTGGTTGTTGCAAACTTCTTGGTGCCAGAATCCTTTATTCTTAGAGCTGTCAAGGTGGGTCAGGTTATGATGTTCCCATGAGTCTCCAACAAGAGAAGCGTTATTCTCTGTTCTGCAACTTTTTCTCTCTATATGAATGGGAAAGTGTTACACCTTTAAAGGTCTGATCCTTGAGAATGGGCCAGCCTGTAAATTTCAGGCTATAGGCAACATCCTTTTAGTTATTAAGAAGTAAAAAGAGCAATGGCATACAGACGTGGGGGGTGGGGAGGGAATCCAATATGAAGTCAGACTTGTTCTTCCCTATTGTAATACCTCTAGACCTTGCATACTCCGAAGTTTGCTAAAGGTTAAGTGACTCTCACCCAAATATCTAGTAAACTGAAGTCGGTTTTTATCCTCTTTTAAGTTTGGCTTCAAAACCCAGTGCTATATCAATGCGTTCTAACAGGATGGTTCCAATTCCTGGTTTTCATCTGCATGCAACGAAGTTATACTATTTATGACACACTGAATTATTTTGTAACGTGGTATGCAAATCAAGGATCATCTTTATTCTGAGAGTGTGCCTTTCTTACTCTTTTCGTGGCCTTTTGGAAAACGGTATGAATGAAGTAGCGAAGATTTTCTTCTTTCCTTGTCGAAAGAAAGAGCGTGGAAAAAACCTGTTGCTCTTGAAATATCCTCTGATGCATGAATTTCAAGTCAGGACCCAATTCCACACCAAGCAAATGCGTGTTAATTGCGGAAGAGAAGGTTTTACGTCTTAAAGGACCGCGGCTGAGGTTCACAGTCGGGGCGAGGAAGCGACAGCCTCGCTTACGGCCCCGCGCGCAGCCCGAGCCCGCGTCCAAGTCCCGGCGGCCGACTCTCCAGAGAACCGGCAAACCGCGGGCTCGACAGGGGGCGCTCACAGCGGAATCGGCCGGCTCAGGAGCGGCCTCGCACGGACCCGCAGGGGGTTGACGGCCCCAAGGCCAGCCGGGGGCGAGCACCCGGCGGAACGAGCGTGCGGGGACAGCCCGGGGACCGGCGGCGAGCGCGAAGGTTTGACCGCCAGGAGCCGCTGTTGCAAGGCCGCGAAATCAGAACTCTCGCGATAGACGAGACTGGGCTTCGCGGAAGTGGTTCTCCGGAAGCAGCATGGCTGCTCCCCTCGACTGACCCGGCTCTGCCTGGTGAACTGCTGACGAGATGCAGTCGGACGATGTGAGTCCTGATGCTCTGCCACCCAGATTTTGCACAGGGTGTCTCGCCTGTGTTAGGAGACTCAAGAGCCACCCGTTAGCCTCGTGGGGCTCCGGAAGCGAGGCCTCCAGAGCCCTGATTTCCGAGCGAGGGGCTCTCACGTGTCTACCCGGGTTCTTCGAGGTTAAGGGGACCGCTCACCGCACCTCAGCCCCCGGGTTCGGTGTAAACGGCCCTTGGTTCCTCGCAAGGGAGGCTTTTGCATGTGGTGCCTTGGAATTTGGGAGGTGGCGGGGCGAGGGGTGGGTTCCGGCGTGGGGGACGGTATGGTGAGCTTTAGATACCAAAGTTAAGCGTGCTTTTCATCCACGTGCGCGTTACTCTTCAGCCTGCTTTCCCTGTGTTAGGTTTTTCCTTTACTTTTGCTCCACTCTCTGCCCGCGTCGTAATTTTGGAAGCATCCTAGGTTCATTTATTATTTGTATGAAATATATTCAAGCGCCTACAGCGTGCCAGGCGTTGTAGTAATTACTGGCAATTTGGTTATTAAGCCCAGCAAAAGACCTCTGCTTTCCTGGAGCTCTGGCAAGGGAGACAGTAAACACGTGAACGAATTTGTGTAGTACTACTATGAAAGAAACACTGGCGTGATAGAGAGTGATGAGAGACCACTTCGGATCAGAGAAGATTTCTCTGAATAGAAGATATCTCAGGCGAGATCTGAAAGATGAGAAGGAACCGCCACTGGGGGCTGAGGGAAAAGCAATCAATCCAGGCCATAGGAACAATATATACAAAGATCTGGAGGTAAGAAAGAAGGAATGTGGTAAAGGACATTCGTGTGACGGTGTTGCAGGAGTCCAGGGAAGAAAGGTAGTGAAGCTGGATGTCTTTGCGGGACAAGATCATGTAGAGTCTTGAAGGAGGTGTTTTAAAGGTTTCAATGTGACATGACATCTGACTTGCGTTTATGAACTTTTCTGTCCTATGAAAGGAGAGAAGGAATGAAAGCGAGGACTACAGTATGATGGAAGTAGTTTCAACTAAGGTAGTACTGGTCATGAAAAGAAGTGGATGGGCTTGAGATCTGTTTTATCAGTGTAACCGGCAAGACTTGGTTATGGTGTGATGAGGAGAGGGAAGAAATCAAGGGGCTTTCGGATTTGAACAGGCTGTTCAATGGTGATTCTGTTTATGGATGTGGGGAAGACTAGGGAAGGTATTCTTTTGAGAGGTGTGGAATTGGAACCTCCATTTGGACCTGCTAATGTGTTTGAGGCCTTTCAGACATTCAGGCAGAGATGTCAAGTAGGCAGCTGGATGCATATACGAATCTGGTGCTTAGAAGTCTGACTAGGAGATGACAGTTTGGGAATCATCAACTTTGAGATGATATTTAAAGCCACACGCCAGAACCTGCTTTTCCAGTTTCATTTCCTCGTATCTGTTTCCTATCGTCCCTCACCAAACAGGTCCCATAAGTTTCCAAAAATGTTTCATTCTTTAACACTTCTTTGTGTTTTTCCCTTTAACTTCTCTAGAGCCCTTTCCCAGCTCCTCAAGGCAGCTCACTCAAAGGTTCTCAGGCGCTTATCCACCTCTATTGTGGAATTTAGCAACGACTGCTTCTCGATGTTTTGTATCTTTCTAACTAGATAGAGAACACTCTTTAAGGGCTGTACCTTCCTTCAGCATGTGCTTGAGTACCTCCTGTGTGTCAGGACTTTGAAATGTCAGTGTCTCACGTAACTACTAAGTGTGCATTAAATGCCGAATGAATATAGAACCCGAGTTAGTGGAAGACACAGATGATCTCCTTGTCCTCAATGAGATAAAGTCATGGAATGTATATCTAAAACCCTAGTACTGTGCAGCCTTTCACAATGGATAATGAACATGTTAAGTAAAAAAGGAAAGTTACTGTTATATATATATAATATGGTTTATATATACATACTGCAAACTCATGGTTCAAAATAGCCATGCAGCCATATTAGTTGGTGTAACATACAACTATAAAATACTAATGAAATTGTATCTCTGGGCAGTAAGGGTATGGTTATTGTTAATTTGTATTTACTTTTCCTGTGAGAATCTGTTGTTTGTGTAAAATAACAAATAAATCAGACTATTTTACAAAGCACTTTGTCCTCATTCCTCAGAGACTTTCTCAGTAAAGCAGGGCGCTGCCCTAGGGCGTTGTTTTCTTGGATTAATGCAGTGTCTGTTAGGTGAGAGCAATTGAAATGGATTTCTACTTTTGTCTTACAGGTTATCTGGGATACACTAGGAAATAAGCAATTTTGTTCCTTCAAAATAAGGTGAGTCTAGATTTTCAGCTTTAACAGAGATTCTTTCAGTTGCCTTCTTGGTAAACCATCTTATAATTTTGGTTCTTTCCTTCTTATTCTAGAACCAAGACTCAGAGTTTCTGCAGAAATGAATATAGCCTGACTGGACTGTGTAATCGGTCGTCTTGTCCCCTGGCAAACAGTCAGTATGCCACTATCAAAGAAGAAAAAGGTAACTCCTCAGGTTTAGCTTCATGAGAAGTACTCAGCAGCTTTTAAAAGAATGTTCTTTAGTCTCTCTGCAAATAATAACAAGTATTTACTGTATCCTGCAGGACAGTGCTACTTGTATATGAAGGTTATAGAACGAGCAGCTTTCCCCAGGCGTCTCTGGGAACGGGTAAGACTTGGGGTATTAAATTACCATGACCATTGATCAACAGCAAAAAGGCCACATGCTTTTTCTCCCTTCCTTGACCACATCTACCTTAAACTCCTGGAGTTTAAGGCCTCTAAGAGGCCCCATGGGTGTCATTAACAGTGAAACCTGATCATTTATCCTCGTTCATCATGCTTCTGTTAATCTGTTCAACAGGTCCGGCTTCATAAAAACTATGAGAAAGCACTGGAGCAAATAGATGAAAACCTAATTTACTGGCCCCGTTTCATTCGACACAAATGTAAGCAGAGATTCACCAAGATCACCCAGTACCTGATTCGAATTCGAAAACTTACACTTAAGCGACAGTAAGTATTGATCATTCATTTTTAAATGTCTTTGCATACATCATATTATGAAAGCTGAGAGATGGTGAAACCTCTAGAAATGCTTTCTCTGACGTTCAGCTTTGGGTAATTTTTAATGACGTGCTAAGCAGGAGCAGTGTTACCACAAATTAAAATTGTGCCCTTTGATTTTGCAGGATTTTAAAAGCATATAGTACAACTTGATTATCCCCTTCCTGTCTGAAAATCAACTTCAGAAAATTGTCTTTATAACCCTGAGGGAATCCTAAAATTAGAGAATTTAAAATGAGTGTAAGAACTTCACTCTGGGTTCACTGAAAACTAATTTTTAAAAGTGATATGAAATCCACAGAATTAATTGCATGCCTTCTTTAAGGAGTGATAGCCCTAATGCTTTCTCATGGTGACCTGCAGAGAAAGCTAGAGATGTCACTTCTCTAGAAAGTGCTTTTCTTGTAGTTCACAGAAGCCTTAATCTTTAGCATTGTGAATGCCCTCAGAGATCTCAGAATGCCTAAAGAAACAAAAACAGCCATGTATGTGAAACATGTCTGTCAAATGTATGTAAAATTGCTTTACTTTATAGAATTATCAAAGATATTTTAGTATATAATCTTGCTATATTGAGGTGAGCCCTACAAAATCAATTCCAGTCCTTTTTTCTTCTCATTTTTTAAATAAAGGAACATGTTTTCTGATCATGGGTTTTATTTCCCATAGGAGGAAACTTGTTCCTTTGAGTAAGAAGGTGGAGCGGAGGGAAAAACGAAGAGAGGTAACTTATTGTTCTGATAGTCACAACGTCTACATGTTCACTGAAAGTAGGGGTGTATAAGCAGGGCTCATGAGAACCGTTCAGTCACCACTGTTTGTGAACTGTTCACACCCTAATAATAGACAACAGTGTTAGTTGCATATGGTATCTGGTATTCTGTATCTGAAGATTATGACTCTCAGGGCCAGATAAAATGTGGGTGCTTCAGGGACATTTGTAATATGAAACAGGAAGAATACCTTCAACAGAGATTCATAGCTCCTTGTCTGAAATTTTTGAATCAGGGATTTCAGATTTAGAATCCTGTTATGTGTTGCCCATCTTATATTTTACATTTTACTCTCAGCTAATTTTGAGTATTCTAGTCACACACACTAGTAGTTGTACAGTGATATATAACAGTGTTTCACTAGATAAATTTATGGTAGGTAGAATTTTTTGAAAAAAACTTTTTAAAGTAGCCTCATGCCAGTCCAGGTCATATTAGGCCTCTAAATTGAGCACTGTGCTGTGCTTAGTCACTCAGTTGTGTCCAACTCTTTGTGGCCCCATGGACTGTAGCCCACCAGATTCCTCTGTCCATGAGGATTCTCTAGGCAAGAATACTAAGAATGGGTTGCTGTCTCCTCCTCTGGGGATCTTCCCAACCCAGGGATCGAACCTAGGTCTCCCACATTGCAGGCAGATTCTTTACCATCTGAGCCACCTGGGAAGCCCAAGAACACTGGAGTGGGTAGCCTATCCCTTCTCCAGAAGGACTTCCTAAACCAGGAATCGAACCAGGGTCTCCCGCATTGTCGGCAGATTCTTTACCACCTGAGCTACCTTCAAGCCCAAATTGAGCTTTGGGGGTTCTGAAATTGCTGGTAAGGGATTGAGATTATTTGTTTCTCTGAACTAAACTAGTCAGTTTTGTTACAGAAGTAGTCAACAGTGATGGTAATATTGTGCCAACCGTGGAAAATCTAGTCAGGAAATTCCAGCCTTTGTGGAAGAGAGCAGTCTCCCTGTCCGCCTCAGGGACCTCACTCAGATTGAACATTCTTACGCTTTTAAGACCCGGAATTGGTCTTCCTGACAAGTTCACATTTTCAGTCAGTTTAAGTATTTGCTTTGGTTACCCCACATCCACAAACATGTACCTCATCATTTGTCATATCCTGTCAAGAAACAGCTTTAGTAATCTTGATGCTTTTGTTTCCATTAATCTCATAGAGTTCTGCATTTCAAGCCTGAGTCATTGGTCTCCAAACTTTTTTGATCACTCCATCAATAAAATTTTTGAACATTTGCTGCCCAATATATTATTTACAAATGTTATTATACATGTACACTTGTTCTGTAGATATATTTAAATAATAGTTTGTGATGTAGTGAAGGTCTGGTTCTCAGCAAAGTAAAATTTGCCTCTAAGGGCTGTCATAGGTGATAGAGCTCAGAGACAGAGAAAGGAGAGTATTGTTGAGTGCCTGCATTTCGTACTTGCTGTTCACTTTTCATACTCCACCAATAATTACGCAGACACCTTTGTTTAAATGTGGCTAGCTAGTTTTCATCTTCCTTATCAAAACTTTAAAAACTTCTTTATATTACATACCACTGACAGCCATTTGTTATCTTAGAAAATGACAAATCTGAACCGTGTCTGTGTATGAGAAAAATGCATTGTTCTTTAAGTCCTGTGACTCCAGTGCTAAATCATTAAATAACCAGTATATATAACTACTGCCTATTTTATTGCAAACTATTCACTATCATCTGTAGAGCCACGTAACCAAGCAAACTTAACCAAATAGCTGTATGCTGCAAGAATCTGAATGAGATCACCACTTTCATACTCTCTGTTTAGTATTTTAAAGAAAAAATATTTACACAAGTTTTGCACATTTGGTTCCTACATCTCAGTAGATCACCCCTGAGGTGTAAGCACCCACTTTAGAGAAAAATGTAGAACATCATAATCACCTCTTCACTGCTCTGTGAGTCCCCATCTCCTTTGTAACTGATCCTGTGCACTGTTCATTGTAACACAGCTTCCGAGTGTAAGGCTGTTACACTCAAGACTATCATCTTAAAGCACTCTTTGGGGAAAGGGTAGATTGAGGCTACATTTTGGTTTTTATGTTTCAGTTTTGTAAAGGTAAAGATACCATGTATCATCACCTATAAGAAATCACTAAAGGAAGAGATTTATTTTGTTCAAGTATGTCTGATTTATAGTATTGTGTTAATTTCTGCTGTACAGCAGTGCTTCAGTTACACATATAGTATTCTTTTTCTTTATGGTTTATCACAGGATATTTAATATAGTTCCCTGATTTATACAGCAGGAAAAGGAAGAGATTTTATCTTCTTTTCTAACATGTTGTATCTATAGCTTTAGAAAATGTAAATGAGTGAAGGTCTCTGTTCCTTTTTTGCAGCTTTTATAGTCTTGCTTCAGGATTGCTAATTTTCTGAAATATTTAAGTGTTTGTAATATTTGCTTTATTAAAGATTCTGTTAGAATTTAATCTATTCATAAAACCATAGGAATTTTTTAAGTCGAAAGATTTCCAAGGTTTGACAAGGAAAAAATATATCTGGTTAGACAGGCAGAAGTTGCTGTTACAGCAAGAGGGAAAAGGCAATTACATCTTTCTCATAAAACCTTGGTTTCTTCCCTTCTATAGGCTGAACAGTGAGTACTAATGAAGTAAATGGGTTTGTTCTTTTTCTCTTACAGGAAAAGGCATTAATAGCTGCTCAGCTGGACAATGCCATCGAAAAAGAGTTGCTGGAGAGGCTAAAACAGGATACGGTGAGAAAGCTAGAAACTCTGGGGTACAGATTTTATTTTTTAGGTGGTAATATGCTGGGAGATATGGGACTAGTTGGAAATGGGATTTATTTTTAAAGATGTTAGAAAGAGCCTTACCTCAATTTTATTCCTGGAATAAAATAAGTATCATATTAGCTCTGGCTTGTAATGCAAGCATGTAAACTACTGCAGTTAACCCTTGATACTCGAGTTTGGAGATCTTTCCTTTTTTGCCATTATTCCCAATTCCTCCTCCAAACACAGCAATTCCAGGTCTCTTCTCTTCAAAAGCCACACAGCTTTGATCCTCCGCTTATTCATCCTAGGTTGAATTTTAAGGTTCTTTAAAATTAATTTTTATTCTCTTTTGAAAAATAAAGATCACTTAAACAGACAACATGAATAAAATATGCTTTTTAAACCTTATTTCCTCTTTGTTGGTAAAACTACATTTGTTTCAATCCATAGGTTTTATATACTACTAAATTTTAACTGATCTGGCGTCCGTCCTTGATAGAAGTTACCACTTTGGTATTAACTGCTGATTATTTAAATGTCAAATATGGGTTTTTTAAAGACACCACTGGCTCTAGGCTTGAACATAATATAGTACTATTACTTATCAAACTAAATGTTTTTATTTAATCACTGAGAAAAAGAATATGCTGGTTGGACAGTGGACTTGAAGTACAAGGTCAAACATGGCGAAAGCTGACCCATGTTTCTTTTCTTCAGTATGGTGACATCTACAACTTCCCCATTCACGCCTTCGACAAGGCCCTGGAACAGCAGGAGGCAGAGAGTGACTCTTCAGATGCTGAGGAAAAAGATGAAGAAGAAGATGAAGAAGTAAGCTTTGTGTTTTTGCTCGGTCAAGCAGTAATCTGTGGGATTAGATCTGTTTTTATGTAATAGAGAATATCATTTTCAGTTCTCTAACTAGAAAAGTTATCTGGTCACTCATTTTCTATCATGTTTTATTAATTTGGTTCAGTAGTGGCTTCTTTGTTCTCCAGGTTCAGCCAATAAATCACATATTGACAATTTAATCTTACTTAGTAACCTTCTAAAATTTTTCCTGCAAGGTGACAGAGTCCTTATTACCTAAGTGAACATAACATTAAGGAACATACTGGAATTTACCAAGGGTTTAATCTTACTATACAGGAAGTACTTAAGTGATAGTATTTTTGGGAAAGGGGCAGACTTAACAAATTGATTCACAGGAGACTCGCATAGGGACACAGGTATACTTTCCCTATCAGTAATCTAGTTTTTAATATTTGAAATGAATAGTTTTAGTTAAATGTATAAATTGTTTGTTCCTATATACGATTTTAACCAATTAAAATGAGGATGTTCTTATCTCTGATGATTTAAATTAGGCATGAGAATTGATATCCCTAAAGAAGTTGATTTGGTTGCCTAGTAACCATTCTCTTATTGTGTTTTTGTTACTGATGTACTTATCAAAGAATAAAACTAGATGTCTAAGCTGAATTCTCATTATGTATCTTGAACCTAATGGTTTTATTTTAGGATGTGGGCAAAAGAGAGTTTGTGGAAGATGATGAAGTGGATGAGAGTGACATAAGTGATTTTGAGGTAAGGTTCATGGGTAAAAAACTGTCCTTTGGCTCCAACCAAAAATGGGGAGTGGAGGTTCGGATCACACAGAACAGGTAAATTATCTAATTTTAGTTCTAAGTAGAACAGAGACAGGAGTTTGGGAAATGAATCTCGTGTCTTTTTTTTTCCCTTCACGTGTTAGGATATGGATAAACTGGACGCCAGCAGTGATGAAGATAAGGATGATAAATCCTCCAGTGAAGAAGAAGAAAAAGCCCTTGATGCCAAACACAAAGGCAAAACACCTCTGAAAGGGCCTTTGAGGAGGAAAAGAGCCTACGTAGAGATAGAGTACGAGCAAGAGACAGAGCCCATGGCCAAGGCCAGAACCACGTGACTTCCCTTCAGACATTTGTAAATAGGACTGAACATCTTCCTTTTTTTACATCTTAAACACGTAACACTTCTGGGTTTTGCTCTTCATCTTGTTTTTTAACACAATATTTGTGTTTTTAATATTTATGCTAGTTCTGTGGGGCAAGAAGAGAGTGGAGAAAAGCCTAAATTGTGAATATTTTTATAGCATTGTTATGACATGTGCTGAAGAACAGCTTGAGCCCAAGAAGCATAAGGGATGGGTCTGTGGGTATAAATATTTCTAAATTTAAGTGTTACCCACTCACCCCTGTTTCCTTGGCATCCTCCCCCTTGCATGCCTCCCCCACCCCTTTATTTAGAAATGTCCAGATTCCATTTGTTCATATTCTCCTTTCCCTACTTCTGTGGAGTTAAAAAGAAGGAAAGAGAAGGTCTAAGTTATAATGTTTAGTATAAATATACCTTTTGCCTGAAATAATTCCACTGAAAACAACTAGAAGAGAAAGACAGTCCTTTCCTCTTCAGGAAAGTAATACAAGTCTTAAGTTGTGTCGCAGGGAGTGCCTTCAGAAAGCTGCTGTGCTCTTCGGATGCAGCTCCGCACCTGACTGTCTTCACAGCTGTGGGCGATTTTAGCCAGGAGACCCTGAAACGTGAAACCAAACAGGCTTGTTTTTTTGATTGTTACTTCACCTTGGTTCTTTCTTGGTATCAGACTCAAAGAAGGAAAGAACTGATGCCACTAGGGCAGTTCACGGAACTGCTGTAACGCTGGGAACTGGAAATGTCCTGCTGGCTCACGAAGCAGCAGCTTTCAACCAGCCAGCACGAAGCAGATTAGATCCAGGGCTTGAAAACTGCTTGAGGTTAAAAAGCCAAGATGAATATAGTATTTCTTAATATTTTTAGGATGTTAATTTCTTTTCATGCTGCCTATAACTTTAAATTGAAGATTTTGAGACAATGATTTATAAATTATGTATACATGGACACATAGCTGTTCTATGCGATGGCTTGGGAAAGTAAACTTCTGTGGAATATGAGACCAAAGGAAGAATTCCCACATGGACAAATAAAGTATGTGGAAAACATCGTTGCCTCTGGAAAACTGGAAACATCTCTGTTACCTGACTTACTTACTCTACCTAAATTACTCCTTGGTGGATGACAGACCATTATTTTTACTTTTTCTCTTCATTCAGACCACTAGAACAGAATTTCCATTTTGCAAACTCTTGATCATGATCCTCTTGCCCATTCTCTCTCCTAGCTCCAGAAGCATCCACTGATCCTCTTGCCTTTTCATCTAAAAAGTTCTGAATGGCTTTAAAGGAAGAATAAGGTATTGATCAAACTCTGCTGAAGGCTAAAAGACTCAGAGGTAGAGACTAGAACCTTCCATGTCCAATTACAGACTTGGTCAGGCATGAACTATCACAGAAATTGCCTGAGGATGTCGAGGCCTCACCAAAAGCGAGTGGTGGACTGCCCCTTACCTTCACCCGTCCCGAAGCACAGCGGTCCAGGAGAATCAGGCAGTCGGTGGCCTCTTCTAACAAGGCGCTCTTAACACTCTCAGGTGTGAGGCTTGAATCCCTTGCTACATCACATATCAGTTTTAAGAGAGCCTTCAGTAAGACCACAAGTCTACAGGAGACTCTGGAATCAAGAAGAAACATGGTATCCATACTCTGAATTAGGATATTAAAACTGAAACACACCTGGGATATGAAAGCCCTCATTTCATAAAGCAAGGAACTGAAGTCCAAGTTTAAGACCATAGAGCTGGAAGCAGAACGAGAGACCAGACTCCAGATTTCTGAACTCCAAGCCTGTTGGTTTTCTCTACAGCACACTGCCCACACACCCTGACACACTGGCATGCCCAAGAACATCTGGTTGCCCTTCAGAAGCTGGTGGTTTTACTGTTAGGGAACAGCTCTCCTGAAAAGGGAGAACTGGGCCCTCTCTACCAGGGGCCTATACTTTTGGCCAGAGAACAGGAAACGGCCCACAGTTCTTTAGCTTGGATGTGGTCTTAGGCCTGGAGGTTAAAGATACAGTGAGGGAAATAAGCTTGGCTTCTGAGAATTCAGTGTTGATTTAACTTTTCTGTCACTTTAATGCTAAATCTAGATTACTACCAGTTAGGCCCTGTCTCTATTCTGCTTTGCCTTTCTAAAAACTTTTATGATGATGATTACATAAAATCATAAATGTGCTTAATGCCACTGAATCATACACTTGAAAATGGTAAATTTTATTTATTTTTTAACCACAATTAAAAAACTAAAAAGCCCTAAGGAAGCTGAAAACTTTAACTTGTAGTGTGGAAATAAAAATAAACCACATTTCTGCACAGAAATGTGACTGGGAGAAGAAAAGTTTACACCCTTCATCTTGATCTGAAAACCATTAAGTGGTTTCCAATAATGTGGGTGCTATTCAGCACTCACCTGTCTTCTTTCAACACAGTTGGCTCTGCGTTCCACTCCCCAGAGCTTGCCCCCTCCATACTTCACATTCGTTTTCTGACCTCTCCACATTTTCTTGACTACTACTTAGTATCAGTATTGATTCAATTTCATTCATCCATCTATTCCAGTCACTTCTGAAATAACCATGTACTTGGTACTGGGCTTTCCCTGGTGGCTCAGTAGTAAAGAATCCACCTGTCAATGCAGAAGCCTTGGGTTCAATCCTTGGGTCAGGAATATCCCCTGGAGGAGGAAATGGCAACCCACTCCAGTATTCCTGCCTGGAAAATCCCATGGACAGAGAAACCTGGTGGGCTATAGTCCATGGGGTTGCAAAAGAGTCAGACACGACTTAGTGACTAAACAGCAAAACAATACCAGGTTCTGAGTAAATTTTGGAGTTCTCGGTATACTAAAGTGGTCTTCTATCTTCCTGGAGCTTAGAGTTCAGCAGAGGAGAGAGACAGTAAGTAAATAAATGCAACCTGGGTACAAATGTGATTCTGGGGGTACATTATAAGGAGATGAGAGAATACAGTTCAGAACAGACACATACGTGTTGCTAAGATACTGGGACTTGTGCCCAATTAAGTCTTATTTCATTCAGACTCACTGGGAAAAGCCCAGATACTGGGGAAGACTGAAGGTAAAAGGAGCATGGGGTGGCAGAGAATGAGATGGTTAGATAGCATCACTGATTCAACGGAGAAGAGTTTGAGCAAACTATGGGAGATAGTAAACGACAGGGAAGCCTGGCATGCTTCAGTCCACAGGGTCGTAAAGAGTCAGACACGACTAAGCAACTGAACGTTTCCTGCAAGACAGCCTTTTGCAGACTCAATGTGTTTGGGTTCCTGCTTGCTGTTCATGATACCTCCCTCCAGCCAGAGTTGGAATGCTAAGCAAATGTATCCCAAATCAGCATTTTCCTGATCACACGCTCAATGATGTGCTAGAGGTGCTCTGTTCTCAATTAGACTTAAGAAACCTAAGGGTGACAAAGCCAAGTATGTCTACTGTAGCACTGCTCAAGAGCCTTAAGATTCGAACAGGCCTTATAGAGAGAGATGTCCACCTGAAGGAACTGAGTGTATATCTTGTCAATGCCACTCTTCAGTTTAAAGTCCAACTGGTATGGAAAATGGGAGCATCTGTACAGCATGTCCTTAATACTTTGTACTGAACATACATCTGGGCAAGTTCTGCAGGGAGTATGGGTGGAGTTTTGCCTCTTAGCACACCTGACTGCTGGCTGTCATACCTGGGCCAAGTATACTGCAGGACAAGTTTTAGGGTTTCCAGTATCTTCAATCTGGCCTCCTCCTCGGGTCCATCATATACCTCCAAGTAACCAATGATGACTCGCTCCAGCCTTTTCAAGTGCCGGACAGTTAAGATCCCCAACCTAACGACAACAGAGAAGATGTGATGAAGAGTGAAGTTGAGGAGCATGGCCAGACCCAGCTGCTCAGGGACTCACCTTTTCACAAAAGCGGGTAGGTTTCTCGCGTAAGTCCTGCGTAAGAGAAGGCGGTGCTCGGGCTCCATGTGCGTCAGGATCAACTGCAGGACCTCATCACAGTGTGTGGTGGGTCGGGCCCCATCTCCTTTCCAGTGCAGGGCTTTCTCCAGGATGGGGAATAAATCCAGCAGACACAGGAGCACAGCCTAGGAGGAAGGAAGAGAAAGGAGCTGTAGTTCACCAGTTGGCAGTCATAACACTCAATGAATTCTCTTGCAACTTCCACTCATCTATCATCCTCAGTGTCCATGTCATAGAATTCTAAAAGATGCTAGTAATAACACATTAAGTGTAATGTATTACTTTATATTTTCAAACTTTTTAAACATTCTTTATTTTCATCAGACAGTCTCAAGTTAAAATCTCCTATGACTGTTCTTTGCTAATCTATAGAATGGAGCAGAGCTAAGACTTTAATCCAGAATTCAGGAGTCTCAGTCTATGGTCACTAAATACCTAAGGTGATGCTTACAGTATAATATCTACTCTAAGACCTCCCCAAACAGAATCTAAGATGACTCTGTTTGTATCCACTTTTGACCTCCCTATCTGAAGTTTCAGTGTCCATGGAATCCCTGTTAGCTCTCCCAGGATCTTTGCTTTTTCTCTTACTTTTCATCCACCATTCCAAGAGCCCTAACTTTCCTGGCTTTTAGGCTAGCCTAGATTCTCAAAACCTAAAATAATATTTTAAAAAGAAAGGGACAGGCTGAGGTAGGAGGAGGGAGAATATCTGGCCTAAAATAAGAAACAAGGTTATTTCTAACTAATTTTATGGAACTTGTTTCTTGACTTCAGAATGGTCTCGGCACCCCTCCCCACACAGTATCCCCCAGAAATTCTAACTCATTCTTTATAAGTAAATATCACCTCCTTACCAGATCCTCTTAAAACACCCCAATACCACCAAACCTCATTAGCTGCCTACTGCTAAACACCTACTGCATTTTATACAGACCTCTTTTAATAGATTACTCTGTACTGTGTTTATATTTACAGTATATATGTTTACATAAATGTGTCTGCAAAGGATTTCTTAAAGCCAGAAACCTTGCCTGACTCATTCAATCTTAGAACCTACAGTGGTTACTGGCACACAATAGGCACTCATTGTCCTCTGGATGAAACAGCAAATGACACTCACCCAACTTACAGAGAGTTCCCCCTGTCTGTACTGATATAAAAGCAGCCCAGACAGAAGGACACTTAATAAAAATAGAACTTCCTCGGGAGTTCCCTGGTGGTCCAGTGGTTAGGATTCTGCACTTCCACTGCTGGGGCCAGGGTTTAAGCCCTGGTGGGGGGAACTAAGATCCTAAAAGCCATGTGGCGGAAAAGAAAAAAAAGGCAGAGGGAGGAAAGAACCCATCTTTCTCTCTTGTTCATAAATAGGTGAGAGACTACCAAAAAAAAAAATCTTTTTTAAAACTATAACTTTTTCAGACATAAAACTGCCCCCAAGTGATATATAATTGACCCAGATGAAGACAAAGCACTGGCTTTTCTGTGCAGGCTCAGAACATGGATACCTCTTTGGTACTGAGCCATTTTCACTAGCCATTTGCTATCCCCATTTTCTTTTTTTAAATGTATTTATTTTTGCCTGTGCTGGACCTTTGCTGCTGCTCAAGGGCTTTCTCTAGTTGCAGACTGCCAAGCCTACTCTTCATTGCAGTAAACGCACTGTTCAATGAGGTTGCGTTCTCCTGTTGCGGAGCACGGGCTCTAGATGCACTGGCTTCAGTAGCTGCAGCCCAAGGGCTCTAGAGCACAGGCTCAGAGACTGTGGCACGGGGGCTTAGGTACTCTGCATCATGTGGCATCTTCCTGGGCCAGGGATCGAACCTGTGTCCCCTCCATTGGCAGGCAGACTCCTGATCACTGTACCACCAGGGAAGTCCAGCTATCCCTATATATTCAACTTGTTAGTGGCTCTCAGTTATCATCCCCACCTTCCAAGAAGAGAAAAATGCTACCAACTATTCTTATTCACAAAATGCCACCTTCTACTCAAATTTGAAAGCTTAGACTTAGCCTTATGAGCAAATTTCACAATTACCTGAATGAGGTGGTGTTCCCGTGCATACAGGTGGTTGAAAAGGGCGTGGTAGACGACCTGAGCCCTGTTGTACTGCAGCAAATCAGCAGCTGGCTGCAATCAGACAAATTACCCAATTAAAGCTTCCCAAGGCTGGCAAAATGTTGATAAATTTTGAAACTGAACATGGTACGTGGGATTCATTACACTACTCTATTTCTGTGTATATTTCAAAAGCTCCATAATACACAGAAGGAAAAAAGTTTCCTTGAGTAATAGCTTACACATTTGGGTATAATCCCTTTCAGCTTCTGAATTTTTTGTTCCTTGAAAGTCAGTTGTTAATTAGTCAAAGTCTGGTTCTTCAGTCTGACAATGGTCTGTTTCTTATATGTATCACCTCTGAGATACAAGCTACTTGTATTCTTGCCTTGGAAGTCCTGTGGACAGAGGAGCCTGGCAGGCTATGATGTATGGGGTCACAAAGAGTTGGACACAACTGAAGACTTTCACTTCACCTCACAAGCTACTAGGTTGGTAGAGGAAAATATAGGCAAAAATATAAATTACTGAACTGAGTCCCATAACAGCATTAATAGTGAATAAAAGATATAAATACAAGCAACAATAAAATGGTGATATCATGAATGAGGAATGGCCAAGACGACTTAGTCTGTGCCACCAGTACACAGGCCAAAGAGCGGAGGTCACTCACCACATTAAGCACAATGTGATGGAGGCAGTGGACACCCAGGATCTTGTTTTCAGTCTGATAGTCATCTGAGATGAGCAATGATGGAGGAAGTATTCTTTCCAGATGTTGGCTCAGCCAGGGTCGAGTGACCTTTTGCAGAGTCCATGAGAAAACGTATTTGGTGGCTGGGTTATTCTTCCAGGAGTCCCTAAATGGAAATGTGAAACCACATTAAGTGACATGGTGTCCCGGTGAAGCTCAATGTATTTTCTTGGACTTGAAAAAAAAAATGTCCCACATAAGATAACTCTTGATGTTATAACATACATTTTTAAAATTTAGATCAAAGTAACTTACCGAACTTACACTAAATACATTTATTACCCAGGGCTCTGGGCCTAAAGCATATCCAAGGAGAAGGAGCCAGTTACAGCCACAGCTATGTAAAGAATCTGTGGCGATGGTGGTGGTGGTGGTGGTGGTTACAGTGAGAAAGTCTTGAGAAGGGAGAGAGGTGGAAAGGAAATGCCTTCAGTAACATTATTATTACTATAAAGGAGCAAATGATTCAACATTCAAACAGCAATTTATAGCTTATAAAGTGAGTTTATACACATAAGTAATATGTATAACCAGTCTTCAAACACAGTGTAACAGGTAATGTTATCTTTATATTACAAACAATGAAACTGGCCCTATTCCATAGCAATAAAAACCAGCACTAGACTGCCTCAAAACTGTCTTTTTACTCCATTGTTGTTGTTGTTGCTTAGTTGTTGTGTCCGACTCTGCAACCCCACCGACTGTAGCCCGCCAGGCTCCTCTGTCCATGGACTTCCTAGGCAAGAATACTGGAGTGGGCTGACATTTCCTTCTCCAGGAGATCTTTCCCACCCAGGGATCGAACCTGTCTTCTGCGTCTCCTGCATTGGCAGGCGGATTCTTTACCGCTGAGCCACCAAACATCACTACCACATCTAATAAACAGCGATGAGTTTCAATAGCCCTCAGTTTAAATTTAAACCTTACCTTTAAATCTCCAACTCCCTAACCCCACCTAACTAAAGAAAGGTAAGTCTATATAAATGGGACAGAACTTCCAATTGCTGGGCAGCTGTCAGGACTGGAAAATCGAGTCCGAAGACCTGGGTTCTAATGTCGAATTTGCCACTACCTACTTAATGTCATTTATAGCAAATCACAATCTTTCTGGGCCTTAAGAGACCTGCTATTAAACGCCCTCATCTTAGTGATGAAAAAACAAGACTCCTTTGAGCTCCAGCCTCCTAAAATATTAGGCTGACTCTCAAGTTGATGGCCTTTATTGGCACGAGTACTCACTTATTCAAATCGGGTTTGAGAAGCCCCATGATCGCAGTAAATCTCCCTTTCTCGTCTTCATTTTCTCCGTGGAGGAACCCAGCCACAGAACCACACTCAGTGACCTGAAGCAATAAGGCGAGCACCTGTCCAGCGACCTCTTGAGACCTTGGGCTGGTCCACGGTTGCTCCAAGCTGTGTGTGACCGCAAAAACATAGATGGGTCCTGCCAAGGGACGGAGGCTTGTCTTCCATGCAGGGCAAACCAAGGAATTCTTGGCGGCCTCGACCTTCCTCAAGAGCTTAAGAAACAGGAACGCAACTGCCGCTGCTTTCTCCGCCACTTCGGAGTGGCGGTCACCCCTCCCTTCCGGCTCCTCGGCAGGGGCCGCATACTTCCCTAGGGCTTTTGCCACCTGCCCCAGCATCTCGGGCATTCCACGGAGCGAGGCGTCAGTCCCCTCAAATAACCGATCACATTCTTTAGCTTCGAGCAGAGCAGCGAGGTCCTCGAGAGCTGCACTTCTGGCCTTCCCCGTCGGGATTCCTGGCCGGTAAACTGGTACAAGATCTGGGAGAAGGCCTGCCCGAGGGCAGAGGAAGGCCATGCTCCGGGAAAGGAAGAACCCTCCCAAGGTGGGGATTCCCGAGGGCCGTGAGGCTCCATCCCTCAGACCGACAACGCGGACGGAGGCGGCCGGAGGGAGGAAAGGTCACCTCGGGGGCTGGGATTCTCGAAAAGCAAAAAAAAAAAAAAAAAATCAAAAAACGGTGAGACGTCCAGGAGGACCGCGGGGAGAGACCGGTCTAACCGGCAGAAGAGTAAAGATACAAAGGAAAAGATGCGGGGAAGAGGTCTCTCTGGAATTAACAGAGTCTGATTCCCAAAATGAAAGGGGGAAGTTACTCTTGCCTTGCTAAAGACTTAAAAAAAAAAAAAGAGTTTAAGAAATAAACCCTATACGCACTTTCGCACAGCCACCGTTACCTGAAGCCCTTCCGGCGCGCCTGGGCGTGTCAGGATCCTACTCAGCCAACGTCACTGCCGCAAAGCAGAAGTCTAGCTTCCGCCATTACCGCGGCAACGCTCCGTCATTTCACGACGGATGATCGTAAAGCAATGGCGTCCCAGGGTCAAAAAGGGTGGAGCCGTGAGGAGGATTTTTGCATGGAGAATAACCCCCCCAGATATTTTCTTTCTGTTTCCGCCTACTAAGGTAGAAACAAAAGAAATAACACGGAATGTAGGTGACGGTGATAAAATGTACAGGATTTTATATGCAAGTATAAATAAATAATCCCTACATCTGTCATCCTTCGTGAAAAGTGAGTGGGCCCGTCCCTGGAGCGCCTTCATCAGACGCTTAAGCCGATCCTTTTGTAGTTCATGAGCGTGATGATTGGGTGTTCACGCTGGTGCGTGACGTGTGCCTCCCTGCAAACCTTGTTACGACGCCGGCACATTACCCGTCTGACGTGAACTAAGAGGATCATTTATAATTGCAAGGAAGTCTTATGAGCTAGTTGTGTCTTTGTGGTTCATACTTTTTACATATTAGTGCGCGCACCGTTGTTTTTATTCTGGTTTGACGTCAATTTTTGAGAGACATTCTGCGCGCGTAGTCGCAGTTCTGTAGGAAAACTCACCCGCAGGGAACGCTGAAGGGCCGCGAGGGTAGGGCGCCAGGCGCTTGCCCCGCGGTGCCCCGCTGTGCCCCGCCCGAAGTGGCCGGAAAAGCGCGCCGGCCACTGACGCAGTGGGTTCCCGGCGTGAAGGTCGATTCCCGCGTT
The DNA here is from genome assembly GCA_006408695.1 of Aepyceros melampus. Taxonomy (NCBI): domain Eukaryota; kingdom Metazoa; phylum Chordata; class Mammalia; order Artiodactyla; family Bovidae; genus Aepyceros; species Aepyceros melampus. The sequence goes on along the minus strand of SJXQ01003262.1, from coordinate 37,219 downwards.
TCTCGGGGGCAGGTCTGGGAATTTGCCGGTGATTTCCCGTAACTAACATCGTGCAGTAGGAATCCGGGGAAGCACACTCCGTTTGTGCCCAGGCGTGGGCGGGAGCGCGCGCGGCGGAGCCCGGGGCGGGGGTTGTGGGGGGTGGGCGTTGGAGAGCCTCCTGGGCCGCCTCTAGAGGGAGGCCTCGGGTCGCTGCACAGACCCACGCAGCCCCCAGGGCCGGCTTAGTGTCCGCGGTGTGCCCATCAGGTCGCCTCCGGTCTCTCGGATACCTCTGGGTTCTCAGCCCCTAAGCCGTCCTGAGGCAGATCTTGGGGCGTGGGACGGTGTCAAGAGCAGGTTCCGGTCCCCAGAGCGTGATTAGGGTGAGGGGAAACTTGAAGGACTTTCACTCCGCCGTGGACAGGACACTACTTGTGCCATCGCTCAGTCCTGTCCGGCTCTGCGACCGCGTGGACTGTAGCACGCCAGGTAGCTGTCCATCACCAACTCCCAGAGCTTGCTCAAACTCACGTGCTTCCAGCAGGTGAGGACATGCAACCATGCCAACCCTGTTCTCTCCTTCTCTTCCTGCCTTCAGTCTTTCCCAGCATCAGGGTCTTTTCCAGTGAGTCCGTTCTTCTCATCAGGTGGCCAAAGTATTGGAGCTTCAGCATCAGTTCTTTCAATGAATACTCAGGATTGATTTCCTTTAGGATGGACTGGTTTGATCTTTTTGCAGTCTGAGGGACTGTCAAGAGTCTTCTCCAACACCACAGTTCAAAAGCATCAAACACCCTATCTGTAATCTTGTCTGCAATTCTTTTCTGCTTCCAACCCCCTGCTTCCCCGACCCCCACCCCCGACCTTGGCCAAAATTTCGGTAACTTCTCTGTGGGTTGTAATACCGCCTACTTCTTAGGAATATTATGAGAAATAAAGGAAGTTAAATATACGCGGCTCAGAGCAATCCCTAGTCTCTTGTAAATTTAATACAGGTGTCAGTTCTTATTGTTAAACCACAGCTTCTGTATTAACTTTTATTTCCTCCTTTTAGGGGAATTTTATGGTTAGGACCCTTCTGCTCTCCCTTTCACCTGACCTTCTTTTCTCTGACCAATTGGTGGCACTGATGGTTTTCTTAGCAATATCCAACATTGATTAAAAAGTCCTCCCAAGGGGATTCTCCCATATCAGATATTGGCCCCTATGGGAGCAAGATGGCAATCCACAGACCATTATTGTGCCCCTCCTTTGCTAGACCCTGTCTGCTCTGTTCCACATTCCCCTTGTGCTAAGTGGTTCCAAGTTAATTCCTTATGAGGAAAGTACTTGTATTGCAAGAGCTCACGCTGTCTGCACACTGAGTTTCCAGAGGCCAGAGACCATGGCTTTATCTCCAGTGCCTGGCACAATTTAGTCATGCAATAAATGTTTGTTGAGCCCACAAGTCCATCCGCAGAGGACTGGCTGAATAAAGCACACAATGCAGTTCTGTGCAGCTGTACAAAGGAATGAAGACCATCTCTGTAGAGGCCATGGAACCCTAGGATAGATTGTTAAGTGAAAATAATCAAGGCTGAGGGACTTCCCTGGGGTCTATTGGTTAAGACTGCATGTCCAACGCAGGGGGAGTGGGTTCCATCCTGGGTGGGGGAACTAAAATTCCACATGCTGTGCAGTGAAGTAAAAAAAAAAAAAGCATACATCACGTATATGTTGCCTATTTCCTAAGAAAGATGTGGTGCATTTGCTCACATCTTTTAAAAACAGCAATGGAAGAAGAAATTGCACACTAATTTTAAAAGGGCTACTTAAAAGAATAAAGTAAAACCATGGGTGTGGAAGCTAGACTTCTTTTGATCCACTCAGGTCTTATACTCAGTTTTGACTTTGGGATCTTATAAATATGTAATTATTTTTAAAAGAAAATGACAAAGCACTTCCTACAAAGGAAAAAAATGCCATGAATCAAAGTATATTTCAAGTTACTGGCATAACCACATGGAAGAATAAGAAACTGACTTTAAAACTGATGATTTTGGCTGTATATCCTTAGTGTGATATAGCCTAAGAAGAGAAAAGAATGGCAAAAAAAAAACCAAGCTGCATTCAGTAGCAGTAGTTGTTAGTAATAATAGTGGTATTGTTATTTAGATGTGTTGCATATATATTTTACATATTTTATGCATATAAAGTAGCAAAGAAGTCATGTTAGAAACCAGATCTTCGGTGGAAGATAAAGATATAAGTATGAAATCAATGAAGTTAGGTGTAAATTTCATAAGCGAATATTTGAATCGGCAATGGTAGTGTGATTAATCATTAATTTTCTTATTCTATAAAATAAATATATCCTAACTGTGTTCACTGAAAAGATCAAGAAGTAATGATAATCCAACAGTTATGAGCAGATCTTGTGTCCAGATTCACAATTTAAAGGCCATTGTCCACTAAGAGTAGCCAGGATTCCTTGAGGAAATGACTGATGTTAGAACTGGGGCAAGGATTATAAGATGAGTTTGAGGTGTTTTATAATGACAGAAAGAAGGTAGCCATCAAATACTACTGAAGTTACGTGAAAAGAACCCAAGAGCAAGGATGAAGGGGGACCCTTAGGCCAAAGATGGAACAACTTGGACTTAAGAAAGAATAATGACTAATGGATTGAAACACATCTAATATCCACAAGTCCATGAATTCACTTTTAGTAATACTAAAAAATAAAATAAAAATCTCTCATCATTCCCGCTTGTATCACCTAAGGTACCAAATCTTTATTTTAAAATTGGTAAAAGGGGAAAAAAACCAAGCATTTATTCTACTATAGATTTCAGGGTACCCAGATAGTTATAAGGGCAGCAAATGTCACAGAACTAGTAGAATTAGGAAGTTACTGTTCACAGCTCCTAATGAAACTCTGGGACTAGGCAACAGTCATTCGTGGCTATTGGAATTATGAAGAGGAACATTAATGGGAAACTTGTAATGGCTGGATCAAGCTAACAAAACCTGAACCCACTGATTATCTTAACATCAGTGAAAGGGAGACAACCAGATGCCATGTACCTCAATGCAATGCAACAGGAAATACACACAGTCTATGAAATATTCTTGCACAAAAACCGACCCTAAATCTAATCAGACTTCTAGATCTAAGTTCTTGAAATGGCAAGAAACATGGAGGGCACAGAAACAGATCAAAACACCAAGTCAATATGAGCAGCAGAACTAAGGATATGGGAAATTTCACAAATTATCTAGTTTCTTCAATAAATAGCACAAAGGAAATGGGATAGAAGAGAGAATTGATATAGTTTTTAGAGACACCTCAGTCAAATGCAATGTTGTATCTTCTTTTCAACAAACATATTGTAAAAAATATATTTAAGACAATTGGGGAAATTTGAGCATAGTTCTGTTACAGGGTGTTCATATAATTTGTCAACTAAACAGGGTATGTTGAAGTTAAAGGAGACACTTCTAATAGTTATGCTGGTACAAAGTTGTAAATTGGGTCTGTCCCAGGCAAATTTGATTACCCTAGTATCATACAACTTTGTGGAATTATTGTTAATGTGATAGTGTTATTATGTTTGTTTTTTAACATATTAGTTTCAGCTATACAATATAATGATTCAATATATGTATTGCAAAATAATCACCCCCAGAAGTCTGGTTAATGTCCATCACCACACAGTTAAATGTTTTTTCTTGTGATAAAAACTTTTAAGATGTACTCTCTTAGCAACTTACAAATAAATAATACAGTGTTTATTAATTATAGTCACCATGCTGTACATTACATGCCCAGGACATATTTATTTCAAAGCTAGAAGCTAGAAGCTTTGACCACCTTCACCCATTTCATCTCCCACTTCCCTGCCTCTGGCAGTCACCCATCTGTCCTGTTTCTATGAACTTGTTATTTATAAAAATGCTTTTATGTTTTTTAAAATTATTTGTTAGAAAAGCAATCGTCAAGTTTTTTACCCTCAGAAGCCTTTCACGCTTTAAAAATTATTGAGTCATACTCACAAAGATAACTGGAATCTAAAAGACCAAAGATAAATTTTGGTAAGGATGTGGAGATGGTGAAACACTCCCACAGTGGTGGTTGAAGTGTAAAATGGTGCAGCTGTTGTGGAAAGCAGTTTGATGGTTTCTCAAAAAGTTAAATATAGATAGCATGCATGCGTGCATGCCAAGTCGCTTCAGTTGTGTCTGACTCTTCACGACCCTATGGACTGTAGCTTGCCACGCGCCTCTGTCCATGAGATTCTCTAGGCAAGAATACTGGAGTGGATTGCCATGCCCTCCTCCAGGGGATCTTCCTGACCCAGGGATCAAACTCACATCTCTTACATCTCCTGCATTGGCAGGCAGGTTCTTTACTACTAGCACTACCTGGGAAGCCCCCTAAATATAGAATAACAAATAATTAATCATATGAGACCCAGAAACTCTATTCCTACGTATGTAGCCGAGAGAACTAAAAACATGTATTCATACAAAACCTTAGATGCAAATGTTCCTAGCAACATTATTCATAACAGCCAAAAGTGAAAACAAGTTAAAAACCCATCCACTGCCGAGCAAAACGTGGTATGTACATACAATGAAACATGATTCAACCATAAAAAGGAATGAGGTTTTGATATCTGCTGCAATATGAGTGAACTTTAAAGACATTATGTTCAATGAAATTAGCCAGACGCCAAAGAATTGATGCTTTTGAACTGTGGTGTGGGAGAAGACTCTTGAGAGTCCCTTGGACTGCAAGGAGATCCAACCAGTCCATCCTAAAGAAGATCAGTCCTGGGTGTTCATTGGAAGGACTGATGCTGAAGCTGAAATTCCAGTACTTTGGCCACCTCTTGTGAAGAGTTGACTCATGGAAAAGATGCTGATGCTGGGAGGGATTAGGGGCAGGAGGAGAAGGGGATGACAGAGGATGAGATGGCTGGATGGCATCACTGACTCGATGGACATGAGTTTGGGTAAACTCCGGGAGTTGGTGATGGACAGGGAGGCCTAGCATGCTTCGATTCATGGGGTCACAAAGAGTTGGACACGACTGAGCGACGACTGAGCGACTGAACTGAACTGAAGGATTTCATTTATATGAAATGTCCAGGGTAGACACATCAGTGAAGTCAGAAACGGATTGAGGACGAACTTCCCTGGTGATCCAGGGATTAAGACTCTGTGCTTCTAATGCAGAGTGCACAGATTTGATCCCTGACAGGGGAACTAAGATCTCATATGCCTCTTAAGTGCAGCCAAAAAAAAAAAAAGAAAGAAAGAAAGAAAAAAAAAATCTAGTTGAGGAGAACAGAGAATTGGAGGTTTCTTTTTAGAGTGAGAATAATGTTTGAAAATTAACTAGTGGTAATGGTTGCCATGGGGTTTCTTTTTAGGGTGATAACAATATTCGAAAATTAACTAGTGGTGATGGTTGCCCAACTTGTAGATATACTAAAATCTACTGAATTATATACTCTAAATGGCCAGTCCTATGGTATGTGATGGAGGAGGAGATGGCAACCCACTCCAGTATTCTAGGCTGGAGAATCCCCTGGACAGGGGAGCCTGGCAGGCTATAGTCCACGGGGTTGCAAAGAGTCAGACATGACTGAAGCAACTGAGCACCATGGTATGTGAATTAAATATCAATTTAAAAACTAATTTTAAAAAGTATTGAGGATTCCAAATTGCTTTTATTTCTGTTAGATAGATATATTTTTCTATGCAAGAAATTAAAACTGACAAAATTTTCATATAGCCATTGAATTGCTTAAAATATGGCAATAATAACCCCATTCATTGTATGTCAACTAAAATTTATTTTTATGAAAATCAATTCTATTTGTCAAGATAAAACAAAAATCAAGAAGAGTAGAAATCTTTACCTTTTGTAAAAAGTGAAAAAGTGTGAAAGTGCCAGTTGATCAGTCATGTCTGACTCTTTGCAACCCCATGAACTGGAGCCTGCCAGGCTCCTCTCTCCATGGGATTCTCCAGACAAGAATCCTGAAGTGGGTTGCCATTTCCTTCTCCAGGGGATCTTCCCCAGCTCAGGGATCAAACCCATCTCCTCTCCTGCATGGCAGGCAGATTCTTTACTGTCTGAGCTACCAGGAAAGTCCACATTTTTAGGTAAACATTTCTATAAATATTTTCAGCTGTCATATCTGATTTAATAGGAGAAAGCTGGATTCTCAGATCTGCAGCTGCCTCCAGTCTGTTGAAAACCTCCATCATACTTTCATGAAAGAATGAGAATGAATAAAGATAGACAATATATTAATATTATTATAAAAATAGTTTTGACCTGGCAGACCTCCTAATAGTCTTGGGAACCCTCAGGGGGCTCCAGATCATACTCTGAGAACAACACCTGGTAATTCACACAAGAGTTGGACACAACTGAGGTGATTGAGCACTCGTGCGAGAACAATTGATATCAGTTGATATCTAGGATTCACACTGAAATACTTCAGAAAAAGGGGCGGTGGGAAGAAGTGATTGGGAGAGAGATGAAACAAGATTAGCAACATGTTGAATCTGGGTAGTGGATCATGGGTGTTCTTCTTATCAGCCTCTCTAATGTAAGTCTGAAATTTTCCATGATAAAAGATGTGCTGTTACTCCTATTTTAATCAGTGTTGGTTTAAGGGCTTTCCAGGTGGCCCTAGTGGTAAAGAATCTGCCTGCTAATGCAGGAGACACAAGAGACTTGGGTTTGATCCCTGGGTCATTAAGATTCCTTGGAGTAGGAAATGGCAACCCACTCTAGTATTCTTGTCTGGGATATCTCACAGACTGAGGAGACTGGCAGGCTACAATTCATGGGGTCACAAAGAGTCAGGCGCACCTGAGCATGAGGGTGTGTGTGCGCGCGCACACACACACACACACACACACACACTACTGAGCAAAGACCTTGAAGCAGTTGGTAGGAGAGAAAACCAAGTGAAGGATTGGATAGGTAAAGATGCAAAGATATGGGACTTACCTGGCAGTCCAGCGGTTACAACTTTGCCTTCCGAAGCAGAGGGTGTGGGTTTGATCCCTGGTCAAGGGCTTCCCAGATGGCTCAGTGGTAAAGAAGGCACCTGCCAATGCAGGAAACGCAAGAGACATGGGTTTGATCGCTGTGTCGAGACGATCCCCTGGAATAGGAAATGGTAATCCAGTCCGGTATCCTTGCCTGGAGAATTACATGGATAGAGGAGCCTGGCGGGCTACACTCCATGAGGTTGCAAAAAGTCGACACGACTGACCACACACACACAAAGGGAGCTAAGGCCTTATATGCCTCTCGGCCAAAAAACCAAAACAGAAAACAAGAACAATATTGTAACAAATTCAATAAAGACTTTAAAAAGTGGTGCACATTTGAAAAATAAAAAATCTTGGGACTTCCCTGGTGGTCCAGTGGTTAAGACTCTGTGCTTCCAATGCAAGGGATGAAGGTTTGATCCCTGGTCAGGAAACTAAAATCTCACATGCCATTAGGTCAAAAAATAGAAATAGATACTTTTTAAAAAAGGATACAGAGATGAATTTGACGAAGTTCTTGCCTTCAACAGCTTTTCGTCTGCTGGGGGAAGAGCTATAAGGAAGGCATTTGAGAAAAAGTGGCACCTTTAGGGGGCACCAGGCATTCTGCTCAGGGCTTCAAGCCTGGTATTTCCTCCTCACAGTCACCCTATGAGGCTGGCATCATTATCCCTGTCCTGCAGATGAGGAAACTGAAGCTTTGAAACTTCAAAGTTTAGAAACTTACCCAAGATCTCACGGTAGAAAGTGGTAAAATGTGATTAAAACTGGATCTGAAAAATCCCCAAGCCTTTGCTCTTCCTAGCTCTTCCTTTTCTCTGTAGACCTCCCTCTAGGGGATGGGTACCCAATCCTGGAATGTCACTCCCACTGTGTACCTCGTGAATGGGCCCCCTGACAGAAGCCCAGCTGGTGACGTGGGGAGCCCCCAGTCTCTAGGAAAAGAACTAATAATAATGTCAACTGGGCTGGTCTTTACGCTCCACCTGTCCCCTCATTCAATCTGTACAACTTAGCTCCTTGGAGTAGGCATGCTGTCCACGTTGCCTCCCTCTCCTCAACTCTTTCTCCTCCCCCAGCTTTTGGAAAGCAATCTGGCAACACCCCTTGAAAGACTAACTAAATTCAGTGGCAACTGTAGTCTTGAGACTCCATCAAATACAAATAACTCTATATAAGGATATAGGTTTAAGACCACAAAGGAACAAGTAGGTTCCTTGTGTGACTGTAAGGCAAAACCCTGAAAACAAAATGAACGTTCATCAAGACACATCCCCACTGGGGAATTCCCCAGCCATTTATTAAAAGAATGAAATAGAGCTAAACCAGAGGACCAGGCAGGAGAGGTTTCCACAAGGTGTTGTGCAGTGGTGAGTGTAAGATGCAAGAGATGGTATGATCTCCAGTTATCAGACAGTGTTGTAAAGTTAATGCCTTTAGGTCTAAGAATACTTGCATAAGAAAGACATATGCCAGTCTATATCCCAGAGTCTCTGCACAGATGACCGTGGATGCTGACATGGGGTAAAGAAGGAGCAGAGGAAGATGCATAAGCTTAAGAAAACCAAAACAGAAATGGAAAAAAAGGCCACATCTTTTTACAAAGCATATATGTGATTATATTTATATACTTAAGTAAAATCATGTGGTTATGTATAAAGAGATTACAGTTTTAAAACTTTCTTTTAAGGAGAAATGGAAGAATGCAATAAATTCCAGGGATTTTGTGGCTAAACATTTAGTAGTGCCTCTCAGGTTTTCCAAGACCATAGGTCTGACGACTTAAAGTGAAAATGAAGTTTTTGCTCCCGTTTATTAAACTAAGTGTAAAAGCTGACATCAGAAAGTGAAGAGGAACTAAAAAGCCTCTTGATGAAAGTGAAAGAGGAGAGTGAAAAAGTTGGCTTAAAACTCAACATTCAGAAAACAAAGATCATGGCATCTGGTCCCATCACTTCATGGGAAATAGATGGGGAAACAGTGGAAACAGTGTCAGATTTCATTTTGGAGAAGAGGAGCTAATGAGCCTCTTGATGAAAGTGAAAGAGGAGAGTGAAAAAGTTGGCTTAAAGCTCAACACTCAGAAAACAAAGATCATGGCATCTGGTCCCATCACTTCATGGGAAATAGATGGGGAAACAGTGGAAACAGTGTCAGACTTTATTTTGGGGGGCTCCAAAATCACTGCAGATGGTGATTGCAGCCATGAAATTAAAAGACGCTTACTCCTTGGAAGGAAAGTTATGACCAACCTAGATAGCATATTGAAAAGCAGAGATATTACTTTGCCAACAAAGGTCCGTCTAGTCAAGGCTATGGTTTTTCAAGTCATGTATGGATGTGAGAGTTGGACTGTGAAGAAGGCTGAGTGCTGAAGAATTGATGCTTTTGAACTGTGGTGTTGGAGAAGACTCTTGAGAGTCCCTTGGACTGCAAGGAGATCCAACCAGTCCATTCTAAAGGAGATCAGTCCTGGGTGTTCATTGGAAGGACTGATGCTGAAGCTGAGACTCCAGTACTTTGGCCACCTCATGTGAAGAGTTGATTTATTGGAAAAGACTCTGATGCTAGGAGGGATTGAGGGCAGGAGGAGAAGAGGACAACAGAGGATGAGAAGGCTGGATGGCATCACCGACTCAATGCACATGAGTTTGAGTGAACTCCGGGAGTTGGTGATGGACAGGGAGGCCTGGCGTGGTGCAATTCATGGGGTCACAAAGAGTCGGACATGACTGATCGGCTGAACTGAACTGAAGTGAACCATCGATGAAAACAATGAATGAACAATCAGTGATAGGACTAGAAAAGACTTTTATCTGAGCCAAACAGAACCACAGCCCTGAAAGCAACTTCTCAGATTAGTCAGAGTAACTGTTCCAGAGAAGCATGGTTTTTCAGCACAGTTTTCTATCTCGTCAGAACAAAGAACATTAAACAAGTCAAGGGAACATTTATTTCTTCAAGGTGTCAAAAGAGCAGACCAGCACGTATGCAGTGAGTCAGTATGCCTTGGCGTCTGGGAAGAGAGTCTTACCATCGAAGGGGGCCGAACATGGGCGTCCCAGGAAGAGGGGCGTTTAACCTGTATTTTTAACATGGTCATTCATCACTCCTGGTCAGTGTGCCCTTTTCTTTAGGAATTAAAGCAGATGTACAAAGTATGTTTGATAGGCCACAAGCAAGCTATTTCAGTTACCATAAAATTCACGTTAACTCACATATAAGCCAGAATGACTTCCCTGCGTCTCAGTATGGGAAAGTTTCTTTTATCACCACTGAATGATGTTTCAATCACATGTACAGCTTTCACTGCACTTCTCTTGAACAGTGCTGGTCTAGAGACTCAGAGTCATGAGTTCTCTAGAAGAACCGCTGCCTTATCTGGATGAATGCCTCTGAATGCAGCGGCAATCCCGGCAGGTGCTCTGCCCCTTTCTTCCCCGGTCGCTCTGAGGGGGCTGCTGTGCATAGGAACCTGCTCTCTTCCGAGTGAATCTTAGCTCTTTCTATTTTCTGCTCCGTCCTTCAACATACTTTTAATAAGCACAAACTAAGAGCATCAACTCCTGTCTGCTCAGCTGATCGCTCTGGTGGTGGCTTTTCTAAGATAACATTCTTTTGGGTACAGGAAGCCCCTGGAGGGCTGTGGACCTATGTTGCCCTAAGAGGCCTTGGAAAGGGAGGCACCCTAGCCATCACCTGCTTCATTACTGCCAAAGGCCAACAGGACCCCTCACTAACACTGGCCTGGGGGCCCAGCCTTTCATTCCTGCTACGCCACTTGAGTTTGGAAGACGCTGGGGAAGGGAGTGCTGAAGGGAATCACCCAGACCTGTTCGGCCAGGAGACAAAGAGCAAGTCAGTGAAGTCTTTTTGCTCAGCTTGACACCGTCCCCAGCTCCCGGAGACTTTTGAGACTTTGCTTGAGAAACAATTGGGGCTCCTCTGTCTCTTTCTCCCGTCAGCACTCCTGAGAAACCCCTGGCCAAGGGCACTGCCGCTCTCCATGGAAAACTGAGCACGCATCATTTCTTTGTGTCTATTTCACTTTATCTTTCAACAGCCCTGAGGGATAGGTGCTGTTACCAGCCCCAGTCCCCAGGGGAGAAGTGGGGTACTTTGCCTGAAGTTTAAAAACTGAGAGGCCTCACGGGACTCTAAATATGCTTTAAAAACATTGATGCTTGTCAAATCTATATTTTAATTTTTGAACTATGTAATTATTGCAGATATTTTCATTATAAAAATTAAAAAATAGAATGCTGAAGATCTTTGCAATCCTTCCCCCACCATTCCTTTTGCTTAAAACCTCCCAAGGTAACTGCCACCTGGGTTTACACACAGAGTATTTGCTCATGCACTCATATTTTGGCATTTAGAGTTTTTTGTTTTTTAAGGTTGAGAAAGTACAAAAATGTTTATAAGTTGAAGTGAAGCGAAATCACTCAGTCATGTCCGACTCTTTGTGACCCCGTGGGCTGTAGCCTACCAGGCTACTCTGTCCACGGGCTTCTCCAGGCAACAGTAGTGGAGTGGGTTGCCATTTCCTTCTCCAGGGTCTCTTCCCGACCCAGGGATCGAACCAAAGTCTCCCGCCTTGCAGGCAGATGCTTTACCCTCTGAGCCACCAGAGAAGCCAATGATTAGTTGATTGAGAAGGGTTAATTTACTTGAGCATTGAATTTACCAACTTTCCAAGGGGAAAATAAAACTTAGGGTTTTCTTTTATTTTTTAAGTATATATACTATAATGTTTATGCACTGTTTCTGACCAGCTTTTCTTTTTCTCTTAACAATGTCTTTTTTTTTTGGTCATGCTTTGTGGCATGCAGGATCTTAGTTCCCCAACCAGGGATCAAACCTGTGCCCCCGGCAGTGGAAGCTAGGAGTCCTGAACATTGAACTCCTAGGTAGTTAGGTAGCTCCCAAGAAATCATGTCGTAAAGGTCTTTCCACGTTGGTAGGTGTAGAGTCCCTTCATCAGTTTGAAATAACTGCAGTGTTCCGCTGTGTGGATGTATCAGTGATTTCTCTAATGAAGAAATGTAAGCTTTATTTTGAACAGTGTTGCCACAAACACCCTGTGCCTACCACCTCGCATACACCTGTCATGTTGTTGTAGGGGGATTTCAGACATCATTGCTGGGTGTGGGAGCCAGCATTTTGATCAATAGTGATACGTTGTTTTTGAAGAAGCCTTTATTCCCCCTGCCTCCTCATGAGAATGTCCATTTCCTCATATCTTTGTAAGAACTGTACCCCTTACAACATTAGCATTTTCATCCCTCTAATAGGTTCTTGATAATATTTATTATCCTTCTTGCCTCATTTTCCTGCCACAGACCCCTAAAAACTTCAGACCTTAAATTTCCTGTTTTCCAATCATGGTGACCACGCCATAGTCCTAGAGTGGGGTCTGGGTGACAAGTTTTCCCCCAGGATGACATCTGGCAAGGTCGCCAGCAGCCACTGTTTAATATTTATTGGCAGCCCGCTGTGTGCTGGGCCCACACAGCAGCCCAGACCTTCGGGAAGAAAACATGCAGTGATTTGAAAGGCAGAGATTACTTAATAAAAAGCGACAGCCCCATCCGAGGCCACAGAGGTGCCACTGTTTCCCTGGGCGTCTATGTTCCCAGTGAAGCAGGTGGGGGTGTGTCCCCCTCTGAGAAGCCCCATTAATACGGCAGCTGGTCTCCTACAGGATGTCTCCAATGGGCTCATCACTTCTCCGTCTATGAGCAATTAAACTGCACCAGGACACCCTGTATCTCTATATCGCCCCCTAATGACTTGGGGGGAGGGGGTGGATACAAAGAGCTCACATCATGGTTAATTGGCCAAGTGATCACCTTTCTCCAGAGGCCAAAAGTCCAGGGCATTTTCCCTCCTCTCCCGTTGCCAAGGCCAGAAAACAACTGGCTTTGTCCCTGCCACGCACCCCTGGAATTAAATGTCATTTGCAAAGGCCATAATTGCTTGAAGAGACAGTCGCTTCTTTTTGTCTTTCTCAGACTCTGATCCTTTTAACCCGGCCCACTCCGGCTCCCGCTTCCCCGCCCTGCAGACTTTGTTTCCTGAGTCCCGTCCCAGGGCCTGTCAGATTACATTTTTTATTGCATCTAGACAAAAAGCCATCTGGAGCTCCTGCTCTCCAGTGTCAGTGGGCCTCGGTTCCCAGGCTCTCCTGCCAGGTCCCCCCACCCACCGCCACCGATTAAGAGTCACCCCCCCGCTGGCTCCTTCTCTTTATTTTTCACCCCCTGCCTCCACCCCCTCCTCAGCCCCAGTGCCTGAGTCCCTGGGCTCCACTACCTTGTCTTGGCCGGAACAATGTGGGCTGTCAGCTTGCATTAAGCATGCAGGGAAAGCGCCACAATTTCAGTAGGCTAAAAGCTTACAGATTCTTCATTTGCTTCTCCCAGCCGGGAGTTTCTCCCCTCATCACTAATATACTTATTTTAGGCCTCAGCTATTCCTCTTTCTTCTTGGCCCCAAACCTAAATAGCATGTTAGGCAGGAGCCTTTGTGAGGACAGGAAACCAAGGACACAGCATGGAAGCCCACCTCTCCTGGCTTCCAGCAGCCTAGCAGGGGGGCAGAACTGCGTCTGCTGGGGGTAGGGGGTGGGGGTGAGAAGAAAGGCTGGCCACAGCCCCACCCTGGGCAGGGCCGGGCCCCAGGAATGACATCCGCACTCTAGAAACTGTGTGCTGATCGCACAGGGTTAGAACCCAGGCCTGGGTGACTTCCAGCATCCCAGTGTGCGGAGAAGGGCCCCAAATGGGCTGCAGAGGCCTCTGCTTTTGAGAGTCTGCCAGGCAGGAGGAAGGGTTTGCCCTCAGGTGGGATGGGTCACAGGCATGCCTGCCAGGATGCACCTGTCAGAGCCTCGAGGGAGTCAGATGTGTCTGAGGCGGCCGTGAGGCTGGCAGGTAAGGGCTGGGTGCCACACGCTCACATCTGGGCTCTGTGCCACGGGAGACATGGGACCCTGGGCACCAGGCCTAACTTCTCAGTGTTCTCAGCTCTGATGATGGTCGCTACCATTCAATACCTCGCGGGGCTGATGCAAAGACTGGGTAAGATGCTGGGAGAGCTTTCAGCATCGTGCTTAGCTCATACTGAATGCTCAGTCCACATTGCCTGTCCTCCATCTTAGAGGGGTAGCTACTGTGTGATCCTTTTCATGTGACATTCTTGAAAAGACGAAGCTAGAGCAGTGGAGAGCAGATCACTGGTTGCCGGGGTAGGTTTGGGGAAGGGTGGGACTACAGAGGGGCAACGCTGCACGGTTTTGGGCTGCTGTGTATCCTGATTGTGGTGGTGGCTACACAGATCTACCCATTTGCCAAAATTCATCCAGTTATACACAGAAATGTCAATTTCATTGCGTGTTAATTTTGAAAAATAAGAAAAATAAAAAGTGATTAGTGACATTGTCCAAAATAAATACATAAGTAAATAAAATAAATACAGAAAATTAACTACTTGAAAAAAAAGAAAAGAAAAAGCAAACAGACAAAAGCCCCACTGGCTGACCTGATTAGTTCAGGCTTCAGACTCCAGGCCCGTCTTCTCTCGATTCCTACTTGGCGGCGGAGTCAATCATCTTTGCACTCCTTGGGTAAATGGTCCCTTGTGGGACCTCTTCCCCAGAAAAATGGGCCCGAGGCCCACCGGGCTGCAGGGCATGTCCCCTCGGGGATGTCCTCCAAGGCCCAGTCCCTCACGCCTGGCGGGCTGCTTAGGGAGATACCTCAGTCCCCTCCCCTCTGCAGATTGCTTCTGGATGGTGGAAGGTTTCAGAAAGCTCAGTAAATCAGAAACAGGGTGCCTGGACAGACTCCCAGGCAGATCTCCAACTTCGGATCCCAGGTCAGCTCTGAGCAGGGTGGAGACTCTTATTTAAACACGTCTACCACTGGCCTTTGGATCAGAAGCTGGGACAGAGGCATAAACCGTGAATGTGTTCACTGTTCTCTCTGCTTGTTGGACATGAACCTGAACCTGGCTGTGAGCTGATTCATCTAGCTCTTACAAGGGTTTGCACACAAGCAGCTCAGGGGGTGGGGAATGCGTTTACCCAAGCAGCGACTGCTTCTGAGGGCAACACGTGAAATGGGTGGGAGTACACAGCTCCCAGTGCTTGCATATTCTGTTTAAATCTCACCAGGTGCTACGAAGTTGTTTTTTTGCTCTCACGAATAACTAGAGATTCAGAGGGTTATAGAATCTAGCTCACAGTCTTAGAGGAGTGAAGCTCTGTCCCCAAATCTCTGTCTCTCACTCCAAATACGGGTTCCACGCCACCCTGGTGCCTCTGGCAGCCTTTAATTAATCACCTAATAAAGGCAGGCATGATACCTGTCAAGTCCTGTCAACAGTTAACACGTTCAAGTGTTCAATTTTCACAAACGACGATCAACTGGCCTGACCATATCGCTCAGCACTTTTCCCAAAATACCAAAACTACTTTAGACTCACTCTCACTCATAATCGCAGACTGCCCTGGGGAGCAAACCTTCTTTAAAGCCAAGCTGGTTGCGAAGTTGCAGGGGGCAAATAGGGCCTGTTTTGTCTCACAGTCTCTGTGATGAGCGCAGGCCAGGGCTGCTCTTAGCTGTGGATGGCCCTGATGTTGGTGAAGGATCCGGGAGTTTGAAGGCTTGGATGGCTTGGCTTTACACCGGTACATAGAAGAAACTTTTATTTCCAATGAGGCTGCAGTGGAAAAACAAAGTGGTTGGCCCAGGCCTAGGCAGGTGGGAAAACTGAGCTGTGCCTATGGGAATACATGGGTTTTCCCACAGCCCCCCACTTCTTCATCTGCACACCTCAGTGTTTTTTTCTATAACGAAAAGCTAGAATGGTTCCTAAGGTTTCTTCTAGATTCAATGTCTTGTAAGGTTGTGTCTCAACGCTAGGCACCTTTGAGCAGAAACTAAAATATGACGACATAGAACAATGACAATTTTTTGAGCACTTGCCAAGTTGTATGCTACTTTTAATCTTCACGACGATATCCCGAGGTTAGCATTCTTTTCTTTCTACTTCGTTTTTCTGTTTGTTTGTTTTCTTTTATTGAAGTATAGCTAATTTGCAATGTTGTGTTAGTTTTAAGTGTATAGCAAATGATCGATATGCTTTTTCAGTTTCTTTTTTCTCATAGGTTATTATAAGATGTTGAGTATAGTTCCCTGTGCTATGCAGTAGGTCCTTGCTGGTTATCTGCTTTATTGATAGTACTGGGTGTATGTTAATCTGCCAATCCCCAGCTCCTAATTTATCCCTTTCCCCTCCCCCGTCCTTCCCCTTGG
>SJXQ01003262.1:0-20651 GCA_006408695.1 Aepyceros melampus | reverse complement strand
TCCCCTTGGCCCCCCCACCTCCCATCACTATCCCCTTTCGTTTACACAAGTGTGTTGTCTATGTCTGTGAGTCTCTTTCCGTTTTGTAAATAAGTTCATCTGTATCTGTTTTCTTTTGGGGCTGCACCTCGAGGCTTATGGGATCTCAGTTCCCTGACCAGGGATGGAGCCTGAGTTGTAGCAGTGCAAGTACCAAGTCCTAACCATCGGGCAATTCCCTCCATCATTTTTTTAGATTCCACAAATAAGTGATATCATAGGATATTTATCCTTCCCTGTCTGACTTACTTTACTTAATATGATACTCTCCAGGCCCATCCATGTTGCTGCAAATGGCGTCTTTTTCATTCTCTATGGCTGATATTCCATCGTGTGTGTGTGTGTGTGTGTGTGTACGCCACATCTTTGTCCACTCGTCTGTCAGTGGACATTCAGGTTGCTTGCACGTCTTGGCGACTGTAAACAGTGCTGCTATGAACATTGGGTGCATGCATATTTTGAATTCAGAGTTTTCTCCAGGTATATCCCCAGGAGTAGGATTGCAGAATCCACGGCAGCTCTTTTTTTAATTTCTTAAAAATTTCTTTTTTAATTTTCTAATTTCTGCACACTGTTCTCCACAGGGGCTGTGCCTGTTACCTTCCCACCAACAGTGTAGGAGGGCTCCTTTTTCTCCACCCTCTCTTCAACATTTATTAATATTATTTGTAGATTTTTAGATGATAGTTATTCTGACCGGTGTGAGGTTGATACCTCATTGTAGTTTTAACTTGTATTTCTTTATTAGTGAGAGTGAACATATTTTTCATGTGTCTCTTGGCCACCTGTATGTCTTCTTTGGAAAAATGTCCATTTGGGCCTCCAGTCATGTACCATTCTTATTTTTGAACATGAAGACACTGAGGCCCAGAGAAGTTGAGTAACTTGCCCGATGTCACACAGGGAAATCATGGCAGAAGCAGGCTTTGAACCATCTAGTTTGGCTCCCAAGCTCCTGTTTTTTTTTTTGCTGTGGTCAAGTAATAAGACATCTACACAGCTCACAGCCTTCCCTGGTCCCACATTTCTTTAGTACCTGTGCAGAATTCCTCAGAGCTCTTTATTTTTTTCAGGTAGAGAAACTAAATGATATGGTATCAAGGGTGAAACAGCGGTCACTTGGGGGCTGATCTAATTCAGTCCCCTCTCTGAGTTCAAGGTGAAGTTGTGAAATCTAGGCTCTCTTCTTAATTCCAATCACTTGTACTGACCGTGAGTGAATGCACCTTCGAATCGGTCCCAAATGTACTCACATATTCAAATCTGGAGTGGAGAGCACTGGTCTGGAAGGCTGAAGAACTCCAGCTCTGCCTTGAACCAGCGGTGTGACCTTGGCAGGTACCAGACTCCCTGGCCTTTCAGTCCTTATTTGCATGGAGGCAAGAAGATTCAACCAGTTCACAAACCCCAGGCATGGGGCCCAAACTGGACCTACCGACAGGTTTTTGTTTAGTGTGTGCACTGATTTTCTATTTGAATACGTTGCCAAAACTTAAAATAGGGAGTGTT
This sequence comes from Aepyceros melampus, assembly GCA_006408695.1. NCBI lineage: Eukaryota > Metazoa > Chordata > Mammalia > Artiodactyla > Bovidae > Aepyceros > Aepyceros melampus. The sequence goes on along the minus strand of SJXQ01003262.1, from coordinate 19,103 downwards.
CAGGTCTCCAGAATCGCATGAAAGACTGGAGGATCTGATAGATTTGGACTTCCCTTCCTACAGGGCAGTGTGAGCAAGGGCTGGGGCCTTGATGCCCTTGGGCGAGCTTTTGCCGCCCACGAGGGCTCACATTCAGCTCGCTTCCCTGGTTCACATCTTGGCCCCTCTGGGTGGGTTCCATGTCACCAAAGCGCCCACCCATCTGACCTGATGCAAGTGTTTCCTCGCTCGCCTGTTCGCCACACTTTGAAAGGGCTGGACAGCACCCCCTTGCATCATGACTCCCTACAGCCGCCGCTGTGGGTGGGCTCCTCAGTACTGCGTGGCTGAGTTGGACAAGGAATCGTGAGAAGAGGGGAGCTGGTGCTTTGTGTTGCTCTGCCCTGGTGGTTTTGTCTGGTGGTGTTGCTTCTGCTGCGACTGGTAGGCAGAAAGTTTGGAGACAGCTTGCAGGATATTCTTTTTCAGCACCAGTTCTCAGCCTTGACCCTCCTGTAAAGAGGACAGAAGCCCCGGGGGTGGATGGACCCTGGTGTGGATTTCCAGAATTCCTTTTGGACACATCTCTGCCTGTTCCTTTTGACAAAGTCCTTGCTTTTCAGAGATTAATTGTTGTCAGATGCAACTTATTTTCTAATCCTTTTGGGCTCCATTTTAAACCTTCTGCTTTATTTTACCTTTTCTGATAAAGTCGCTGAGATTCAGTCTTTCTTTTCTTTTACGGATTTGCCAATGATTGTCTGCTTTGACAAATTGGATTCTTAAAGCCGATTCTTTGAAGAAAAGGATGTCGTGTGACAAGACAAGAAACAGCTCATCCTCAAATCGGGAGGATAAATAAAAAAATAAAAGCAACCCCATTCTCTGGCTTCCCAGTGACTCAAAGGGTGTCTCAGCTGTCACTGATAATCTAATCTTTCTATGATAGGTGAGGAAGAGGACAATGGTGACCCAGCCAGGCTGTGAGTGTGATAGGCCTCTGATTAATAGCACTGTCCAATACCTCCCCAGCCCCCAGGAAGGTGATTAATGACATTTGACGTGAACTCTGACCTCCTCCGGCAAGAACAGAGAGAGAAGACGGAGCTGCTCAGGCAGGCGGGGGGTCCTGCGGAGCCTGATTGATTCCTGGAGGCTTTGACTCTGAGATGGAGAAAGGAGTGCGGGGGTGGCCTGGACACCCTTGCTCCCTGTTCCTGGGCTCCGACAGGCACCCTAGTCTAGCAGCTTTCACACTGATCATCTCTCTCGTGGCCCAGACTTTTCACTGCCCCTATAACACTGTGTCTCACAAGCAATTCCCCGAGAAGCCTTGGCCAACCTCCACTGACCTGTCATCCCTAACCCATGAGGTCATTTCGACCCGTCCCTGACCCAGGTGCCATGAATCAAACCAAGGAGGATTTTTGTTTTTAATTTCTGCTCTATTTTTAAAAAGAATACTCATTTTAAAATTTTATTTATTTGACTGCTCTGGGTTCTAGTCGCCGCGTGCAGACTCTTAGCTGCAGCATGTGGATCCAGTTATTGAACCCGGGTCCCCTGTCTTGGGAGCTCAGAGTCTTAGCCACTGGACCACCAGGGAAGGCCCAAGGAGGTTTTAAACCAGGATCTGGGAACCTTCCTCAGGCTTTCTTCTCTACCTTCTATGCCCCCGATGGACACAGAGTGGCTTGTTGAGCTGACAGTGGCTGAGCTGGCAGTGAGAAAGTCTAACCGGCAGGGAGCAGCTGAGATGCCCTATGACAGGAGCCAGAAGGACAGGGGTGCCGTGGGAGGTGGGCGCCCACCTGGCCCCCAGGGCCTGGGAGGGGACGTCCAGCTTGGCTCTGGCGGCTTGACCGTGGCAGTGGGTGGGGTCTTCTCTGCTTAGCCCTCCAGGCTCACTTTCCCTGTCTCCTCCCCTTGACAGCATGGCCATAGGAGAGCCTGAAATGGTTCCTTCTGGATGTTGGCCTTTGCTGGCTTCACTGCTACGCTGGCTACCAAGTCCTTAGCAGCAAGCCCACGTCGTGGTCCTACCAAGGGAGACCATTTGGTGTCTAGGCCTCGGTGGTAATCAAATAGCCAAGAGACGTGTCGATCATGAGGTCAGTCGAGGGAGTGTTGGGTCAGTGACCTCTCAGCCGATGGTGTGTGTCTGCCCGGAGGCGCGAGTGGGACCTGAGAACGGATAAAAGCTGGCTCTTCCTGGGAGGCAGCCCTTGCTGTTGGTAGCCTGAAAACAGGGGTTGGTTGGAGAGAGGAACGCCCTGAGACCTTTGGGATTGGGAGCCAGACACACTGGGACCCTTGACTGGAGACAGGCAAGGCAGGACCTCAGCACAGCTTTTACCCTCTGACAACATGCTCCAAGGGCCCTGGAGGCCTTCTATGTGCTGGACTTGGCTTTTAGAACCTCAGCTGATGAGCGGAGTCCTCAGCCATCCCGGGGAGGGGAGGGTCGGTGGGTGGCCGGCCAGTCGGTCAGCATCAGCCTAGCTAACATAGGCCACACTGCGGAAGTAATGCCCATGTTTGAATACTGTATGGCATTTGGGTTTATTTGGCAAATGTGAGTGGGAGATGGACAGAAGGAAGCTTCTGCTATGGGATTTATCTACCTAATTCAGCCGGTTCAAAGGGGAGCCTTGGTTGGCATCTCTGGGCTGTGGCTGTTCAGCCTGAAAGAGATTGTGTTTGCAGGGCCCCTGGGCCTGCCAAAAAGAAGAACTACATTAATGATGGGAATCACTATTTTATTTGTCAATTATTATTAATAGTGTGCTGCTTCCGGGATAATCATTCAACAGTGTGTTCTGCTACAAAGAATAATTCAGGGGAAAAAAAAAGTACTCTTAGGAGAAAGTGTAATTAGAAATTTTATAATTTCTTTTTTAGCTGAGAAAGGATCTCCCATATACCATGAAGCCTAGAGTTCAGTTTTTGCCTGTTGGACTCTCACTGGGGTTTTGAGTAATTCATTGTCAAGAAGGCGGGAGCTACCTGGAATATAAAAGGCCAGCTGAAGCAGAGCTTCCCCAGGGAAGAAGGAGGAGATGGGGGTGCCTGGGCCTCCCCTCTTCTCTCTTCCTGGGCCAGCCGCCATGCAATGTGATGTCTGACGTGTGCACATTTGTGGAGGGTACAAACGCTGACCCGGAGTTACAGGGTCAGCAATGTTGACCTTCACTCTCCCTCCTTAACTGCCCAGCCTACCACACTGACTCCTACCCGGGCCAGTCCTGACCATCAGGGACTCCCTCCCTCCCTCGTCACCACTTCAGTTCAGTTGCTCAGTCGTGTCCGACTCTTTGCGACCCCATGAATCACAGCACCACTTGGCTGTTTAATTAAACACAGGCCAGTAAGTCTGACCAAAGCATTCCACTAAAGCAAGATGAGAGAAAAAGGATAAAAATCACAGAAGGGGAGAAGACTGTTTTGTTTTTCAAGCACTAAAAGGAAGCAGCAGCAGTGATATGGGTTAAGTTTCAAATTCTTATCCAGAAGTTTCTAAAGGTCTGGTATCAGGGAGTCTCAGGTTAGCTCTTAAACTTCAACAGTCGTCAGGATCTTCTGGGGGCTTGTTTAAACACAGGCTGCTGGGACCCACCTCCCAGGGAGTCTGAGTCAGAAGGTCTGGGTGTGGCCTGAGAATCTGCATTTCTAACCAGTGCCCAAGGATTCTCATTTCTGCCCATCTGAAGGCCACACTTTGAGAACCACGGATGAGCTAGCTTGGTGGAAAGCATCAGAATGATTTGGGAGCTCTCGTTAAAAACACCAATTTCTAGGCCCTTTGTAACAGTCATAATTTGTTTGGCTGCAGTTCATATAATCCCAAACAACAGTTGTTTGAGCAAGAAAAACATTTAATAACATACCAATTAGTACCAATTGAGTACCTGGAGTCAGGTACTCAAAATCAGGTACAGACTCTGGAGTCAGATGCTGCTGCTGCTGCTGCTAAGTCGCTTCAGTCGTGTCCGACTCTGTGCGACCCCATAGACGGTAGCCCACCAGGCTCCCCCGTCTCTGAGATTCTCCAGGCAAGAACACTGGAGTGGGTTGCCATTTCCTTCTCCAATGCATGAAAGTGAGAAGTAAAAGTGAAGTCGCTCAGTCGTGTCCGACTCTTAGCGACCCCATGGACTGCAGCCTAGCAGGCTCCTCCGCCCATGGGATTTTCCAGGCAAGAGTACTGGAGTGGGGTGCCATTGCCTTCTCCGCTGGAGTCAGATACAAAACTCAAATTTGAGTCTGGTGATGTGATTCAGTGATGTTACAAGAAATGGAAGTTCCTCTTCTGTAATTGCTGAATTTTCATCCTTAGGTTTATGGCCTCATGATTGCTGAATGGCTGCCACAGTTCCAGACATCATGTCTTTATACACCTTTGAAAAGGCAGATGGGGCAGCTGTCTCCCCCAATCCCTGTTTGTCTCTTTTAGATATCTCTTTCCATAACTCTTTCTTTCACAACTCATTGGTGTACGTGGGTCACAGATCCACCTGAAATAAAGCATTTCTAACAGGAAATGGAACAGCCCCTTTACCTGGGGCTGGTGGCTGGTGGTGGCTTACCTTCCTTGAGCATGTTACTCCTGATCAAAAGGAAGAAAAGAATGTTATTGGGCAGAGACTAACAGTACCTGCCCCAACTAGGGTGACTTGTCACAGATTTCCTGGGATCATCCTGTTTCAAAACCCAAGTCTCACATTTCAGGGAAAATCAAGAGGATTGGTCACCCACCCTCCTTGAAAGCTCCAGTTTCCAAGAACTTCTGAATTAGAATCTCTTGAGGGTGAAATTCAGACTTCAGAAATGATTTTTAGCACTCTCTCAGGATAATTATTATGTTTGCCAAAGTTTGAGAGTCACTGGTTTCTATGAAACCCAAACGGGGGACTCAAGGTTGACATAATTCCCAGGTAATCTCCGAGCAGGAGTAGATCCGGATGAAGGGATGTGGGTGTGGCTTGAGACTGGGAACCTTTACAGGAGCAGACTGACCCTCAAGCCAGGGGCCTGGGATCTTCACATTCCACCCCCAGCGCGCTCCTGTTCCCATCACAAGAAGGGACCATCTCTCTGAGAGGCCCCTGCTCTGTGTGGACTTGAACCCTGCCACCTCTTTTGGGCTGGACTGATTAGGCTGTGTCCACACGTGAATCGCAAGTTCTTAGGACACAAACTGCCATCTTAGCCTTCTTCTGTCCGGGGCATCTGGCACCATAAGAGCTCATTTTAAATCATCTGATAAATGTGTATTGAATAGCTGGATGAACAAATGAATGACTGAATGGGGAGACTGCACTCTTGAATCGTAAACTCTGGCCCCTAGGCCAGAAAAGACAACCCTTCAGACTGCCCAGTGCCCGGAGCCTAGAGACCTCCTCACCACAGCACGGAAAGGCCAGGCCCCTGGGTGGACGTGAGAGCGGGGCCGACTCTTCCGGGTGACAGCTCCCCGCCTCGCTAGGCCAGGCTGCCACGGGGAGCGGTGTGTGTCCCTACCACGCAGGGCGCTGGTGCCTTTCCGGTGGTTTGAGCTCATTACTCATCATCAGGAGTCCTGGTGTCTGGAGTTTTCCAGGTGATCAAAGCTTCTCTGTCTGGAGCAGCGCGCAGGCCCTGGTGTCTGTCACCAGTAATCCCCTGGCCTCGCCAGGCAGACAGTTAAGTAACCCAGGAAGGAGGGGATTAGGTTTTTTAAGCTCACATAATTCAGCCTGACACCCCGACACGGAGGCAGCGGTTCAGTGTGTTGCTGCAGGAGCGTCCCTGGTTGAAGGGTGCAGTGGGGGGAGGGCGCCGTCCCAAGTTGATTTGAAGCAGTGGGCTCCCTCCCTGCCCTGCTCCCCAGGGGAGGGCTGAGTGCGAGAGGAGGAGGAGCAGCTGCCGCCCCTCCAGCACCCAGGTCTGCTCACCTGAGACTCACCTCCCTGCCCTTGCCCCTAGAAAGGAGCTCCCACCGGGGCTCTTGGCTCTCCAAACCCATCCAAACTCCCCACAGTCTATGCCACTGTACAGAAAACGTGCCTCAGGCCTGAACCCCGGAGTCAGGCTGCAGCCTCCATGTTTGTGCAGATTCTGACATTTTGGTAAATATCACAAATTTCTTCAGCAATGGGGGTTGGGTGGGGAGAAGGGCATGCTTAAAATAATAGCATTTTCCGACTTTAAAAACAGGTTGGGATTCAAAATTTGGGGCCTCTAATTTTTTCTGATTTGATCTTTGTGTGGAAAAAAAAAGTTTCACTCATCCCTGCCCTAAATTGCACACACCATGCTTCTTGTCAACACAGAAGGCAGTGTGAACAGACCCGAGGAGCTCATTAGTCTGAGAAATGGAAACGGGCTTTGCTAAAGAGTTTATCTAAATGTCCGGGGCCCAGCTTCAAGTGAGTCCTTTAAGAAGATGAATGCTGAGAACAGGGATAGACTATTCCAACTGGGGTGATGCTCTTGGGGTTGCCGTCTTGCCCCTGGGAACTCTAACGATCTCTTTCTCGTACGCGTTCCGCCCCAGCTAAATTCTGAGCACGGCGGAGGGGTGGAAGGTTCAAGGCAGACAGCAAGACACCCGGTCTGCCTGGGAGGGCCCGCCTGGCGCGGTGCTAGCCTCCGGGGCTGGAGAGGGGCCGCCCCACCCGCGAGACCGCCGGCGCTGCTGTGTCTTCAGGTCCACGCCCACCAGGATGTTTTACATATTTTAATTAAAGTGCCGCCCCAGGCTGGCAGGGCCTCTGACGGCTGGCTCTAGTCCGAGCAGCAGGGCGGCAGTGGCTGAGACACGGAGTCCGGCACGTGCTCGGGTTTGGCTCCCACCCCTGGGGGCGGCGCCCCTCGGGTTCCAAGAGAGGAGGCGAACTCAGCAGGCAGTGGGCAGGTGGCCGGCGCACCCAGGGCTGGCCAGGGCAAGGCTCAGGGATGGGGGGAGAGTCCGGGGAGGAAAGCGCCGCGGACAGTTATCGCGGACCAGCTGGCTGGTGGGCTGTGGCGGCCGATTCTTGCACACAGCCCTGTGGACACACTCCTTATCAGTATCAAATTATGACAAATGGCGACGGGTAAAAGTTGCTGGGTGGCAGCTGCCGCCTCTCAGAGAGGAGCAGGTATTTTTAGCACTGCGCCTTGGGGCTCTGGCTCTGGGTTAATTAATCATGGTGAGCAGCGTTGAGTCTGGTTCCTGATCTTGGTCCCACCCCGTCCCAGCCTTGTCCCCATTGCCCAGGCTGGAATACCAGCTGCAAGGTAGCAGTCATGCACAGCCAGAGGAGCCCTTGACAGCCTCCCAGGGCCCTGGCGACACCTTCCCGTGTCTGCCCATGGCCGGGGCCCTGTACCTCCCAGCAGGACTGTTCCCCGGGCCCAGCAGCGCCCACCCCTGGAAACCCTAACACATGCTGCTCCGGAGCTCCTGCCACTCCGGTCACATCTGATCCTCAGGGCTGGGGCCTGCATCTCGCAGGGTTGATACCCCCGCTTTGTCCTCCCGTTTTTCTGAGATGCTGCCGAAATAGACCAGGAGCAGGGAAACCCTACTGACGCTGGCCCAGGGAGGCCTTGCCAGGAGATGTCAGAGTCCCTACCTCTTGACGCCGTGAAGGGGACCAATAGATTTGCCCTCTTACTTTCCGGGGGTTTATGGAAAGAAGTTCTGAACAAGCACAGGTCTGTATTGGAAAGCTTCTAGGAGGAGAGCACTCCGAGCATGTCACATTGAGTTGGCCCTGCTGAGGGCTCCCTGAAGGTTCAGGGGCTCCCGGGCCTGGGGTCTTCTGCTGACAGAGTGAGCATTTGCTCCCGACCTCTGCCGAAGCTCATGTGGAAACACAGGCCTCCACCCCCAGCTCTGTGTGCTGAGAAATGAATTGAGACCTCATGAAAAAGCACCAGGGATGTTGAACAACTGCTGTCCTTTCTTAACTGTTACGACTTTCCTTTCACAGCACTGGTTATGACTTCTACCAGTCCCTGTGGGAGACAAAGAGGCAGAGAATCAAAGTCAGAGAGAGAGACAGACAAACAGAGAAACACTCAAGGCAGAAGACAGACACATATTTCCTGCCACTGAGTCAAGGAACATTGAGATCCTGCCGTGTGCCTGACCTGCACACCCCCCCCCCCGCCCTAATCAATGCCCCAGGAGACCACAGGCTGTCACATCGTCTCCCCAGGCCCCCATCTGGGTCTTGTTGTTGTTCAGTCGCTTGACTCTGTGATCCCACGTACAGCAGCACGCCAGGTTTCCCTGTCCTGCACTCTCTCCTGGAGCTTGCTCAAACTCCTGTCCATTGAATCGGAGATGTCATCCAGCCATCTCATCCTCTGTCATCCCCTTCTCCTCCTGCCTTCAATCTTTCCCAGCATCGAGGTCTTTTCCAACAAGTCAACTCTTTGCATCAGGTGGCCAAAGTACTTCAGCTTCAGCATCAGTCCTTCAGGGTTGACTTCCTTTAGGATGGACTGGTTGGATCTCCTTGCAGTCCAAGGGACTCTCAGGAGTCTTCTCCAGCTGGAGATCAAACCAGTCCATCCTAAAGGAAATCAACCCTGAATATTCATCAGAAGAACTGATGCTGAAGCTGAAGCTCCAGTCCTTTGGCCACCTGATGCAAACAGCCGACTCATTAGAAAACACCCTGATGCTGGGAAAGATTGAAGGTAGGAGGAGAAGAGGGTGACGAAGGTGAGATGGTTGGATGGCATCACTGACTCACTGGACATGAGTTTGGGTAAACTCCGGCAGTTGGTGATGGACAGGGAGGCCTGGCCTGCTGTAGTCCATGGGGGCACAAAGGGTCAGAGAGCGAGTGAACAGCAACCAGCACCACAGTTTGAAGGCATCAGTTCTTTGGTGCTCAGCCTTTTTTATTGTCCAGCTTTCACATACATACATGACTACTGGAAAACCATAGCTTTGACTAGAGAGACCTTTGTAGACAAAGTAATGTCTCTGCTTTTCAGTAATGTCTCTGGGTCTTAGGTAGCAAATAAGAGAGGTGCTGTTTCCGCTCAGACCAGTAGGTGTCATCATGTCAGAGGAAAAATGAGGGGAGCTGCAGGATTTGCCGGACCTCTGAGCAGAAATCCTGTTTCATCCCATTTCTGAGTGCCACTGTGTGCAGCTGCACCAGGCATGGCACACAGAGTGAGAAATGTACAGCCTCTGTCCTCCTGGGATTTAATGCGCCATCAGGGGCCTGGAGGGACAAGGTCACAGAATGAGGGCGCGTCTGTAACAGGCTGGGAAAGTTTAAAGGAAGGACTGTGTGGATCTTAGCGCAGCAGAGACTTCACATTACGTCAGAGGGAATAGGTTCAGAGAGGAGGGCTGCCTGACCTATGGTCACACAGCAATTCCAGACTCCAGATCGCCTGGCTCCTAGAGCAGGGCTCTTTCTTCTATACATTATGTATCAATAACTGGTGCTGCCCGACCTTGAGACTCCAAATTCCACCTTCGGTTAGCCATGAACCTCCCCACCAAATGCCGTCTCCGATACCTACTGCCAGACTCTCTCGATGGATCCATCTTCCTCCTGGAGAAGGCCCATGCCCTCCGCACAGGTCCTGTGGAACAGGAGTTGTCTCACTCACACACACTCATGAAGGATTCCTGCACGCATCTCTTTCAAGAGACATCATGCTGGTAGCTTGAACCAGTCTCGTCAGCAATAGCTATAAGTTAGAAATCGGCAACAGCATAAATTAGAGTTTTTTGCTTTGTTTTTTTCCCTCCCAGAGAGCACTGCCCCCTGCTCTGGCTCAGCTGCACAACACTGAATTAGTATCCCCACTTTACAGATGAGGAAACTGAGGCCCGGGAGATGAGGCAGTGCACAAAGGTAGGCAGCTTACTGTGGGTGGCGGAGCTGAGACTCCCAACCCAGGGGCTATGACGCTGGAGCGTGCAGAGATGGCAGCACCAACAGGGCTCAGAGTCACCTGGACGTGGAAGGGTGCGGGTTTCTCAAGCGGGCACTGATGAGGAGGCTGCCCTGGGCTAGTCTCATCCACCTGATGGCATCACTGGAATAGGAACGATTTGGGTGAAATGATCTTAGTCCAGCTTTGGGTGGGTTGAATTTGAAGCAGGCTGTTGCAAAGAAGAAGAGGCCAGATGAGAAGTCTGGGCAAGAGACTAACCAGTTTCCTTCTTACAGTCGACAGGTCAGAAGTGGGAGGTTCACCCATCTGTATGTTTTTCCTCGTCTCTGTCTGCATTCAGGCAGGATCTGGCAGGGCAGGGAGAGGGGGACCACGCACCCTGGCTCCTATGCATTCCCTGGCCTACATGCACCGAGCGCAAAAAAGGGACTTGCTGAATGAATGAATGAGTGGCCGATTTTATCCTGAATTAGCTCTGCTGAGGACCACCCATCAAAACCTGAGTATACCTCTAAGATTATCGAGAATTCTGGCATCATTATAGGAGTATGGATTTGGAACCAGAAAGTATTTTTCTAGAGATTATCATATTAAGTGAAGTAAATCGGAGGACAGGTATCATATGACATCACTTCTATGTGGAATTTAAGGACTTCCCTCAGACGGTAAAGAATACCTGCAATGCAGGAGACTCACACTCGATCCCTGGGTTGGGAAGATCCTCTGGAGAAGGGAATGGCAACCCACTCCAGTATTCTTGCCTAGAGAATTCTATGGACAGAGGAGCCTGGCGGCCTATATGAGGTCACAAAGAGTAGGACACGACTGAGTGACTAAACACACACACACACACACACACACACACGTGGAATCTAAAAAAGGATAGAAATGACCTTATTTACAGAACAGTAAGGAAAGTTATGACCAACCTAGATAGCATATTGAAAAGCAGAGACATTACTTTGCCAACAAAGGTCTGTCTAGTCAAGGCTATGGTTTTTCCAGTGGTCATGTATGGATGTGAGAGTTGGACTGTGAAGAAAGCTGAGTGCCGAAGAATTGATGCTTTTGAACTGTGGTGTTGGAGAAGACTTTTGAGAGTCCCTTGGACTGCAAGGAGATCCAATCAGTCCATTCTGAAGGAGATCAGCCCTGGGATTTCTTTGGAAGGAATGATGCTGAAGCTGAAGCTCCAGTATTTTGGCCACCTCATGCGAAGAGTTGACTCATTGGAAAAGACCCTGATGCTGGGAGGGATTGGGGCAGGAGGAGAAGGGGACGACTGAGGATGAGATGGCTGGATGGCATCACTGACTCGATGGACGTGAGTCTGAGTGAACTCCGGGAGTTGGTGATGGACAGGGAGGCCTGGGGAGCTGCGATTCATGGGGTCACAAAGAGTCGGACACGACTGAGCGACTGAACTGAACTGAATAGAATCACAGACATAGAAAACAAACTTATGGTTAGCACAGGCGATGGTGGGGAGAGAGGAGATAAATTTAGAGCTTGGGATTAACACATATACACTATAATATATAAAATAGGAAAACAATAAGGACCTACTGTAGAGCACAGGAACCATAGTCAAGATCTCTTAATAACCTATTATAATGGAAAAGAATCTGAAAAACATATGGATAGTGGAATCACTTTGCTGCACACCTGAAACTAACATCATATAAAATAATTGTACTTCAATTTAAAAATTACTTTTTTTTTTTTTTTGTTAGCATTTTAGGGCTAGAAGTGAGATTAAGTATCATCTCTTACAATGTCCTTGCTTCACTAGTGAAGCCCAGAAACCCTTATGAGATCACCCAGGTCCCTTGCTGTGTAGGAGACTACCCCGCCTGGCCTGCTCCAGTCAGCTTACTTTACTGCCCTGGGCCTCCGTGTGTCCCAGGACAAGACAAGGAGAAATGGAGCTCCAGTTCCGGAAAGGGAATAAGTTGATGAGAATCCGTATGTCCCGGGGCACAACTAGGCAAAGCCCAGGATAACCAAGCCAGGAAGCTACAATATGCAAATAAGTGGATTGCGGCGTTCCCCCTGATTGGCTAGAGGGGCTCTGATGTCACAATAGGTGGGGTTTCTCCATTCCAAAGGATTGTGTCTCCCGCCAAAAAAAAGAAAAACAAAAAAATTTACTGACTTGGCTAGACCCCAGCTCGCTCTCTTTGTCCAGACAAAGGCAGCACTATGGAGCCCCTCTATCAGTCCGGTTCCATTCTTATGAAGGTGAACACCTTACAAGGGAAGAAGATGGTGGAGAGCGGCCTCCAGTCTGGGGACTTCTCGCTGCCCCCATCGTGGTCCTCCAGCCTCCTGCCGCCGGCCGACCTAGAGATCCTGCAGCAGAAGGTGGCCGGGATGCAGCGAGAGCTGGAGGACTTCAAGAAGGAGGCGCTCAGGGCCATCCGCTACCTGGAAGACGCCTTCTGCGAGATGAACGGGGCCCTGGTGCAGCAGGAGGAGCAGGCGGCCCGCGTGAAGCAGCGGCTGCGGGAGGAGGAGGACCGGGGCGTCGTGCGGAACAAGGTCCTCACCTTCCTGCTGCCCCGGGAGAAGCAGCTCCGGGAGCACTGCAAGCGGCTGGAGTTCCTGCTTCTGGGCCGGGGCCGCGACCCCCCGAGCATCCCCAGGAAGATCCAAGCCAACTGAGGCTCCTCCGAGACGAGCCGCCGGGCAGCCCAGTGGAAGATGCATTTAGCTAAAAGGACACATCCCGAGTCCTTGGTCCGTTTGCTCCCCTCCTCTACCCCCTCTCTGCGGCATTCCCTCTGCCTAAATAACACCTTGCTGAGAGGCGCAAAGACCTGTTATGTTCTTTCAGTGAAGCTCTGTCTATCCAGCAGCACCCAAGAAAGAGGCGCCCCAACCTAAGTCGTTGGAAGACACCTGTAACTTCCCCCCCTTAACGGTTTTCCTCTTTGTAATGGTGCTATTGCTCAAATGTATAACATGTTTTTTTAACCTTCTTAAACTGATTGTGTCGAACAGATGAAACTTCTTTTAATGACTGCAGGCTCCATGGCTTGTTACTTCATGCATGGTCTGCCGAGAGGGGTCGATTGTCCACCCCAGCACTAAGTGGCCTCAGGTTACTCCTGTGGTTCTTATCCTCGCCTAGCCGGCTTTCCCACCTGCTTTCACGGTCAGACCGTCCTCTGTCCCTTTGCTGCTTTTGCCCACCTCTGCTTCCTCTCCGTTTGGTCTGCAGCTGGGCCTGCGGGATCCACAAAGGGAATTGGTACTCTTGCCTGGAAAATCCCATGGATGGAGGAGCCTGGTGGGCTGCCGTCTATGGGGTCGCACAGAGTCGAACACGACTGAAGTGACTTAGCAGCTTAGCAGCAAGCTGGAGTCAGATGAGCCTGGCACGTGGATGAGGCACCACCTAGAAGGCGGGGCCATAAAGCCCTGAAGCTGAGTTTCACGTCTGACCCATGGAGGTGGAGTTGCTATGAAGCCCCGCTGTTCATCAGGTGATATGCCCTGAAACACAGCATCCCACTTACTCTGAGGGCAGTGGCGGTGCTAATCGCTCAGTCGTGTCCAACTCTTTGCGACCCCATGGACTGTAGCCCACTGAACTCCTCTGTCTGTGGGATCCTCCAGGCAAGAATACTGGAGTGGGTTGCTATTCCCTTCTCCAGAGTCTTCCTGACCCAGGGACTGAATCTGGGTGTCTCATATTATAGGCAGATTCTTTCCCATCTGAGCTGCAGGGAAGTGTGTACTCCTGTAGGCCCCATTAGAAGCAAGTGCTGTTGCCCTAATTGTGCAGGGTGGGAAGCTGACCGCAGGAAGGTAAGTCCTTCCCCCAAGGGCTCTGACCTTGAACGTTCAAGGTCACCTGAGCTCATCTGCTGTCCTGCTGCCCCCGCCGGGAGTCGGATCGGCGTCATGGACCTGTTCTTCTGGAGGGCTGAGATTGTCACGTCGGTCCGTTGGGTGCTCCTTCGCTGTCACTGTGACTTTTATTTTCAGTAAGGCTTTCTGTTTCATTCAGTCCTGTTTTCTCTCTGGTCCCCCCAGACTCGGCCATGTGGAGGGATTCTCCCCTAAAGAGCAGAGGGAGTGCATGACGGCCAGGTCAGCACTTGAGCAGAGTGGGCCTGTCCTCCCAGCTCAAAACCTGCAGCTCGGGCCGTGTCCACGGACAGCCCAGCTCAGCTCCCGCCTCCCTCCTTTCTACCATAGAATCTCTTCAAACAAGGTTTGAAGATCTGCAACACCCAGGCTGGTCTTCAGGAAAGGACCCCAGGCCTGATCCATTCTTCATGGTGACGTCACCTATCAATCATGTACCCTGAAGAGCTGCAACCCTGTACTAACTTTAGTTTCTACTTTGGGAGGTGTCCCTGAAGTGGTAACAATAATGTTAAAACCAGTAAGATTACTGCCTGTACTACTAATTTATAGTTACCAAGAATATGATATAGTCAGGGTGCCAAGCTTGTCCCTCTGAAAGGGGGTACTAGTATAACCTTCACTTTAGGATTTTGAGAAAACCAAAGCTCAGAGAGGCTCAGTAACTTGCCCAAGGTCACACAGCTGATGATTGATAGAGCTAAAATTTGAACCGAGTAATGTCTAATGCCAGAGGCTGTGCTTTTCATCACTATGTATTATTTTTGGAGGCTAAATGCTCCTTGAATGGATGAAATATGAGTGTACTGAAATTGGTGAGGCGAGAAGGATTGAAAGGTTTTGGCAGTGGGTGTAGGGGGTTCCTGTGCCCTCAGCCATTTAGGGGATGCAGGTGTGTGCATGTGTGTGTTTACAAATGTATTTGAGAAGGAGAACTTGACTGGAAAACCATAAGAAGAGAGTTAAACAATCAGCTGCCCTGTGCAGAAGAAAGTGGATCTAATGTCACTCCTGTGGAAAATGGTCTGAGGCTTCTGCATGTTCAGCTTTAACCAGCCTGCTCAGAAATGACGGTGATCACGGAAATCCTAAGACGTGGTGAGGTGCTGCCCATGACTGGTGCCCACCAGACCACACCTGGGAGGGTCTGTGCTTACTTCTGGCCCAGTGTTCCAGAGGGTCCTAGACAGCCTGGAGTGCCCCCTCGAGAGATCCTGAGGAGTGGGCGTGCTGAAGGACCTGGGGACCTTGGTTGATGAGGTTTGCAGGGACACCTGGTCACGCCCTTCCAAACACAGGAAGGCCTGATTCTATCTGGGGCTTGAGGGTCTGTGAAATGTCACCTCTCTGTCTCTGCGTCCATTAGGAACCAGTTGACGGGTAGACCCAGGAGCCAGGCAAATGGAGATCACTTTTATTGCTGATAAAGCTGTTCAAGAAGGTGGTTTACATGTGTGAAATAGATCGCCAGTCCAGGTTCGATGCGTGAGGCAGGGTGATCCAGGCCAGTGCACTGGGATGACCCTGAGGGATGGGTGGGAGAGGGGCTCAGGATGGGGGACACATGTACACCCTTGACCGATTCATGTCAAGGTATGGCAAAAACCACCACAATACTGTAAAGTAATTAGCCTCCAATTAAAATAAATTAATCAATTAAAAAAAAAGAGAAGGGCGTGTAGACCCTGTGAGCCAGGTGAGCTGGCTGAGACCTTAACCCTGAACCTGACGCAGTCTCCAGGCACAGGTGTATGCAGCCGTGGACATCTCCCTACTTCCATAAACCGGACAGTGTGGCTTCTCTATGGAGGAGTGACTCAAGAGAGGAAGGGGAGAGCTGTGCAGGAGCTGACCTTTCTCCCAGATCCTCCAACTCGGAACGTTACTTCGCGGTCCTGGGAGAGGTGTGGGTGAAGGGAAGAGAGCCAAGAACACTGCTGGTGGGGAGCTCCCTCCGTAGCAAAAGAGGAGCGGGAGATACGAGTGCCCCTCCTAACAGCAAAAGGGTTAGCCTGAAGCCATATAGTTCCATAGGCTGACACTAGAGACAGCAGGTGGATAACACTGGGGGGGGGGGCTTCCCTGGTGGTCTCGTGGCTAAGACTCTACACTCCAAGTGCAGGGGGACTGGCTTCCATCCCTGGTCAGGGAATTAGACCCCACCTGCTGCGATGAGGACTGGAGATCCCCTGTGCTGCAACTAAGGCCAGGAAAGGAAATAAATCTGTGTTAAAAAATATAATAACATCAAGCGCTTCCTTGTATCCATGCAGTAAAGAGCTGACCCAGCAGGTATGAGATGTTCAAACCTTGCATGTTTCAAAGCACGATCTGGCCCCCTGATTGGCTCCTGGGAGATAACCTCTAAGCCCTGGTAATACTCTGCCTGATAAAAGTGTCTTTGTTTACCTGGGCCCTTGGGTCACACCAGATCGTCTATGCCAACAATATGATTTATGTTGGGGACCCTGGGCCAAGCTGTATCAGTCTGACCTCTGAAGAGGCTAGAAACTAAGTAACTAAGGTCAGCCATGGAGGAGTTCTCCACGCCTACAGATAAACACCCATAAAAACCCTGGACCACGAGACTCAGGTGAGCTTCCCTGGTTGACAGTACTTCATACCTGTCATCACACATCACTGCTGGGGAAGTTAACCACTGCCTGTACAACTCCACCGCAAGAGGATAACTGGCAGCTTGTGCCTGATCTTCTGGATTCTCCCCAGTGCTCCTTTGACCTTTGCTGGTCTTAATCTGCATCCCTCGGGTCTAATAAACCACGCTGCTGCTGCTGAGTCGCTTTAGTCGTGTCCGACTCTGCGACACCATGGACTGTAGCCCGCCAGGCTCCTCTGTCCATGGGATTCTCCAGGCAAGAGTACTGGAGTGGGTTGCCATGCCCTCCTCCAGGGGATCTTCCCAGCCCGGCTCTCCTGCATTGCAGGAAGATTCTTTACCGCTGAGCCAGCAAGGAAGCCCGTAATAAACCAACAGCTGTGTGCAAAACAGCTTTTCTTAGCCTGTGAGTAGTTCTAGTGGCTTACCGAAGCTTAGGACAGTCTTGGGAACCTATGCTGCCGTGTCAGACGCGCTGACATTTCGTCCATATTATCCTCACAATAATCTTGTGAGCTAGGCCCTCTTATCCCTGTGACAGATGAAGAAACAGAGGCATGGAGAGGTGAAGTTACTTGCCTAGGAGGACGCAGCAAGACGCAGCATTCCCTCTCCTGACTGTCCCCTCCACCAAAGGTCAAGAGATTGGCGTGAAGGACTGGAAGGTCCTGTGGAGGTGGCCCCATAGTCTTCTGGTTCTAAGGAGGTGAGTCATCCTGGAGTAAAGAACAGGAGGAGGTGCCAGAGGGAGGGACAAGAAGTTGGTGGGTTTCCTGTCTGGGAGAGCTCAAGTGCAGATCCGCCAGGTTGAGTGAGACCGCTGGGACACCAACTAGTCCTGGTTTAACTGGGCCTGTCTCCACTAGAGAACTGAAAGTCCCATACGCCAGGAGCCCTCTCAGCTTCTGGGCTAACCGGGATGGGTTGTCACCTGGCATTAGACATAAACCGCCTTGGGGTGATCCAGGTGAGGCTGTGGGCAGGGTGAGTCTCAGCAGGCCAGGGCAGGAACGAGCCCTGATCGTCTCTGCCAGGTAAGTGCATCTTTGCTCCCATTTTTAACCAGAGGCAGCAGGAGGAGCTTATCCTTGACTTCATTTTTCCTTCCGGCTCTCAGGTCCCTGCCTACCCACTCAAGCTGGCAAGGAGATTTGGTCTTTCCGGAACAGCTTTTGTGATCCTTGTGTAGACAACTGGGATACTCAATAAGGGCACACCTTGCAGCTGAGACCCTAGTCCTGGAGGACAGAGGACGTCATGGTAGAATCAAGAGCCTGAGGTCTGTGAGCATCACCAAGAAGAGACAGCTCTTTGGAGTTTTGGAAAATGGAGCTCCCCACTCCAACTCATCTCCTCCTGACCATGAACAATAAAGTCAAGCAGCCCAACTGCTCACTTTCTTGGAAATTCTAAAACAAATAGAAGACAAAATAACAGATGGCTTTCTCCCTGCCGGTAGCTGTAGTTCTCAAAGGTTCTCTACAAGCTGCAACGCTCCCTTGCTCTTCTCAAGCACTCCCAGCCGTCAGAGGATTGCTGAGATCTCAGACTCGTGGCTGCATCTTAGGAAGAACCTGTGGCAGGCGGAAAGTCCTCCCTGGGACCCTGAATCCCGTGTCTGCTGCAAGCTGGGACGCTTGGGTGAGCAGCAAGACAGCAGAGATGTGGGAAAGCTCGGAGAGGTTACCAACCTCAGCTGCCAACTTCAGTCTTGTCTTTTCTGTTTACCTGACCCCAGAAGAGAGCTCCGAGGGACAACGTGGCTGGGCAGAGTCAGGCGGTGTGGGTGGGAAGCAAGAGTTTGGGTTTGGGAATTGGCTTCACACTACATGTTGAATGTGTCCTCCTGATCTGATCCAGTCCACTTGGTACTTCCATGGGAGTGTGGAGAGCTGCAAGCTGTGGAAATCTTTCTGACATTCACCAAGTTTTGACCTTTCCTTGTTTTTTCCTGGAAAAACCAGTATAATAGTGTTTCCATGTTGAGTTAGCATTGACCCAGACATTCCACTCCTAGGGATAGATCCAAGAGAAATGAAAACATATGTCCACACAAAACTTGTACATGAACGTTCATAGTACCATTCATAATGGCCCCAAGTGAAAGTGAAATTTGCTCAGCCATGTCTGACTCTGTGACCCCATGGACTATACAGTCTCTGGAATTCTCCAGGCCAGAATACTGTAGTTGGTAGCCTTTCCCTTCTCCAGGGGATCTTCCCAACCCAGGGATCAAAGCCAAGTCTCCTGCTATGCAGGTGGATTCTTTAAAAAAGAAAAAAATTTCGCTCAGTGTAGGGGATGGCATCCTGAATCACATTCTCTAGAAATACCTTCAACACCCCACAGGTCTCCTCATAGATGAGGCCAGAAATGCGCTTATCTCCTCCACACTGGGCCAGACAATGGATGGTGAGCTTGGTGATGCCCTGGATTATCACGAAGAACCTTGTGGTGATGCTTAGTGCCACCTTTTCCAAGGCCCTTCTTGCCCTTGCCATGCCCAGACATGGTAAAGCTCTGAAACTTTCAAAGCAGCCTGCAGGTGGATTCTTTACCAGCTGAACCACCAGGGAAGCCCAAGAATACTGAAGTGGGTAGCCCATCCCTTCTCTGGGGGATCTTCCTGACCCAGGAATTGAACCGGGGTCTCCTGCATTGCAGTTCAGTTCAGTTTAGTCACTCAGTCGTGTCCGACTCTTTGCGACCCCATGAATCACAGCACGCCAGG
>SJXQ01003261.1:637249-756274 GCA_006408695.1 Aepyceros melampus | reverse complement strand
AAATAAGCAGACAACTGTACCCGAGAGTGATTAACATAGAAGTTCTTAGACTGTTTAAACCAAGATAATGCTATTTGCAGATAAGCTTTTTGGAGGAAAATAGGGTTAAATGCAGAGAAGGCAATGGCACCCCACTCCAGTACTCTTGCCTGGAAAATCCCATGAATGGAGGAGCCTGGTAGGCTGCAGTCCATAGGGTCGCGAAGAGTCGGACACGACTGAGTGACTTCACTTTCACTTTTCACTTTCATGCATTGGAGAAGGAAATGGCAACCTACTCCAGTGTTAATGCCTGGAGAATCCCAGGGACAGGGGAGCCTGGTGGGCTGCTGTCTATGGGGTCGCACAGAGTCAGACACGACTGAAGCGACTTAGCAGCAGCAGCAGGGTTAAATGAGGTCATAAGGCTGGGACCCCAACTCTGATGGGATTAGTGCACTTATAAGAAGAGATAGGAGAGAGCCTGGACTTTCTCTACTACGTAGGAATGCAACGAGAAGGCAGCCATCTAGCAATAGGAAGAGAATTATTTCCAGACATCAGAGTGGCAGGCACCTTGATCTCAGACTTCACAGCCTCTAGACCCGTCTGCTTCTTCTAAATCCGCCAATCTAGTTCTTGCTCTGGGATCTTTGTGGGAGCTCTTTATTCCCTCTGACATGCTATTCTTCCAGGGTTTTGCAACACTTCCATCCTCACTTCTTTTAGGTCTCTGTTCAAATGGCACAGTTCACAAAGGTTTCACTTGAGCACTGAATAAAATAGCTACTACCCTGTCTTCCTTCTCCCTTGATCTGCTCTACTTACCTCCATTGCACTTATAATAATTTCTTTATCACCATTCTCTTGCACCAGAATAGAAGCTCGATGAGAGCAAGATCTTTTAGTTGTTCTGAGATCAGTTTAGCTCTGAATCTCCGATGCTCAGAAGAGATCCCACTAAAGAATAAACATTCAATAGATGTGCTGACTGAAGTTTCCAAATGTATTTCCAAAGATACTGACATTGCTAATTACAAATATTAAAGTTTGAAATCTATTTTCATAAATCTGTTCTTTCAATGAAAAGAAAAAGATTCAGATGGCACAATAGCCAGGACTAGTTTTTTGAAAGACAAGAAGATTCAGAGTGGCAAGTTAGAGTATCAGCAGAGCTCAACAACCATGCTCATAAAAATAATGTGAGAAATTAGGTGTTTAAAACAAAGTTACAAGTTTTTTTGAATTCTTTAGTGACAGCAGAGTGAGAGACTGGTTTTACTGCTCACCCACAATCTTCACAGCCCCACATCTTTTGAACTAGAGTGAACACACCTCATTGGAGCTTTGCTGAAGGTGGTGCTGAGGTTGCTGATGACTCCAGTAGAGAAGACCAGTGTGCTTCCTTCCCTCCTTTCAGCTCCCCAAGGATCTCCAGCTTTCCTGACATTTATTTCCCTCCATCCTAAATTCCAAAACTGACATCAGCTCCCAAGAAGATCATGCACCATCTCCAAAATGTAATAAATTTCTCAGTAGGCTTTTATATTCTAAAACGAATGCAATATCATCCATGAAATATAAGAGTATGTTTAAAATATTAATTTGAAACAACCAGAACTTTTCACTCAGGTGTGAAAATGTGCTAATGCAAATAGAGTAAACTAAAGCACAAATGACACAAATGACTTAATACGCAGTGTATCTAATGTAATGCTAAGTTATTTATCTATAATCAGTGGATCTAAATGTTATGCAAAGTAATTCATCCAGTCAGTCTTCAACACATCTCTGGGTGCTGGCTGGATATAATTGAGAAGAAGATAAAGAGCAAGGACCGAAATATTGAATCTAAATTAGTCAGCCGTTCAAATGAACACACTCTCTGTGGACTGTATTGACCATGAAACTGCACATCACTACCTTCCAATGACATCCAAGGACAAGTGCTCAGAGCAACTAATTCTTTCCATGGTTGCTAGGTTGGCCTTGAGCAGCAAAAGGCAACTGGATTTATTTTATCCTGGCAGCAGCTCAGTGGGAACATAAACTAGCAATGCTAGGGAACAGCAGGTCTATACAGAAAAGGAAGCTCCACTCATACATAAACTCTCAAATGCCAACTAGGCTTAAACCAGAAGCAATGGAAGTGGTAAACACTAACATTTTCAAAGAACTGTCTAATATTCATGGCAGAATCTATAAAAGGTGACTTTGAATAATCCCTTCCCAGCAAACCTGTAAAAGTTTTATAAAATATGCTGCAAAAATGACTCACAGTAGATGTAATTACTGTGCAACCTTGGAAACTGATGTAAAAAATTCAGCTGCCAGCATGTTAACAGCCACCTAATATATGGGTTGTTTGATTGGACTCTTTGGGCAAAACTGCAAAATTCCTAACCCATTGCTGCTATATATTTTATCAGGGCCAAATTTAGCTACTTTCATTTTTTAAAATGCCACTTTAGACATCACAGTGAATCAAGTCCGTGTTGCCTAATTGCTTGCATACATTACACTCTAATCCATTTCCCCAAACACTAATTTAACTAGTT
Organism: Aepyceros melampus; assembly: GCA_006408695.1. Lineage (NCBI taxonomy): Eukaryota > Metazoa > Chordata > Mammalia > Artiodactyla > Bovidae > Aepyceros > Aepyceros melampus. Next base: position 753,737 of record SJXQ01003261.1, on the reverse strand, counting down.
ATTATTTATTTTTATTTTTTGGAACAGCAGCAGAGTTCTGATGCCTGAACTATGAAACTTGCCAAGATCATTGCTTTCTTAACAAAAAACTAAGAATCAGCTGTGAAATTTCCTTCTCGATGCAGTCAGCAATGGTTTCCCAGTTTTAAAATATTAAATGCATCTTAACAATCTAGGTTTAAAAAGAGGTTCATTGCCTATACTCTGTTTTCAGTCATAATGTAGTGGGGTTTTTGTGTGGGTGGGTGGGGAGAAAAGCCGGGTTTTAGAAGGGTCATATTCAATATCTCACTCCATGCCTTATAGCTATCCTCTGGCTTTGGCTAAGGCGATGAGGTATACTGTCAGTTTAAGGTTAAAAATACCAACCATATTTGTTAACTTTTGAAAGATATCCTCTTAATACAAAATGTTCACTCTATAACCATCACCATCCTAGGCTTTGGTCTTAGGGGCTGTCACCTGTGGAAAAGTGAGTTAAGTGGAATTTTTGCAAAATTGATTCTATACTATTATTACCACAAGTGTTTGCTACTTAAATCATCTTACAATAAATTTTCTAGAAAAGAGCTTGACTCCCCCTCCTACTTTATAATGGAATACATTTACCTATTCTTTCCCTCCAAACTTACCAGTTTGCTAAGTTTACATACATAACATTTTCTCCTAAGTGAGGCCCATCCCAATTGTGAGGGTTGATGAAGCCAGTCTGAGGATGATAATCCAGGAGACAGTCTTTAGAAAGCTCTGAGAACTTTTCTGAAGAGGTAAGTGGTAAAGGCAATGTATATGAGATTCTGATGAAAGAGTACATGCAACTAAGCACATACCTTGGTAGAAGTGTACTGCTGTTTACGAAGGACAGGTATTTTATTATTTTTTTAATTTTTATTTTTTAGTTTGTTTTGCTTTACAATACTGTATTCGTTTTGCTATACATTGACATGAATCAGCCATGAGTGTACATGAACTCCCAATCCCGACCCCCACCTCCCTCCTCCCGCCCCACACCTTCTCTCTGGATTATCCCCATGCATCAGTCCCAAGCATCCTGCATCCTGCATCAAACCTAGACTGGCGATTCATTTCACTTATGATATCATACATGTTACACTGCCACTCCGCCAACCCATCCCACCCTCTCCCTCTCCCACAGAGTCCAAAAGGCTGTTCTATACATCTGTGTCTCTTTTGCTGTCTTGCGTACAGGTTTATCATTACCATCATTCTAAATTCCATATATATGTGTAAGTATACTGTATTGGTGTTTTTCTTTCTGGCTTACTTCACTCTGTATAATCGGCTCCAGTGTCATCCACCTCATTAGAACTGATTCAAATGTATTCTTTTTAATAGCTGAGTAATACTCCATTGTGTATATGTACCACCGCTTTCTTATCCATTCATCTGCTGATGGACATCTAGGTTGCTTCCATGTCCTGGCTATTATAAACAGTGCCGCAATGAACATTGGGGTACACGTGTCTCTTTCAATTCTGGTTTCCTCGGTGTGTATGCCCAGCAGTGGGATCGCTGGATCATAAGGCAGTTCTATTTGCAATTTTTTAAGGAATCTCCACACTGTTCTCCATAGTGGCTGTACTAATTTGCATTCCCACCAACAGTGTAAGAGGGTTCCCTTTTCTCCACACCCTCTCCAGCATTTATTGCTTGTTGACTTTTGGATCGCAGCCATTCTGACTGGTGTGAAATGGTACCTCATTGTGGTTTTGATTTGTTTTTCTCTGATAATGAGTGATGTTGAGCATCTTTTCATGTGTTTGTTAGCCATTCGTATGTCTTCTTTGGAGAAGTGTCTATTTAGTTCTTTGGCCCATTTTTTGATTGGGTCATTTATTTTTCTGGAGTTGAGCTGCATAAGCTGCTTGTATATTTTTGAGATTAGTTGTTTGTCAGTTGTTTCATGTTATTATTTTCTCCCATTCAGAAGGCTGCGAAGGACAGGTATTTTAGTTAATGGTTAGTGCTTTGCTGTGTATGGGAAGATACAAGAAACTGGGTTCATAAAATTTTCTCCTGAAAATATCTAACTACTTAAAGGGCCAGTTTTGCCATTTCCCCAGAAGACAGATGCCTCATACTGATCTTCACACTGAATTCCTTTGAGAGTGTACTGTAAGTCAGCAACTGCTGTGGCCAATGATGAGTCTTGTGGAACTGGATGGTGAGCAACATTATGTTATAATTCCTTCCTCTTTTGGACTTAATTTTGGCCAAGATTTGCAAGGCATTTCATGATGACCAACTGGTCCCATAGCATTAGGAATGCTCATTCACAGGTCAGGGGACAGTTTCATTGACAAGCTACTCAATGGGCTATTACAGGGCTAGGTTCTGTTAACAATAGTCCAAAGCCTCTGGACCACCTCTCTCACTAGTCTATTATGGTCCAGGAAATAGTTCTCTCTTGATGCTTCTTCTTGTATCTAGAGTTACACTCCTATCATCATTGATCTTATAGAACTATATATTTGGGCAGTCATTTGAAGTTGCTAGTCTCCATTTTTATCTGAGGTTCAGTCACACATTTGGTAATGCAAGAAACAAAAATAGGCAAAATACAAGTAATACAGCTAGTAATATTAATAAGGTCATAAGTAAGTGTTTAAGCTAAGAACCTCCATTAGGTGCAGCTCAGTATTTCTCCAGGCTGTCTGACCCAGTCTGTTCCACAATTAGTATCTTTACAGGAAATGACATATTGGCATTGTACATAAATTTCTGCATGTCAAAAGTGAGTGGTAGGTCATCTTGACCCTTTACAAGATTGAGAAAGGAATGCTACCTTCTGTGAAGTTATATTGCCAGTGCCAGAAAAAAAAAAAATTGATCTTTACAGTTGAGCAGGTATTTCTGCCATTGTGAGGCCTGGTTAATGCATAATCAGATGAACAACTGTTGGTCTGTCCACTGCAGGTCTGGGAGCCTTGCAATTGCCCAGACTCAAATCCAAATAAGAGCCCAGAGACAGTGATGGAAACACTGACAGTTTATTTTAAGATTTCCTATCCATGTCAGAGGCAAAAATCCTAGAGAGACATCTAGGAGGCTTCCATTTATAGGAGAAATTGACCTCAGGTAGTCTCATGAGTTACCAGTGAAGCAGTGGCTGGGGCAGAGGGCAAGCACATAGGCAGTTACTAATGAAGCCCTATGATCAATAGGTTTGGATAGTCATGTGAGTGACTCAGGGCCTGGTCAAGCAGGGGATGCACGGAGAGCAAGAGAATAACCAGCCTGAATGGCCTGACCATACACTCTACCTCTACTTACCCTCCCTGGCTCTTGCAATCTTGGTCTACCCCTCTTCCGCCATAGTCAGGCATGTGGAGGTGCACCAAATACCAAATACCACAAATGTACTGCAGACACCAACAGCTACAGAGTATCAAGTCAGTTATTCAAAGAAGTCCAGAGGAAGATGACAGTGGCATCTCACTGTCAGCCTAGCAATCAGATTCATTCTTCAGTGAAGCCACTGTTGTCACCCAGTCCATGAACAGATTCCCTTTGCTCAGGCTATGGACTATAGGCAAGATGTTTAAGAGGGACAGTACGGGAAGATCATGACTTAAGCAAAATACAAGCAGTAACAGCACTCCCAGATAATACCAGCCCTGCGTGGGGCTTTTGTCTTGGCCTGCAGCACCATCCTGCCTGTCCACCCTCATTCCCCACAGCCAGGGCCAAATACAGGGCTGAGGCAGTGTAACGACAGACCACAAGTGCCAGGGTCCAGCCCCGGTGGATCAGGGTGATAAGAAGGGGAAACGGATAGGCGAGGAAAATACTTATTTATTTAGAAATATAAGACTAGATAGTAATAGTAGAGTAGGAAAATTAAGATGGAGAAAAGAAGGCTGAATAACTTGGTTTATGTGGAAAGCCAATGAAGTTCCAGACAAGGAGCTTGCACCATCTACGTTAGGCCACCAGCGTCCATTTGAATATCAGAGAGTGCCCTGCCGTGGGCCCTCTCTCTTACAGATCTTAGCAGCCGGGACAGGTGGGTAGACATGGCGAGCCTCCCCATTCCCTAGGTGGGAATTCAGCCAGCAATTAGAGAAAATAGGAGACATTGGGGAAACCATTCCTTCTGATAACTAGCCCCTTCCAAGGACTGGCCCCACCTCTATTATCTTAGAAGGGCCTTTTATACCTTTTTGATTGTACACAGAGATCAGCATTCAGTTCAGTTCAGTCGCGCAGTTGTGTCCTACTCTTTGCGACCCCATGAATCGCAGCACGCCAGGCCTCCCTGTCTATCACCAACTCCCGGAGTTCACTCAGACTCACGTCCATTGAGTCCGTGATGCCATCCAGCCATCTCATCCTCGGTCGCCCCTTTCTCCTCCTGCCCCCAATCCCTCCCAGCATCAGGGTCTTTTCCAATGAGTCAACTCTTCGCATAAGGTGGCCAAAGAACTGGAGCTTCAGTTTTAGCATCATTCCTTCCAAAGAAATCCCATGGTTGATCTCCCTCAGAATGGACTGGTTGGATCTCCTTGCAGTCCAAGGGACTCTCAAGAGTCTTCTCCAACACCACAGTTCAAAAGCATCAATTCTTCTGCGCTCAGCCTTCTTCACAGTCCAACTCTCACATCCATACATGACCACAGGAAAAACCATAGCCTTGACTAGAGGGACCTTAGTCAGCAAAGTAATGTCTCTGCTTTTGAATATACTATCTAGGTTGGTCATAACTTTTCTTCCAAGGAGTAAGCGCCTTTTAATTTCATGGCTGCAGTCACCATCTGCAGTGATTTTGCATCTCAGCATTAGCAGCCCAAAAACCCTCTATTTGCATACCCTCTAATATACAAAAGGTCTCAGGTGGTTTACATGATCTTCTGGCCAAGAGGCCTGTTAACATTTTTATGGCTCTCTTCCTGGGTAATTGTCTATCAACCAGAAAACTCCTTTTCCCTAGAAGTGTTTTTTTCTTTACTCTGCATTACCCTCAAAATATTAAATAAAGTTACATTTCTGTAGAAAAAAGGTGCAGTGGGTTATAACAAAGAAAGTACTTAACTCAAAGATCTAATATTGCTAATACCAGGTCTACTATCTGTTTTTCTATATATCAACTATGTAAGATATGAAAATTTGGCAGCAAGTATTGGCTCAACAAATGAAACCTTTAATCAGTCCTATTCTAATGATTATGACTCCTCGGAAGCCCCTATATTCCTAGGATGTTTTAAGCTTCCTGTGCCTCCCACGGTCCGGAGGCCTCAAACAATCACATGCACAGCTGTATGCATCCTGCAGGCAGGCTAGAAAGCCATCAGAGAGGTTTTTGGATTGAAACACTCTTTCAAATACAGAAGATAAAGCCCTAAATTGACTTTTTTCAGAGAATGTCAGAAGAGTGAAAAAGCAGACAAATTCTTTTTTTTTGGGGTACATGCTCAGGAAAAACCAGGGAGAAATCCAAAGACTCAAAGTGCTCTGCCATCTGAGTCTGCCACGTGACTCTGTCACGGGTGAGATTCCTCGCGCTGGCCCCCGACACACAAGTTAATACAATGGTGCCTTTCTCCAGTAGGGGGGCCTCAATTAATTGCCTTAGTAGTCTTAGGCAGGGCTGGGTAAAAGACAGGTGAGGTCCCTTTACAATCCTAACCTCTGGGGAGGCAAACCTGAACCACCAGGGACTTACCTGCCAGTCACAGGGCTATGTTACAGTGAGCTCCTCTGGGTGTAGATCCTGTGGTCAGGGCAAAAGTGAGTTACTGTCCTGTCCGAGAGTTGGCAACAGTCTTTCGGTGGTCAGAAGCTTAACTTGGATGGTGTTGCCTCTGGGTGAACGTGGTGTAGGCTCTGGGATGTTCAGTTATGGCTCATAGGACCTGAGTTAGCCTCCTGGTCTGCAGCTGAGAGGGCAGGTTTCCATCTCAATTATTGCTAAGTAGTCCATTTATCCTTTCCATTAGCCTGGCAGCAGTGGAGTGGTAAGGCAGGTGGAAATGCCAGCATTTGTCATTTTTATCGGCCCATTCCAAACTTCCTGGCCAGTAAATTCAGTTCCATGGTTGCTACTCATATCCACAGGGTTCCCATATGTTGCATACTTTTTTGCCTTGCTTCATGACTCAGGTGGGCCTTCTATAAGGTCGTCCATCTGTTGTAACTCATTATGTGTATAGCTGTTGTTCCATCACAATGTATTGTTGCTCTGCCTGCTTCCCTAATTGGGACCAGAAGCCCAAGGGTACTCTTATTATTTTGATGTTGTCACAGGACCCAGCCAAACCCTTCTGGGTTACAGGTCACATCCAATTCATAAGCCCGTGCCTGAGTTAAAATCCCTAAAGCCTGTGTCTATAATTGCTTACAGACACAGATTAACTCCCAAAACTTTGTTTCCCATCCTTATTTCCTGACAACTTGGCACTCACAGAGTTCCGTTGGCCTCATAGCCGGCTGGCCAGTTGTTGGGCTGTACCCCACAGGCCTGCAAGCCCTGGAGTTGTTCAGCCTCAAGACTGCTGAGGGGTCTTAATACGTCAGAGGCTGAGGGTCTGGAACAATATCCCATGGCATTCAGCAGGTAACAAACAGGACATGGCAGCACCTTCACCGCTCCTGGGAGAGGGAAGCTACCTTTTATAGGGGGAGTGGACCTCAGGTTTGCTCATTAGTCACCAGGAAACCAGCAACCGGAGCGGGGGAGCAGCACGTAGCCAGTTACTAATTAAGCCCCGTAATTAAGAGGATTGGATAGTCCTGTGAATGAAGCAGGGCCTGGTCAAGCAGGGAATGTACAGAGAGCAAGAAACAGCCAACCTGAATGTCCTGACCATTCAGCAATGCACACTAGAGAAGAAGGAGACCCAAATGGGTAAAGAAAAAAATATATATGTTAAAATATTTCTTGTCTGGTCTTAAAATATGAATTTTATTTCATGATGAGTAAAAGGGTGTGTGATAACGAAATGCTTTATGTCTTTCAGATTAGCATTTAGGACTACCATGATTACCCCCATAGTCACCACACAAACTGAGCCCTTAGTCTACCATTTTCATTACATATCCCTGCTTTATTCTAAGACTTAAATTGCAAATAGGCAGCAGTTATTAATCTCTGTACCCTCGCTAAAATATTTTGAGTTCTGAGTTTTGTGTAGTTGAAACAATACCTCACCTTATATAGTTCACCCTGGCAAAAAACACCCTTTGATTTACTTATAGGAAATGAAAATTAATTTTGAAGAGAAGAATTTTTTAGAAACCGTGTAAATTTGTCAAGGAGGGTAGTAGCATCAGTGGGGAACCCTTCAGGTATATCATTAATAATAAATGCTCTCTGTTGCTTACAGCTTCAGGTTTCATAACTACAGGTATTGAAACTCAAATTATTTTACAAATTTCAGTTCTTTATAGATATACTTGTAGATTCTGAATTAAATTGAATTTGCCAGCATCAATTTAACCTCTTCTGAGGATTATTTTACCATGTTCTTGGTAAGGTAAAATAAAATAAATGCTGAGCTCAGAAGTTATTTTAACTGCAAACATAGCTTAAACTTTCAATTAGCTTAGACATGTTAAGTCATTGCAATTATTAATTTGAAAACCTAAGTCTACATAGCCAGCTAATCTTAGTCTAAAATTTTGAACAACTTAAATTGCAACTTTACTTACAGAAGTGTGTAGAGTGTATAAGATTTGAAAGTTCTGAATGGTTCAAAAACTCCCAGAGTTCAGTAGAATTCTATAAGTCTATAAAGTCTAGATATAGCTCATTTAAAATAACTCTGGGTCTTATAGTAACAAAAATAGTCCAGTTACTCTCAAAGCATCATTAAAAGGACTTCCATACTGGATTCTGAACATACACATCAAAACTGATTCCAATATAAAACATTATTTTACTTTTGAAACCAATAATTAAGAATAATTTTTCCAGCCCCAAATCATTAATCATAGAAATACAACATGTCACTTAGGCCCCTATTAGCATTTTATAGGGAGAAGCCAATGGCACCCCACTCTAGTACTCTTGCCTGGAGAATCCCATGGATGGAGGAGCCTGGTGGGCTGCAGTCCACGGTGTCGCTAAGAGTCGGACACAACTGAGCTATTTCACTTTCAGTTTTCACTTTCACGCATCGGAGAAGGAAATGGCAACCCACTCCAGTGTTTTTGCCTGGAGAATCCCAGGGATGGGGGAGCCTGGTGGGCTGCCGTCTATGGAGTCACACAGAGTCGGACACGACTGAAGCGACTTAGCAGCAGCAGCAGCAGCAGGACTACAGAGTTAAAAGAATTAGGAATGTGAATGAACGTGAATTCCCTTTGAGGATGTCTATTTCAGTGTATGTCTGGACTAGGAAATTTTATTTATAAAGATCAACAATAAAACTAAATGTATCTTTAAACTACGCTTTCATATATAGGGGCAAACAGAAACCTATGTATTAAAGAATGTATTGCAGGGTCAGACTCCAGTTATATCCTTTTTAGAGCCACTAGGAATCTCAGAAGGATAGCAGCAAACACAACAGCAACAGTTTGCACTGGTACAATACTTAACAGTGAACAAGAACAGTTTTACATAACACTTTTACATCCGTTGCCTCCGTTGATCACTGTCAGCAACCTGTGTGTGGACAAGCTTAGTTGGCATTTTCATTTTATGGAAAAGGACACTGAGGCATTGAAGAAATTCCCAGTTGCTTTCCAAAAGATATTGTCACTCTTGATTAAAAAATGTTTGACCAAATAAAAACAGAACCACATTCATGCTGATGGAAAAATCTGTTAACAGTAGTACACTAAAAGTTACATTTTACATTCTAGGGTACTTCTTTTGTTTCATAATAGGGCTTTATTCTGTTGTTTTTGTTTTTATAATGCTTAGGGAGTTTAACAGACTGGACCATTTATAGCAGAGAATAAACTCTAACGGTCTTGCTCAAAATTCAAAACACTCTGCACTACCAACAAGGTTTCTACAAAGGAATGCAGTCATCTTCTCTGGTCTGCTCTTTCCATGATAACTTTCTAAACTGCATCAGCTGCTGACACGGTGACAGAACCATGGGTAAGGGAAGGTGGTTGGGACTGCAAGCATAACAATCCTCTGGATTGATCTTGCATGTGCGCTCAGTTGCTCAGTCGTGTCTGACTCTTTGAGACCCCATGGACTCTAGCTGGCCAGGCTCCTCTGTCCATGGGGTTTTCCAGGCAAGGATACTGGAGTGGGCTGCCATTTCCTCCTCCAGGGGATCTTCCCAACCTAGGGATCAAACCCAGGGCTCCTGCATTGGCAGGCATGTCCTTTACCGCTGAGTCCCCTGGGAAGCCCTTCTGGATTGATCACAAGGTACTAACTTTCCCTGGTTTCACACGACACACTAAGTTCATCACCAGATGAGCAGATGAGTGGAATTTGACACTTTGAATCTAGTGCTGGAGATTACCCAGAGGAGTAAAGCCTCTATTATGTTTGCTGACTGATTATGGAATATTTAAAATTCCTCTGAGATAGAAAGGACTTAACAAGATTTAGTTCAAAACACTTCTTACTGACTTTTTCACTCAGTGGACAGTGTTTATTTAAAACCGGGAAGAGTCAAACACGACTGAGCGACTTCACTTTCACTTTTCACTTTCATGCATTGGAGAAGGAAATGGCAACCCACTCCACTGTTCTTGCCTGGAGAATCCCAGGGACGGGGGAGCCTGGTGGGCTGCCGTCTATGGGGTCCAACAGAGTCAGACACGACTGAAGCGACTTAGCAGCAAGGAACTAAAGTTTTGATACTGATAATTCTTTAAATTTTCTTTATAAAAGATATTTTATAAAGATATTAAGAATCTTTTTATGACATACTTTGGACATATAGTGTTTGACATTGGAGCATAGGAACTGGTCTGTACTTTATTTTCTCCTGAGCTAAATGACACTGTCTTATAAAGGAGAAGAGAACATCTTAATTTCAGACTTTATAAAGATGAGTGCCTGACTGGCGCTGTATGAACTTTCGGTATACTGTGTCCTGGAATAAGTGTGTAGTACTATTTCAAGTCCTCTCTACTGATAATTTAATGCTGCCTCTAAATTTAATGCCTATTGCCTTTTCACCAGAAAGCAGTTTTTACTGATGATAATGATGATGGTCATTAGGGCCTTGGAGACTTTTAAAAGGATCTAAGGATGAATGAATAAATAAAAACCGTGATGACTCATTCTACACCCTGTGCCATTAGGATAACGCATAGCTCAGCACAGTTCCTCTCCCCCACAGAACTGTACTCTTTAAATATATGTTAAATTTCTTGTTCAAACAAAATGGGTATAATTTATTAAAAAAATATCATGATGTTGTGGATTATCCAATCAAGTAGGCATGCTGCAGAAAGGAAATACATTTAACCAGGTGATTTTTTTTTTTTCCCTCTAAAACTAATACTTATAGAACGAGCCATCATATTCTGTTTGGCTCTATGTTTGATCTTTCCTTCCTGATGAGAGGAGCTTGTTCTTTGCTGTGTTTTCATTGCTTTCTTTGCCTTATGTTTTAAATATATTAAAGAATGTCAAGTTGAATTTCCTTTTAATATCTTTTCAGTTTACATAGGGGAAAATAGGATACTGGGACTTTAGAGTACCACCTTTTACATTATTAAATTAATCCAGATTAATGTTTCATATCACATTCATAAAATGTGCATGTATAGACCCTGACCTTAAATGCTAACATACAGGTACAAAGAGATATGCCTGGAAGATTTTTATGAAGGCATATGTAGTAAGTATTTCTCCAAAACTAGAGTTGTCCCAAGGTGGCTTGTGATGGCCATTATGGTGCATTTTATTTCACAAAGGATTAAACTATGGAAATCTCAAGGCTGCAAAAAAGATTTAGTTATGCTCATTAGGCACTGAATTTATTAGTATAGTCTCTGTTTTTCCCTTTATGAGCCAATTTCAAAGCTATTGTAGGCTTTCTAATGACATGTGGAAGCAGCCACTTCTTTAATTTCCATACACCTATTTCCCCTTCTTGTAGCATACCCTGGAGTAGTGAAAAGGAAACGGACTCAGAATGCAGATAATGAGGATTCTATACCTTACCATCCTCTAAGGAACCAAATGACCACTCTTGGCATGGTGATCAGAACCACCTGTGACTTGCTCTCTTCCCCATATTAATATTAATATTAATACCACAGGACTGTTGTGATGTAATTCTTTTTACTCTGTTTAGTCTGCAAAAAAACAATCAACAACAAACTGAAGAAAAGATGTTAGATATTAGAAATTTTCTTGATTTAGACAGATTCTATACATTAAAATCTGTGCTTAAAAAAAAGATAAATGAGCAGGGAATTATTCACCTTACTTAAGAAATATCTGATATAAGAAATAATGCATTTTAAAAGCTAACTTCCATAAAATGTTCAAAACACAATTTTACTTGCAAATAATGAATTCAACTTCACCTACCCCAAGGCCTGAGGTCCAACTGTATTTGAAAACCCACTGAGGTGCTTTGCACACAATTTAAGCTAATACAATAAAGGAATAATATATCAAATTTGGATTGACCACTCTGAATTAAATTCAGGCAGTCTTATTTATATGAGGCTGGTCCAAAGAAAACCAAAACTTCCATGGGTCTAGAAGAGGGAGCACTTCCATGGGCCTAGGAAGAGTGAAAACTTCCTTTGCAATCCAGATTGGAAGTTGACCAGTTGGTCGGATACTAGTTCTGACTCTTGACCATGACTCAATGAGAATAAAGTGTCTTTGGTTCAGACCTCCTGTTTGAGGTAGCCAGCCACATGGTGAAATATGCCAAGTGCACATTCATAGCTTCTATCTCTTAGATGGATAAATCAAAGCCATATTAGTAAAATACCTTTGGAACACAAACAATGGGGCTCCCTTTTGAGTCAGACTTGGTTTTGGGAATGAGACTTTGGCTTGCATTTTGTATGTATCACAGAGTCAGATTCACATTCAGTTCAGTTCAGTTCAGTCGTTCAGTCGTGTCCGACTCTTTGCGACCCCATGAATCACAGCACGCCAGGCCTCCCTGTCCATCACCAACTCCCGGAGTTCACTCAGACTCACATCCATTGAGTCCGTGATGCCATCCAGCCATCTCATCCTCGGTCGTCCCCTTCTCCTGTCCCCAATCCCTCCCAGCATCAGAGTCTTTTCCAATGAGTCAACTCTTCCCATGAGGTAGCCAAAGAATTGGAGTTTCAGCTTTAGCATCAGTCCTTCCAATGAACTCCCAGGACTGATCTCCTTTAGGATGGACTGGTTGGATCTCCTTGCAGTCCAAGGGACTCTCAAGAGTCTTCTCCAACACCACAGGTCAAAAGCATCAATTCTTCGGTGCTCAGCTTTCTTCACAGTTCAACTCTCAATATCCATACATGACTACTGGAGAAACCATAGCCTTGACTAGAGGGACCTTTGTTGGCAAAGTAATATCTCTGCTTTTCAATATGCTATCTAGGTTGGTCATAACTTTCCTTCCAAGGAGTAAGCATCTTTTAATTCTGTGGCTGCAATCACCATCTACAGTGATTTTGGAGCCCCCCAAAATAAAGTCTGACACTGTTTCCACTGGTTTTCCATCTCTTTCCCATGAAGTGTTGGGACCAGATGCCATGACCTTCGTTTTCTGAATGTTGAGCTTTAAGCCAACTTTTTCACTCTCCTCTTTCACTTTCATCAGGAGGCTTTTTAGTTCCTCTTCACTTTCTGCCATAAGGGTGGTATCATCTGCATATCTGAGATCATTGATATTTCTCCCAAAATCTTGATTCCAGCTTGTGTTTCTTCCAGTCCAGCGTTTCTCATGATGTACTCTGCATAGAAGTTAAATAAGCAGGGTGAGAATATATAGCCTTGATGTACTCCTTTTCCTACTTGGAACCAGTCTATTTTTCCATGTCCGGTCCTAACTGTTGATTCCTGACCTGCATATAGGTTTCTCAAGAGGCAGGTCAGGTGGTCTGGTATTCCCATCTCTTTCAGAATTTTCCACAGTTTATTGTGATCCACACATCAAAGGCTTTGGCATAGTCAATAAAGCAGAAATAGATGTTTTTCTGGAACTCTCTTGCTTTTTCCATGATCCAGCAGCTGTTGGCAACTGGATCTCTGGTTCCTCTGCCTTTTCTAAAACCAGCTTGAACATCTGGAAGTTCACAGTTCACATACTGCTGAAGCCTGGCTTGGAGAATTTTGAGCATTACTTTACTAGCATGTGAGATGAGTGTAATTGTGCGGTAGTTTGAGCATTCTTTGGCATTGCCTTTCTTTGGGATTGGAATGAAAACTGACCTTTTTCCAGTCCTGAGGCCACTGCTGAGTTTTCCAAATTTGCTGGCAAATTGAGTGCAGCACTTCACAGCATCATCTTTCAGGATTTGAAACAGCTCCACTGGAATTCAATCACCTCCACTAGCTTTGTTCATAGTGATGCTTTCTAAGGCCCACTTGACTTCATAGTCCAGGATGTCTGGCTCTAGGTGAGTGATCACAGCATCATGATTGTCAGGGTTCTGAAGCTCTGTTTTGTGCAGTTCTTCTGTGTATTCTTGCCACTTCTTCTTAAGATCTTCTGCTTCTGTGGATTAGTCTAAGTCCCATGCATGCATGTATGCTAAGTTGCTTCAGTTGTGTCCGATTCTGTGTGACCCAATGGACTATAGCCCATCAGACTCCTCTATCCATAGGATTATCCAGGCGAGAATACCGGAGTGGGTTGCCATGCCCTCCTCAAAGGATCTTCCCAACTCAGGTATCAAACCTGAGTCTCTTACATCTCCTGTTTGGCAGGCAGGTTCTTTATGTCAAGCACCACCTGGGAAGCCCTTAAATCCCGTAGGTCATCCCTAAAGTATAGTATTTATGGTATTGTGTACACAAACCTATTCACTAATATGTACGTATAAATGTTTAAAGTGTATGGTTTTGAATATAACAAAGAGGGTTATATAGAATAAAAATATCTTTAAACACTACAACCATTTATAGGACAGTGAGAGGTTAACACGAAAGGCATAAGAGAGCTGAGATCAATAGAGGAAAGAGTGGATTCATGTTTCCAGTCTTACATTCACCCTCACTAACTAGACTGGCAGTCCAGTAGTCTCCCATGTTACTTATGTTCCTCATGTTACTTATCTCTCTTTCTCTCTCAAATTCTCTTTCTGACAAGCATACATGATGTGATTCCAGAGTCTGTACTTTCCTTTCATCTTTCTAACAGTTCTTTTACCTACTTGCAGTAAATGGGCATTGATGCTGTCTATTTTTGGCATTAATTCTGCCTTATTCTAAAACACAGTGGTGCAGGTTGGTTGTCTTCAGAGAGTCTTCTCCTTGCTTGTACGAACACAATCATCAGATCTTCTAGAGTTCTGTTTAAATCAGGTGAGGAAATTGGGGGCGGCGTCCACCTTAAAGCAATGAAGAAAGATGACCTAGAAGCAGAATTGGAAATCGTAGCTTTACATTCAATTTGAAGACCACCAGATATTTTCTTCAAAGCACAATGCTTCCCTCTACATGGCTCATCTGCCATCACAATGACGTGCCACTCGGCAGCAGCATCTCTGGGAAGACGGGGAACTACCACTACCACCAGGGTGCTACCTGTGTTCCTGGCATTGCCGTGACACTCGTATTCTTCCTAGAAATTAAAAAAAAAAAAAAGCAGGAGATTGACATCAAAATAGATCTGCTATAATTTGGAAACCATATTAGGTTCACATATTGAGCAAGAATTTAGTAAATTAAATAGTTATATAATAAATGGAAACAGGCTGAAATACAGGTGACATATAAAATCTTTTGCTTACTAGCTCTTAATTAATTAATAATTTTTGCCCATGATTACAATACAAACTAGGAGACCTATTATATATGTTTGCATTTTGAATCTTTGTTTTAATGTCTTTGGTGGAATCAAGAGAGAAAAAAAATTAAAAATCATATTATACTCAAACACATATGTGGGCCTATATACATTCAGCTCAACTTATAATGTTAGTCCCTGCATGTCATACAACTATAAACACAAAACTATTGAAGTATATTTACCTGTGCAGATAACACTCAACAGTAACTCCTTAAAGGAACAGTACATCATTTGTGGTGCCTTTGTTTATGATGTCATATTTTTCATTTATTAGTCACCATTCAGGATAGTTACAATTAAGTCTTAGAAACAGTTTACTCTGCATTCCTTTGTGTTTGAAAAAGATATTTTTTAAGAAAAAGAATATTTTTATATTGAAAAATACAAATTGTGTTGTTATGAGAAAAGTAGGCTCATAACTACGATAGGTCCTTAGGTTTGTTTTGTTCATTTGCAATGGATTTGTGCAAATCTAGATTGAGAGTATAGGAAAAAGAAAATCGGTACAGAAACCAAGATTACAACAACTTGATGCTTTAAACATCTCAGCACATCCAAAAATAAATGTGCCACCCTCTCAACCAAATACATTTTCCTCATCTTGGGAAATGGCATTTATCCATTCTGTGGCCCAAAGCTGGAGAGCAGAGTCCTGTCCTTGTCTTTTCTGTCTTCCGTAGCTTCTCCCTACTTCATTCAAAGCAGTCACAAGTCTTGTCATTTTTAACTCCTTAAATCACTGAAAATATGCCTATTTATTTCTGTGCCCTTACTTTGATTTTAATTTAGACCACTGTCATTTACATGTTGCTTAGATTTCTGAGACCTAACTGGTCTCACCAATTCCAATCTTTTTCAATCCATCTGTTATACTTCAGCCAGAGTAATCTCTTTCTAAGATACATCGGTTTTTTAAAAGCCCTTTTATGCTTAATATCATTCAGTGGCTTTTATCTAACGGCAACTCCTTAGCATGGTTGCTGAGGCCTTTCAGGTCTGGCCCCTATGTACTTCAAACAACTGTCTGCCCTACCCAGACTCATAGCTTGAGCCATGTAGAATTAACAGCAGGTGGTCTTCTTTCTGCTAACTTCAGTTTTGGAATTCTCTGCTCTTCTGATACATAAGGCTCTGTTCCAACTTTCTCTAGTTTAATCATGTCAGTATTCCTGAATGTTAGACCTATGTTTTATTGGGAAAAGTCTTCCCTGACCTACTCACAGCCTCTTAAACACACTGTGCAAGCCCCAATCATGTCTATTCAGCATTCAACAAATATCAGTCAGGTGTCTGCTGTGTACCAGGTACTGGTTTAGGTGGTTAGGATATATTGCTGAACAGAAGTGGATAAAAACCTTGGCCTCCATGGAGCTTGAGTTTATTGTATTATGCTTGTCACAATGTCCAACTAGTAAACATCTGTTAAAAGAAACAAATAGACTGAGGAAACACAAAGCAAAGAAATGCCAATATATTTATCTTAGGTTATTATAATTATTTTGAAGCAGGAAAAACTTTTTCAGAAGTAAAAGAATGCAAACCTTTGATATTTGGGGGAAAATCTACTGAATAGGCATATGAACATGTCTTCAAAATTATATTGTAATCCTTTCTCCTCCTAAATTTGGTTTCAATCATTGAATCCTTCTATAACCTCTTTTAATTTCTAGGCCATTCTGCTCATTTTCTGACCAATAGTCTGTAATGGAAAAATTGGTATTAAAGACAAAAAAGCTAGATGGTTTTCTGAAACAGAAAAGATAAGGTGTTTGAACAATAGTATTGAATATATACTTTCCATGGGCCTGAGATTACTTGGAGAAAAGATGTTTCCTTGCAAACCCAAAAGAGCCACACTATTCTTAAACTGTCAGAATTAGAAATAAAAATTTAGAAAACAAGGAAAAGGTTTTTGGTGTACTGAAGTCTCATTGATTTTTTTTTTCCTAGGTGAAAAGGAAAACCACAGCAATATTTTCTTTTGATAATAATATATCAGATACACTTCAAAAACTCAACAGCCAATTACTTTTGAGATGATCTTAGGGGATTCTAGTGGCTCAGTGGATAGGAATCTGTCTGCCAATTCAGGAAACATGGGTTCAGTCCCCGATCTGGGAAGATCCCACGTGCTGTGGAGCAGCTAAGCCTGTGGACCACAGCTACTGAGCCCCTGCGCTCTAGAGCTTGGGAGCTGCAACTGCTGAGCCCATTTGCCCTAGAACCCGTGCTTCTGCAGCAAGAAAAGGCACTGCGATGAGAATCCTGTGTACCACAACTGGAGAGTAGACCCTGACTGCCGCAACTAGAGAAAAGCCCTGCAGTCATGAAGATCCAGCACAGCCAAAAATAAATAAGTCATAAAGATTGTTTTTAAAAAGATGATTTTAGGCAGAAAAAAAATTTAAGGTGACATATAGTTGAGGTGCTAACACTCAGTATTTAGGTCCCATCATTCCTTTGAAAAACAACTAAGATTAATATGTGATTTTAAAAACGGTCACTACTTTCTAAACATATGCATCTTTATTTAAACAGGTTTATATTTTCTGTCTCCAAAGTGCGTTATACTTAAAATACTGTGCCGTTCTCTTTCAAAGCACTGTTGGTGGGTTCGTTTTTGTAGAGATCACAAGCACACTTGCTATTAGTGACTTATACTTTCCCTTGCTTTGTGAGTGTGGATAACAGCCTTTTTGTATACCAATTTGCTTACACTGCAGTCTTTGCTGGTAATATTGTACATTGCCTGACCTCTGAATGGAAAAATAATAACAAGTTAAAACAGTCATTTTACCTGAAGTCGATAAGGCCATAACATTCACCCTGCTTTCAATTCACATGCTCAATTTTCATCCACTCACTCTCGACTTTGAGAGGAAGGAATAATGACAGGTTACAGGCACTTTATTTCAAAATTCACTCACAAAGTTATTGACAAGCATTTTTCACAGAAACAGCTCTTCTCTCTGACCCTCGTGAGCTGTTTACATGAAAATGCTCTTCCTTGTAGATTAATGAGAGTGGAACCTAATTCCATACCAAACATGTAGCAATTGCTTTAGCATCGCTGTTTTTGATATAGGAACAAAAATAGGGATAATTTGCCTCAAATTGCAGTCACTTCAGTCATAATAAAATCTCAGAGAGTACTGTTTGCTTTCAACTTTCATTAGGTAAGCTGGGGCTATTATTAAGGTACCAACACATAAATGTTATATTAGCACTTAACAGAAGCATAGCATTCTCCTCTAGGAGATAAATTCTACTCTTGTCAATATAATTCCTCACTGAGTGCAGTAAAAGAGTTTGAAAAGATGAAATAGTGAAGCTTTGCACTAGAGGAAAAGAAATACCTTGTTCACTCAAGCTTAAAGGCCATTTTGCTGGCCCAAGGAGCTACGGTACTGTTTAGAAAATAAGTCCCAGAGAAACTCTCCTAGGTCAAGCCAAACATTGAGACAAACTTTCAGACGTGCTCTCTTTGTCCAAGGTTGTGAAATCAGTTACTTTAAATTTCCGAATGCCTTCAACTGGCATTTCAACTCTATGAAGAAATATAAGAATTTAAGACCGAGATGGATTTCATTTCCAGAGAGCAAATGATAATCATTTTGTGTAAGCCACTGTACACACAAAACCCACCTATTTCTTTTCCTTTTGAGTATAGTAAGTTCTTTTAAAATGTAAGGTATTGTGTATGTCATAGTGGTGGAGCGGTTAAAAGTAAATCTGCCTTTATCCTTACTCTTCAGTTCAGTTCAGTCGCTCAGTTGTGTCCGACTCTTTGTGACTCCATGGATTGCAACATGCCAGGCCTCCCTGTCCATCACCAACTCCCTGACTTTACCCAGACTCATGTCCATTGAGTCAGTGATGCCATCCAGCCATCTCATCCTCTGTCGTCCCCTTCTCCTCCTGCCCTCAATCTTTCCCAGCATCAGGGTCTTTTCAAATGAGTCAGCTCTTTGCATCAGATGGCAAAGTATTGGAGTTTCAGCTTCAGCATCAGTCCTTTAACGAACACCCAGAACTGATCTCCTTTAAGATAGACTGGTTGGATCTCCTTGTAGTCCAAGGGACTCTCAAGAGTCTTTTCCAACACCACAGTTCAAAAGCATCAATTCTTTGGTGCTCAGCTTTCTTTACAGTCCAACTCTTACATCCATATATGACCATTAGAAAAACCATAGCCTTGACTAGATGGACCTTTGTTGGCAAAGTAATGTCTCTGCTCTTTAATATGCTATCTAGGTTGGTCATAACTTTCCTTCAAAGGAGCAAGCGTCTTTTAATTTCATAGCTGCAGTCACCATCTGCAGTGATTTTGGAGTCCCCCAAAATAAAGTCTGTTACTGTTTCCATTGTTTCCCCATCTATTTCCCATGAAGTGATGGGACTAGATGCCATGATCTTCATTTTCTGAATGCTGAGTTTTAAGCCAGGTTTTTCACTCTCCTCTTTCACTTTCATCAAGAGGCTCTTTAGTTCTTCTTTGCTTTTTGCCATAAGGGTGGTGCCATCTGTGTATCTGAGGTTATTGATATTTCTTCCGGAAGTCTTGATTTCAACTTGTGCTTCATCCAGCCTGGCATTTCTCATGATGTACTGTGCCTATAAGTTAAATAAGCAGGGTGACAATATACAGCTTTGAAGTACTCCTTTCCTGATTTGGAACCAGTCTATTGTTCCATGTCCAGTTCTAACTGTTGCTTCCTGACCTGCATACAGATTTCTCAAGAGGCAGGTCAGGTGGTCTGGTATTCCCATCTCTTTCAGAATTTTCCACAATTTATTGTGATCCACACAGTCAAGTGATTTTTTAAATCCTCTTAAAATAACTATCTCCAATTCAGGCCTAAGAAAAGTGCTGTCACATTAGAAAAATAAGGACCATTTAGTCACCTAAAATGAGAAACGAAGGAAGGAGAAAGGCGTCTGAAAGCTTGGCTGTTGGTAGGCCCACCTTTGCTATCCATCAATTATGCATTGTAAAGTCTTTAAAGGATTCTATTTTCATTTAGATTGTTTAGCATCCTTTTTGCACAAAAAGTCTCTTTTTACTACCAAATTCAGACCATAAATGTGAATACTGTCCCTTTGCATTTGTAAGAGATAATTACAGACAGCACATAACACATGATTCTGCCTAAACATGTTGGAGATAAGGACTGACTTAAAATTCTATTCATAGAGTTGAATGTAATTGTACAATATTTGCCACTTTACATTACCGTTCTACTAATCTGGGAAATCACTGTTATTCAGCCTTTCCCAGAGGTTAATGCATTTCTGTCCATCCCTTCTCATGTCCCTTACATTCTGGTACTCTTGAAAATGGCCTGTAAATGTTTACTGTGTCCAGACACAAGGAGAAAACAAATGTGAAGTACATTTCGGCTGACTCTTCAAAGTCCATGAGTTTAATAAATATCCATTCATTTGTAACCAAGTTTTAAAATGCTAGTATTTATATATAATATATACATATGAACAAAACAATGATTTCCTCTTCAAGATCAAATGAAAAAAATTTTAATCCACAAATAAAAAGTAATACATTTTAAAAAATCATAATGTGGGGCTAAAGCAAAAGGTATTTTATATGCCCATAGCTTTAGATGCTGGCAAACATTGTATATGAAAGTTTATTTGACTTTAAGAATAGAGTCGTGTATATATATATATATATATATATACACACACACACAATTTTTTTTTTTAAATTTAGGATCAGAGCCAACAGCTTCTCAACCATTTCATTGAGTGGAAATTCAAATAGACTTTTCAGAGACAGTAGCAGGAGCCACCATCTAATTAAAGCAAATACTCAACTATAAGCTCTTTAATAACAGGGAATATATTTTATATATTTTTGAATCCTCAGCATGTAGCATGGTGCCTGGTATTTAATGTCTTCAATGAATGTTTCATGCTAACACTTTTCTGAAGGGCAATTTATAATCAATTTCCCAATGGTCATTCAATCTGACTCAAATTCTAAGTTTAAAGAGTTAATTTAATAAAACAGAGATGAGCACAAAGAAAAGAGATATATGGGAGTTTATTGTAGTGTTATATGTAATAGTAAAAATTGTTAACAAGCAAAATATCCAACAGTGAAGTAGGGGTCAAAGACATTATAAGATATCAGATAATGAAGTCTTTTGATAGATGACCTATTAAAAAGCCATGCTTATAAAGAACATTTAATTGTAAAGGAAAATAAAATGTATTGTGTGGGAGAAAAATCAAAGAATAGCAGGTACAGTTTCTTAAAATGCATAGATAATATGTGTGTGCATATATATCTGAGACAAGAAAAAAGTTATCCATTATAAGTAACAACAACAACAAAAAATCAACAAATGCATCTTGCAAACCCGTGCTGGCGTATAAAGATGCAGGCATGCTAAGTCGCTTCAGTTGTGTCTGACTCTGTGCAACCCCATGGACTGTAGCCTGCCAGGATCCTCTGTCCATGGGATTCTCCAGGCAAGAATACTAGAGTGGACTGCCACGCCCTCCTCCAGGAGATCTTCCCAACCAGGGATGGAACACGTCTCTTGCATCTGCATTGGCAGGAGGGTTCTTTGCCACTAGTGCTACCTGGAGGGTGTTAAGATGAGTCCTTACTTACTGAGTGGAGAGATCTGTGAAAGGATGCACAGAGAAGAGGGGCTGAAGCCCAGAACAGGCCAGGCTGTGCGTGGCAGGACTAAAGATGAGCAAAGAACTATGGCAGTTGGCAGTTAATAATATCTAGGGACATGGCAGAGAACCCGAATATCTAATGGAGATTCTCTATTGAGTTTTTCTGTGCAAGCTATACTGTTGTTCTTCTCCTCTGCCTCCTCCTGAAAATTTCAGCAAAATATTTATTTTTATCTTGTACTTTGTAAAGGTAGATTTTCTTTGAGGGGTGACAATCAGGTGCTGAGTCCTGCTGAGAGGCAAACAGCAAGGGTGCCTAAGGGGACCACCCACGTCAGGGTATCTTTATGAAGGAACATGCACCAGGTACAAAACAGTCATTAGCTCTGGGCACAGAAGGGAGAAGGGGATTTTCATTCCCTTCTTTGTATTTAATGGATTTTTCAAATTTCTGTAATGAATATGCATTACTATTATAATCAGAAAAATGTTTTCTTTAAATGTCAAATGGATGAATAAGCAAACAAGTCCATGAATCAACGACTTTAAAAAATGGTAGCTTTGAGAAAGACTTTGAAGTATATTCTCAAATGGAAATTGCTATATTTACAATCAATATAAGAAGCCCCAGTGACTCTTTTCAATTAGAGTTGCCTTTTGAAATAAGATACTTGGTTTTATAATAGAATACACACACACACACACACACACACACACACATTTTTGTCTAGTGAGTTCTATACAGCCTGATTAGTCAAACAATAAATTTGCTTACTCTATTTTCTTGAAAAAAAGAAAAAGTTGGATCTTATTTTAGTAAAAAAAAAACATTAGTTGTGCCCACAATTAAGTAGGCCTTAACAGTGATTTAAAAAATTCTATTTCTGTATATTTGTCATTAAAAAAGGGCACATAGAAAAATAAGCCTGTGCATTTAAGCAACTAATGAATGCAGCTGTGCTGACATTACTGTCCTTCCAACTGTTACCACCAGTGACTAAGAACATTGATACTTGCCAGACAACTAAGGCCTGAAGTCTGGCTCTGCTACTTACTGGCTGTGTGATCTTAGAACAGTCATTTACCTTTTCAGTGTCCTCACTTGTGAAATCGGGAGAGTGTCAGTTCCCAGCTCAGCATCCTGATGAGAATAATACAAGCATATTTAGATTTGTCTAGATAATCACCTTTTATCTGGATGCTTCTACATATACTTATGACCTGTTGATTACAGTAAACATTTAAAGTGCTAGTGCTTAAAGTGGTCATTTGCCTCTAATATATACAAACATTGGAGAAGGAAATCCCAACCCACTCCAGTATTCTTGCCTAGAAAATCCCATGGACAGAGGAGCCTGGCAGAGTTCATGGGGTCAGAAAGAGTTGAACACACTGAGTGACTGAGTACATACACTAACATGGGCACTGGATGTTGCAGTCATTCACTATTATGCTCTGGATCCTTTGTCAGTTATAAGAACCAAACTGCTTTGTAGTAAAAATTCACCCTTAAAAATATTTTAATAGAATAAAACTTCAGACTCCTGACATTTAATAAACATAACATTGAGGTTATGGTTTGACATCAGGAAATTATATTGCAGTACAGTAATGTACTACTGAGTCTTACATTAACAGGAAGAGAACGTAGGTGGACTTAATGCATAAATGATGCCCTCATGACAGGTTGAGGCCAAGAAGGTTTTACAATGGTACACACAGAGAGGAACAGTGGGGGAAATGAGTCCTTATCTGTCACACTGCAGTATAGTTGTTGTTGGTGACTAGTCACGAAGTTGTGTCTGACTCTTTGCGATCCCAAGACTGCAGTACGCCAGGCGTCCCTGTCCCTCACCATCTTCTAGAGTTTACAGCAGTATAGCTATTCCAGCCAGAAAAGAAGTCAAACATAGGAGTCAACAACTATTTGGTCAGGAGATATATTGTCAGTCTTATATTTTAAATATTAATGTGCAGTAGTTCATTAGCAGTGAGTAGAAATAAATATATAATAGGATATCTTTGTTTCTGAAATTTATTTATTAATCTGTGTGAGGATTATTAAAATAATTGTCTTTCTCAATAAAGATGTATATATTTGTGAAAGTTATATAATTTTATTTTTTTATTTTTATTTTTTTATAATTTTAAAATTAATTGAAGTCTGTGTCACAATAAAGTGACGCTTTAATCATAGTTGTACTGGTTTTGTAGGTTTATTTTTATTTACCCTGTAAGTTTGCTTTGATTGTATAGTTGATAAAAAGCGAAGGTAAAGGAGGAAAACAACAGAATAGGAAAGACTAGAGATCTCTTCAAGAAAATTAGAGATACCAAGGGAACATTTCATGCAAAGATGGGCTCGATAAAGGACAGAAATGGTAAGGACCTAACAGAAGCAGAAGGTATTAAGAAGAGGTGGCAAGAATACACAGAAGAACTGTACAAAAAAGAGCTTCACAACCCAGATAATCATGATGGTGTGATCACTCACCAAGAGCCAGACATCCTGGACTGTGAAGTCAAGTGGGCCTTAGAAAGCATCACTACGAACAAAGCTAGTGGAGTTGATGGAATTCCAGTGGAGCTATTTCAAATCCTGAAAGATGATGCTGTGAAGTGCTGCACTCAATATGCCAGCAAATTTAGAAAACTCAGCAGTGGCCATAGGACTGGAAAAAGGTCAGTTTTCATTCCAATCCCAAAGAAAGGCAATGCCAAAGAATGCTCAAACTACCGCACAATTACTCTCATCTCACATGCTAGTAAAGTAATGCTCAAAATTCTCCAAGCCAGGCTTCAGCAGTATGTGAACTGTGAACTTCCAGACGTTCAAGCTGGTTTTAGAAAAGGCAGAGGATCAAGAGATCAAATTGCCAACATCCGCTGGATCATGGAAAAAGCAAGAGAGTTCCAGAAAAGCATCTATTTCTGCTTTATTGACTATGCCAAAGCCTTTGACTGTGTGGATCACAGTAAACTGCAGAAAATTCTGAAAGAGACGGGAATATAGACCACCTGACCTGTCTCTTGAGAAACCTATATGCAGGTCAGGAAGCAACAGTTAGAACTGGGCATGGAACAACAGACTGGCTCCAAATAGGAAAAGGAGTACATCAAGGCTGTATATTCTCACCCTGTTTATTTAACTTCTATGCAGAGTACATCATGAGAAATGCTGGGCTGGAGGAAGCATAAGCTGGAATCTAGATTGCTCGGACAAATATCAATAACTTCAGATATGCAGATGACACCACCCTTATGGGAGAAAGTGAAGAGGAACTAAAAAGCCTCTTGATGGAAGTGAAAGAGGAGAATGAACATTGGCTTAAAGCTCAACATTCAGAAAACGAAGAACATGGCATCTGGTCCCATCGCTTCATGGGAAATAGATGGGGAAACAGTGGAAACAGTGTCAGACTTTATTTTTTGGGCTGCAAAATCACTGCAGATGGTGACTGCAGCCATGAAATTAAAAGATGCTTACTCCTTGGAAGAAAAGTTATGACCAACCTAGATAGCATATTGAAAAGCAGAGACATTACTTTGCCAAGAAAGGTCCGTCTAGTCAAGGCTATGGTTTTTCCAGTGGTCATGTATGGGTGTAAGAGTTGGATTGTGAAGAAGGCTGAGTGCCGAAGAATTGATGCTTTTGACCTGTGGTGTTGGAGAAGACTCTTGAGAGTCCCTTGGGCTGCAAGAAGATCCAACCAGTCCATCCTAAAGGAGATCAGTCCTGGGTGTTCATTGGAAGGACTGATGCTAAAGCAGAAACTCCAATACTTTGGCCACCTCATGCGAAGAGCTGACTCACTGGAAAAGACCCAGATGTTAGGAGGGATTGGGGGCAGGAGGAGAAGGGGACGAGAGAGGATGAGATGGCTAGATGGCATCACCAACTCAATGTACATTAGTTTGAGTGAACTCCAGGAGTTGGTGATGGATAGGGCAGCCTGGCATGCTGCGATTCATGGGGTCACAAAGAATTGAACACGACTGAGCAACTGAACTGAGAGGAGCTCATAGCTAGTTTATAGTGTTACATGTACAAGTAACACTATAATAAAAAGAATGCAGTCAAAAACTGGACATCTACATGAATTTTTTCTTCAGTTCAGTTCAGCTCATTCACTCAGTCATGTCAGACTCTTTGCAACCCCATGGACCACAGCACATCAGGCCTCCTTGTCCATCACCAACTCCCAGAGCTTGCTCAAACTCATGTCCATTGAGTTGGTGATGCCATCCAACCTTCTCATCCCATCTTTAATCTTTCCCAACATCAGGGTCTTTTCCAATAAATCAGTTTTTCACAACAAGTGGCCAAAGTACTGGACCTTCCACATCAGCATCAGTCCTTCCAATGAATATTCAGGACTGATTTCCTTTAGTATTGACTGGTTTGATTTCCTTGTAGTCCATGGAACTCTCAAGTGTCTTCTCTAACACCATAGTTCAAAAGCATAAATTCTTCGGCACTCAGAATTCTTTATGGTCCAGCTATCACATCCATTCATGAATACTGGGAAAACCATATTACTGGAAAAACAATTGAAACTGTGACAGACTTTATTTTCTTGGGCTCCAAAATCACTGCAGATGGTGACTCTGGTTTGACTGGATGGGTATTTTTCAGCAAAGTAATGTCTTTGCTTTTTAATATACTATCTAGGTTGGTCATAACTTTCCTTCCAAGGAGCAAGCATCTTTTAATTTCATGGCTGCAATCACCATCTGCAGTGATTTTGGAGCCCCAAAAAATAAAGTCAGCCACTGCTTCCACTGTTTCCCCATCTATTTGCCATGAAGTGATGGGACCATTTGCCATGGTCTTAGTTTTCTGAATGTTGAGCTTTAAGCCAACTTTTTCACTCTCCTTTCACTTTCATCAAGAGGCTCTTCATTTCTTCTTCACTTTCTGCCATAAGTGGGGTGTCATCTGCGTATCTGAGGTTATTGATATTTCTCCTAGCAACTGATTCCAGCTTGTGCTTCATCCAGCCTGGCACTTTCCATGATGTACTCTGCACATAAGTTAAATAAGCAGGGTGACATATACAGCCTTGAGAAACTCCTTTCCCAATTTGGAACCAGTCTGTTGTTCCATGTCTGATTCTAACTGTTGCCTCTTGACTTGCACACAGATTTCTCAAGAGGCAGGTCAGGTGGTCTGGTATTCCTATCTCTTGAAGAGTTTTCCACAGTTTATTGTGATCCACACAGTCAAAGGCTTTGGCATAGACAATAAAGCATTTCTTCTTACTTTGTAGCATTTTAAAGAAAAAGTTTGAGAAATGCTGTAGTAGAGTAACTTGCTTTTCTTTGCAGAATGTTTCGAACCATGTCATCACCAAAAATAATGTGCAATTTAAGAAGTAGGATAGCTTTGTGGATGATTATTGACAAAGACAATGAGCATGGTGAGGTTGACTCTGCAGATCTAGATTACCATCCTGACCCACTGCAAATTTTCAGCCAGTTAAGATAAATAACATGCTTTCAAGTTTCCAGTTCTACATCTATAAAATGAGCAATACCTAAAGGGTTGCCTTAGAAAGTTAAAGTGAGGAACAAAGGAATATGTGAAAGCTGTTTTAATAGCAAGTGTCTGTGGCTATAAAAATGATATTATTATTATTATTATTTATGGAGAATAATCTCAGGGCCTACCCATTTATTTTCTGAGTTCTTGTTGCTTTTGCTTGGGTGATCAGGGATAGGTTATAATAGTTGAGCATAGGTATTCATTAGTTGTTGATTATAATAAAGCACTGTTGTTGAAACACAACTGTTTTCAGAGGCTACACATCACTAAAATTTCGGCACTTTTTAGAGGATCAAGGTAGCTTTCAAATAAAAAAATACATCTCCTCAATAAATGTAAAGCATATTGGTGGAGATGCACAATGCAAAACAAAAACTGTGCTTCCTAAAGCTGTAGCCCACCTTACAACAACGGAGAAGCAATTCCAGCCTCACCACCTGAGCTTCTGCCCTTGAATTGATATTAAGTAACCACATCACTCATTACAGCCTCTAATCTCCCTGGTTGATACCTTTTAATTTTTAAACAGTCTACTTTACAAATCATATCCTCTTTCATGTGTTCTCTCAGCTAAAGAATTAATTTTGCAAGCAAAATATCTAAACAGTAAGCACAATAAGAACGAAACAGGTTAAAGCTCATTAGCAGCAGGGAGCAGATGTAGGAAAACTCTGCCAGTTCCCCTACATTTCCTTCTCAGCAGGGACTGGGCACCAAGCTGTGAGTTAGTTCTATAGCCCAATGCTTGGCTGCTGTTTCAGCAATTGTACCTTATTGCTTCAAGTATAATACTAAGAATTCACTTTGATTCTTGATTTTTCTTTGCAATAATAATGTCTAAAAGGACCCCGCAGAGCTAACATGTAAAGTTAAGCATCCAGTGCCAGCTAATCAGGAGATTATAAAATTGTAATTGATAAGAAAATAATGATAGATTATAAAGTCATTTTATCTTAAAAAAAACACATTAACTTCTTGAGAAACAGAGGCACCAGAATCTGGATGAAATCAGTAATTGCTCATGTTAAATTTCCTTGAAATATCATGTAATAGCTAATATTCAGTGTATTACCAGTATATAACATTTAGTATATGTACCAGTCTTACACAGTTGGTAAAACATAATCATGTAAGAGCCAAAGCAATACACTTATGATATAAACTAAAAGCAAATGACTTTTGCTAGATAAAACACAACCTCAAATTATTAAACTAGGATTTCTTCTTTCATGTGCAATGTTCAAATAGAATCATCTTTTAGGAAACAGCAATATCAACCAAACTGAGGTGCCTACAGAGGTGAATATTAGCAAGGTTTTATTTTAAAAATTTCCCTAGAGATTAGGATCCTTTCCTGGGGCTAAAAGTAGTACTTAGATGGGCCAAAGAACTGTTGCTGCTGCTGCTGCTGCTGCTAAGTCGCTTCAGTCGTGTCCGACTCTGTGCAACCCCATAGATGGCAGCCCACCAGGCTCCCCCATCCCTGGGATTCTCCAGGCAAGAACACTGGAGTGGATTGCCATTTCCTTCTCCAATGCATGAAAGTGAAAAGTAAAGTGAAGTCGCTCAGTCATGTCCGACTCTTAGCGACCCCATGGACTGCAGCCCACCAGGCTCCTCCATCCATGGGGTTTTCCAGGCAAGAGTACTGGAGTGGGGTGCCATTGCCTTCTCCGATGCTGATGAACCATCAGCATAAATTCACCTGCTAGATTCTAGATGTCCAGGATAGATGGGAAAGATTGGGACACAATTTGTGTAGTAAAATAAACACATGCTATAGAATCCAGCTCATGTAATTTCCAACAAATCAAACTGTGACAGACGTAAATGTAACAATCATTAAATTATCTGCATATTCTTACAATTCTGTAAATTATTTTCAAAGCTGATGTCTATGTTTGTTTGCTGTGTTTGTGTAGGTTTCGTTTCTGCAATGGATTCATTCAGCCATCTGATAGATAAGATGCTTTTAGAAGAATGAGAATGGTTTTCTAGGAAAGCTACTCTATATCTTTCAAGGAAAGAAAAAGAAAACTAAGTGCAGTAACTGGGATAGTGGAACTCATATTCTGAGTCTTCTAGGCTACAAAAATAAATTCATAATCCTTCTTCTACAAAGTAATAGGATTGACATCAAAGCCTGAAGCAGATCTAAACCTCCAACAAGGTTAATTAAACTTGCTCCATTTCATGGAAACTCAAGTGGCAAGGTCATGAGGATCATTATAGTATGGAAAGTTGATTTAAAATAGTTACCTATGCGCTAAGGTTGATTGCTCTGAATCGCTTGACCCATCTTCCAGTAGAAATGGAGGGACACTCGGTTTCCTGACAATCTTCTTTAATGAAAATATTTTTGTGTATCTTTCGATGCAGCTGAGTCCCATGAGTTTCAATCAGTTAGATCATGCTTTTGGAAACCTGGATTATTCTTCAAATTCAATACGTTGTAGGTAACATTTGAAGTCAAGGTAACAAATGCCCAGGAATTGTGTGTCCTTAAAGGATACTCAGACAGTGGGTCACTCTGTGGTATTAGCATTCTGTGTGCAGTTTCAATACCTCTAAACATACTGAGCTCCTTTAGTGATTCCTAGCATAGATTGTGTGGGCAGTTTATAAAGTTTTCTATTGGAAGTATAGAACTGCAGATATGTAGGGATTTCTCCTTTAACGTTTCATTTGGTTTAGTTCAGTTTAGTTGCTCAGTCATGTCCAACTCTTTACAACCCCAATGGACTGTGGCAGGCCAGGCCTCCCTATGCCATCCAACCATCTCATCCTCGGTCATCCCCTTCTCCTCCTGCCTTCAATCTTTCCCAGATTCAGGGTCTTTTCAAATGAGTTAGCTCTTCACATCAGGTGGCCAAAGTATTGGCGTTTCAGCTTCAACATCAGTCCTTCCAATGAATACCCAGGACTGATCTCCTTTAGGATGGACTGGTTGGATCTCCTTGCAGTCCAGGGGACTCTCCAGAGTTTCCTCCAACATCACAGTTCAAAAGCATCAATTCTTCAGCACTCAGCTTTCTTCATAGTCCAACTCTCACATCCATATATGACTACTGGAAAAACCATGGTCTTGACTAGATGGACCTTTGTTGACATGCTTTCTAGGTTGGTCATAACTTTCCTTCAAGGAGCAAGTGTCTTTTAATTTCATGGCTGCAGACACCATCTGCAGTGATTTTTGAGCCCCCCAAAATAAAGTCAGCCACTGTTTCCACTGTTTCCGTATCTATTTGCCCTGAAGTGATGGGACAAGATGCCATGATCTTAGTTTTCTGAATGTCGAGCTTTAAGCCAACTTTTTCACTCTCCTCTTTGACTTTGATCAAGAAGCTCTTTAGTTCTTCTTCACTTTCTGCCATAAGGGTGGTGTCATCTGCATATCTGAGGTTATTGATATTTCTCCCGGCAATCTTGATTCTAGCTTGTGCTTCATCCAGCCCAGCGTTTCTCATGATGTACTCTGTAAGGTGTTATTAGATCTTAACCAAGAGTAATAGAATTGAATTGAAAGAAGAGATACATATGTAGAAAAATTGACAGATAATATAGCTGTAATATGGCAGAAAACCCAGACCACAGAAATCATGAAAATAAAAAAAAGAAAAACACCAACCTAGTGTCTAATATTCAACAGGGATGTAAACATGAACAACTGCTGAAGCAAACCTTTTGAAATAATTTCATCCCACCTGCAAATCAAATGACAAGAAAAGAGTAATAACTACAAAGTTCTTAAAAGCATCCTGATGACCAGGACTGAAGGGATGCTCATCAAAACATAGTTCTGCTGACGAGCCTGTATGAGGAAGAGACAACTGCATGATACTCAACGAATTGGAGTATAGCACTCTCACGTGTGATATTTCCAAACAGAGAGGGCAGAGAAATGCTCTGAATTACTACTGAAGCAGAAACTAGAGCAATCTGGATTCCACTGTAGGAATGGACATAGTCATGACATTAGGTGACAGAGCAACCTGGTATGTATTAGTAATAGTAGTAATTGTAGAGATAGTAATAGCTACAGGGCATGGAGTTATTGATCTCCAGTAGAAACATTCAGTCTGATTACTGCATGGGAAGGCAGAGTTGTAAATAGTAATAAACATTTCAGGTGGTAGCTACTACCAAGTACTTGACAATTTTTACATGAAGATTTCTGAATACAGAAAGTATTAAAAAATAATAGAATTATTAAACTGTAGGACTAGATAAAGACATAGTGATCATCACTTTAATCATTTCATTTTGTAAAAGGGAAATAGAACTGGGGAAAAATCTGCCTTGCTCATCAGTCAGAAGCCACATTTCTCTTTGCCTGGCCTAGCCATAAGCTCTACTCACAGTGCATTTTAGATGCATCAGTTTTAAAAACAGAGGTGGAAACTCTTAAACTAGAAGAAAGCCTTTACAATTCCTTTATATTGTCAAGGAAAATCTGGGGAGGGGTCAGTGTGCAAGGTATGAAATCTGTATACTCAATTAAATCCTTCAAGGACTTATGGAATGTATGGCCCTGATAATAGCTTTGATATTAGAATCCAGTTCTATCATTTTTAGTCTACTACAGAGGCTTATTTTGATCTTGAAGGACGCTCAGAGGTATCTTGTTCAACCCTTTCATTTCAAGGAGTAAGCTCTCTCTTAACTCACCTCCACAAGAGTAATCCTTTCTCTTCTTTTTTTTAAAGACTTCACTGATGCTTCATGGAAGGGTGCATTTTTTTAGGCTGCAAGTTCTCTAGATTTCTACCACTGTTCCTACCAGTTGAGCTGTGCATTTTCAAATGATCAGTTGTTTTTATTCCAAACTTAAATATGTTAATTGTAACTGTTATTGAGTTTTTGCACTTCCTTATGTGTTACATATTCCTATGGAATATGAGTGTGAAACAAAGCAGAGCTGTTTCTACAAAAATTAAGCTCAATATTTTGGATAGACTTTACAAAAATGAGCTATTATTAATAACACTGTAAGTGCTGCTGAGGCTATGGAACTCATTTTCACTGTTGGTGGGAATGTAAAATGGTGAAGCTGCTGTGGAGAACTATGTGAAGGTTCCACAAAAAGTTAAAAAGAGAAATACCATTGATCCAGAAATCCTACGTTTAAGTATTAATCTGAAAGAACTGAAATCAGAATTTCAAAGACAAATTGCATTTTCATCGTCATTGCACCATTTTCACAGTAGCCAAGAGGTAAGAAAAAGAAGGCTGAGTGCTAAAGAATTGATGCCTTCGAATTGTGGTGCTGAAGGAGACTCTTGAGAGTCCCCTGAGCAGCAAGGAGATCAAACCAGTCAACCCTAAAGGAAATCAACCCTGAATATTCACTGGAAGGACTGATGCTGAAGCTGAAGCTTCAATACTTTGGCCACCTGATGTGAAGAGCAAACTCATTAGTAAAGACCCTGATGCTGGGAAAGACTGAAGGCAAAAGGAAAGGAGAGGAGGAGAGGATGAGATAATTAGATAGCATCATCAACTCAATGGACATGAATCTGAACCAGATTTGGGAGATAGTGAAGGACAGGGAAGCTTGGCATGCTGCAGTCCATGGGGTTGCAAAGAGTTGGATTTAGCGATTGAACAACAATAAGCTGCAAGAACAATCTTAGTATCCATCAGGGATTAATGGATAAAGAAATCATGGTACATACATGCAATAGAATATTATTAAGTTATAGGAAAGAAAATTCTGTCATATGCTACAATATGGAAGAATCTTGGGGACATCAGTTCAGTTCAGTTCAGTCGCTCAGTCATGTCTGACTCTTTACAACCCTGTGAACCGCAGCATGCCAGGCCTCCCTGAGGAGGCTAACTCTGGAAGTCCACCCAAACCCATGTCCATTGAGTCGGTGATGCCATCCAACCAGCTTATCCTCTGTCATCCCCTTCTCCTCCTGCCTTCAATCTTTCCCAGCATCAGAGTCTTTTCAAATGAGTCAGCTCTTCACATCAGGTGGCCAAAGTATTGGAGTTTCAGTTTCAGCATCAGTCCTTCCAGTGAATATTCAGGACTGATTTCCTTTAAGATGGACTGGTTTGATATCCTTGCAGTCCAAGGGACTCTCAAGAGTCTATCATGAGACGGAAATAAGCCATTCGCAGAAGGACAAAAACGGCATGATTTCACTTATATGAGGTATCTAAAGTAGTCAAACCAAAGGAGGCAGAGAGTAGAATGGTGGCTGCCAGAGGCTGGAGAAGCTGTTCAATGAGTGTAAAGTTTTAGTCATGCAAACCGAAAAAGATGCTAGACATCTAATACAGTGTTGTATTACATATGAGAAGCATCTTATAATGAGGTGTGGAAGGCACAAGAAATCTCAACTAAGATTTGGGTTCAAAGCCTGACTGTAATATTTGCCTCATTAAGTTGCCTAGAAGATTAAATAGTAGGCTACCTGACTCATGAGAGGTGCTCAATAAATATCAGTTTCATCAAATATATCATTGCATTGATTTCCCATGACAACTGACAATTAGGTACTGGTGTCCTTATTTTATAATTACACAGCTAATAATTTAGAAAGCCTGAATATGAACCCAGGTCTGTTTAAAAGCTTGAGCCTTTCCACTACAAGACACTGTTTAATCATGCTGTAATTTTTAGTGGGATTTCAGTCTGAATGATTTAGCCATTTAGGATGTAAATACACTGCCAATGGCGGAATGCATTGATATTAATGGCTGAAAATGAACTGGACAGAATTGTCTAGTGGTGTCTATTTATAAGTTTGGGAATAGCTGTCAGATGCAATGATTTAAATTTTATTAGCGTTAAGTGTTTGTGCTGCTGTTTTGGGGGGAGATAGTCAATAATTACTTATGTTCTACTGCTCCTTGGGTCTGCTTTATTATTATTATTGATTTGTTACATTTAATGATTTAAAAAGTAGTCATGCAAAGTAATTTAATTAGAAATTTAAAAGAAAGGAGTGTCAAGGGCACAATTCTACTTTTCATCAGTTAGAATTCATGATTTCTGTCCACTCTGATTTTAGAACATTGCTCTGGGATTTGAAAAAGCATTAAAAGCATCGTGTCAATAACAAAGTACTATTGTTATTAGTGTTGTTATTGCTTTGCTTTTTCAACATGAAGATCATCATGGCTGGAGATGATGGAAACAGAATAGAAAGAGAATGATGATAACCTTTGCTTTCAACTTTTAACTTTGTAGTATGTTTCCCAAGCAGTGAGATGATCACTTCTTTGTTTTTTCACTATAAAAGTTGCATTTAAATGATTTGTCATGACTAAATTTTCAGCATTGTCATCAGCTTCAGTTCTCTATATTTTAGCTTTTCTGTCACTACTCTTATGTTTGTACCACAAAGGTAACTGTCTTGGTGTCCTTTTAGTTTTCTCATATTCCTTTAGCTTTTTAGAGTCCCTGCCAATGATTTAAGACCCAGAAAACCCCAAATCTAGAGTTATCTTCTAAACTTGGAATCTTCTTTCCTTGTTTTGACTTCTCCATTGCATTTATTTGGCATTGATTATAATTTACAGTATATTATGTTTGCAAATTTCTTGAAGGTAACTTTGTAATATTTTTTCTCAAAAATAGCTTGTTCAACATTTTTGATGAATTTCAAGATGGATTATCAATCACTTCTGAATGAAGCAAATGAGAAGCAAAAACATAAGTTCAATATAATGGCCAGACTTCACTGAGTGTCAAAGGCACTTTATGTCAAGCTGATCCATACTGTGAGGTATACCCGTCCATCATAAAACCAGCTAAGCCCTCCTTTTCTTTTTCTGTGCTTCTCTAATGGCAAGCCTTGCTTTAAGTAGCATCCTCAGAAAGGAGAATAAATTACTATTTTACTTAACTAGTGATTCAAATAGCCACCAGTTTTGAAGGCCTTCTCTGCTGCAGGGATTGTACTTATCATTTAGAAATCCTGTGAACATCTTCATTTCATAAATGATATAATTAAAGATTAGCATGGTTAACTAACTTGCTCAGGAAAGAGGCAGAACAAGGGTATAGATCGAATCCATTTCAAGTCAAAGTCTGTACTTTTCCACTATTTGAAGGCCCTCCTTAACACTCACTCTTCCCACTGCTAACCTCTAATAAAGCTGGTGGGAATAATTTGTATAATTGATTTGTGCCCTGCCTAACTCAACAAAGGATATAAAATGGGAGTGAAACACAATCGTGTATTCTAGTGTGATGAAAAGAAAATGTGTTTTAGATTTTACAGACCTAGTTTAAACTCAAGACTCCTACTTGGTAGCTTGGAGAAGGAGAAATCTATCAATATTTCCTAATTAATAAATGGGAATAATACTACATAACTCATAGTGCTGTGAGAATTATAGGAAGTAACATATAAAGCTCTTGGCTTACTGGCTGGTACAACATAGACCATATGTATCAGTTTCCTCTTAATTATACCCTGTCCTTTGACCGTGACTTGCCTTTCTCTAAGGGGGTGGACCCATTTGAAAGCAGTCTAGCTCTATTTTTCCCTACTGACAATTACTGTCAAGTTTAGCCATTATTTCCTGACACATATGAACAGTTGTAAGTCTTGCTTTAAGTTTTAGGAAAGGTCTTTAGTGACCACATCCCTTTTGCTATGTAGGATTGAGTCATATAACCTGCTTTGGATTAAGCTTGAATATTGGTCTTTATAGGGTTCTTTGGCTGCTCAGTAGCGTCTGACTATTGAGACCTCATGGACTGCAGCATGCCAGGCCTCTGTGTCCATCACCAACTCCTGGAGCTTGCTCAAACTCATGTCCATCAAATCGGTGATGCCGTCTAACCACCTCATCCTTTGTCGTCCCCTTTTCCTTCTGCCTTCAATCTTTCCCAGCAATCTTCCAAGGAGTAAGCGTCTTTTAATTTTGTGACTACAGTCACCATCTGCAGTGATTTTTGAGCCCCCCAAAATAAAGTCAGCCACTGTTTCCACTGTTTCTCCATCTATTTGCCATGAAGTGATCATGGCATCCAGTCCCATCACTTCATGGGAAATAGATGGGGAAACAGTGGAAACAGTGTCAGACTTTATTTTTCTGGGCTCCAAAATCACTGCAGATGGTGACTGCAGCCATGAAATTAAAAGACGCTTACTCCTTGGAAGAAAAGTTACGACCAACCTAGACAGCATATTCAAAAGCAGAGACATTCCTTTGCCGACTAAGGTCCGTCTAGTCAAGGCTATGGTTTTTCCTGTGGTCATGTATGAATGTGAGTGTTGGACTGTGAAGAAGGAGCGCTGAAGAATTGATGCTTTTGAACTGTGGTGTTGGAGAAGACTCTTGAGAGTCCCTTGGACTGCAAGGAGATCAGCCCTGGGATTTCTTTGGAAGGAATGATGCTAAAGCTGAAACTCCAGTACTTTGGCCACTTCATGTGAAAAGTTGACTCATTGGAGAAGACTCTGATGCTGGGAGGGATTGAGGACAAGAGGAGAAGGGGACGACAGAGGATGAGCTGGCTGGATGGCATCACTGACTCGATGGACATGACTCTGAGTGAACTCCGGGAGCTGGTGATAGACAGGGAGGCCTGGCATGCTGCGATTCATGGGATCACAAAGAGTTGGAAACGACTGAGCGACTGAACTGAACTGAACTGATATATATTAGGATACAGATAACTAACTGAAAGTTTTGTAAAACTATTGAATTTAAACATTTATAGCAACTCTACACAATTTTTATGCCTCTATAACATTAATACATTCGTTTATTTGATGACAGCATTTATCAATCCCCTGCTATTTGCCAGGCACCATGACAAGAACCTACATGATGACAAGGAATGAAAATAAGGCAGGCAAGGCATTGTTATCCAGAAACCACCAATCTTGAGGGGGAGGATGAAATAGAGATATAAGTTAATACTGTAGCTCATAATGATATGTGCTATATTGAATTTATGAAAAATTCTAATAGATCAAAGGGAGTGTTTCACACATTTATTACACTAGATACTGATTTTCCACCTCTATGGACAAATATAATGTATGTGTTAAGAAAGTCAATATAATATTTATGATTAATTTCCAAATAGTTAAATATTTACATAAATTAGTATTATTAAAACAAAAATGGGGGGTTTCAGACCTCTCCTCTTTCTAAGAACAATGCAAAGACAGAGAAGTTGGGATATTCACAAATCTGACTTTGCTAAATGATATCAGCTTTACCAAAAAAAGACAGGAATTTTTCACTTAATGAAGAGAATCATATCAACAAACATGTAAACCTAAGGTAAATCAACAATATTTGGATACTGTTTAACTTCTGCAATTATGATTCAATAATTTCTCATATATAAGTCTGGGTTCCCTGGTGGCTCAGATGGTAAAGAAACTTCCTGCAATGCAGGAGACTGAGATTCGATCCCTGGGTCAGGAAGATCCTCTGGAGAAGAAAATGGCAACCCACTCCAGTATTCTTGGCTAGAGAATTCCATGGGCAGAAGAGCCTGATGGGCTATAGTTCATGGGGTCACAAAGAGAGGGACATGACTGAGAGACTTTACGTTTCTCTTTCTTTTATTTTTGGCTTTCATTTACTAATCAAGATGGCCATGGCAGCTATTCTTTGGCAATAACGAAGATTGCTGCATGGAAAGAACAGGAGTAAAGTGGTTTAAATAAGACTGCTTCAAAGAAGGACCATCAGCATAATACATATTTTTTTTCAAACTAAGAAATTTTAGAGTTAGAATAATGCATAAAACTTTGGTTTTCAAACACTAGAGAATTAGCTGGGAGATTTTGAAATGCATTTGAGGAATTTTTCCACCTCATGGATGATTAAGAAAACATCAAGAAAAGTTAATTAGTCAATGCTAATAAACCAATATGACTGGGCCAATGACACCCACTTGTCAACAAGACTTCCGAGAAGGGAAGTCAGAAAACAAAAACCGCATATTGTGAATATGATAAAACACCAAGAGGGGTGAGGGAGTGAACAGACATGACTCAGAGAAACTCTCAGAAAATGGTGTGCCACAGTGCTTCCTTCCAACTCTTATTTTAATGTTTAGTCTTCACCAGGTCTCTAGAATATAATTGACTTTTGCTCAGAGCACCTAATATGACATGGTTCAAACAAAGACTTGATGCCAATCTAGGAGGATGACAAGAAAACCTTGTTAAAAAGACTCACTTACTTGGTAACAGAGTTTGCTATACCCTTTTTTATGCTGCCCTCTAGGACTCATTTTTATTTATTTCCTCCTAAGTTTCTATATCTTTTATGACAATCTTCTTATTCATGTTGCCCAGAAACAAAAGAGCCTGGGGTTCCTGACATTGGTGCTTTTAAGATATGCTCTTTTCCCTAGTTTTGAGCAAAAGTCAAAGGAAAAGATAATATATGAGTACAAGAAGACCTGAAGCTTGACAGGGGATCTCCCTCTTTCTAGAGAGAGAGAAGAGCTCTTCCTCATTAGGGATAAAAGCCCAGAAGCCACAAGTTGACATCAGTCCTTGCAACCCTAGGCTTCTTCATGTCATCAGAGTATACAATAGCCCTATGATGTCTGAAAGAATGAAAACTTCTCTTACCCAATAATAGCCTATTTCTCTGTTCATCTTTTTGTTTTAACACAATGCACAGCATGTGTTCATGTAACCAAATATACCATTTCTCTTTGTACCTGCATATATGATTACAAAATTCATTAACTGAAGATCCTGTGAAAAGTGGATAATAGGTAGCACTAACTGTATTCCAGGTATTGTACTAAGAATTTCCCTTGCATTGTTCATTTAAACCTCTCAGTAACAGTACATTGAAATGCTTTGAATATAACTATTTTACAAAAAAAGGAAACTGAGGCTTAGAAGAAAAAAGTCAAACAGATATTGGGTAAACAGATATTGAAAGTCTTATAGGCATTGAACCCACATTCAAAGCAGAAAGTCTGATTCAAGTATGGAAGACAAGGAGACATTTAGATAGCCAGCTAAAAATGCTTGTTTATCCTCAAACTGTCTAAATCTGTAGGTTCAGTTGCTTATGATGGGTTGTGAGAAGGTCTGATACTTGGCCAATATTTATAGGAAAGTCTCCACAGATAATACGGGTTACTAAAGTATTTCAAAAGTCCTCTACAGGTTGGTAAGGGCGTCCCAGGTGGCACTAGTGGTGAAGAACCTGCCTGCTAGTACAGGAGACCTAAGAGATGCAGATTTGATCCCTGGCTCAAGAAGATCCCCTGCAGAAGGAAGTGGCTCCCCACTCCAGCATTCTGGCCTGAAGAATTCTATGTGCTATATAGCCCATGGGATGGCAAAGAATTGGACACGACTGAGTGACTTTCACTTGGGTGTATATCCAGAAAAACCACAAACACTAATTGGAAAAGATACATGCCTTCCAGTGTTCATAGCAGCATTATTTACAATTTCTAAGAAAGGGAGCAACCTAAGTGTCCAGCAAAAGACGAATGGATAAGGAAAATGTGGTGTGTGTATGTGTGTGTATATATATGTGTGTGTGTATGTGTGTCTGTGTGTGTGTGTGTGTGTATACACACACATATAGTAGAATACTGGGCTCATTGTGCCCAGTTATGTATGACTCTTTGCGATTTCATGGACTGTAGCCCAGCCACTAGGCACCTCTGTCCATGGGATTTTCCAGGCAAGAACACTGGAGTGGGTTGTTATTTCGTCCTCTAGGTGATCTTCCCCATCCAGGAATTGAATGAGTGTCTCCTGCATTAGGAAGCTCAGACTAAAAAAAAAAATGAAATTTTGCCATTTGCAGCAACATGGAAGGATCAGAGGGCATTATGCTAAGTGAAATAAGTCAGACAGATAAACACAAATTCTTTATGATATCACTTATATGTGGAATGCAAAAAATATAACAGACTAGTAAATATAAAAGAAAAGAAGCAGACTCACAGATACAAAGAACAAACTGGTGGTTTCCAGTGGGGAGAGAGGAGGTAGGAGGGGGTTAGATAGGAGTAAGGGATTAAGAGGTACAAACTATTAGATATACAACAAGGTATAAGAATGTATTGTACAACAGGGGAATATAGCCAATATTTCATATTAACTATAAACAGAGTTTACCATTACAAGGTGTGAATCACTATATTGTAATATATATCAACTATATTTCAATTAAAAAAGAAATTTAATGGGGGAAAGGGAGGGAGCCTCAGAAGGGAAGGGATATATATATATATATATATATATATATAAAATTGTGATTGATTTGTGTTGATGTATGGAAGATTGTAAAGCAATTTTCCACTAATTAAAAAATAAAGATTAAATAAAACAATTTAAAGTAAGACCGTATAAACAATTCTCAAAAGATTAACGAGAGTACTGTGCTATGCTAAATAGATCATAAAACAAAATTATCACAAGTGAAAACTGTTGTTTAGAAACTCTGCCACTTGTAGGGAAGAGACAAAAATCCCTAAAGCTTTTTCAATTTGTCATTTTTTTGAACCAATATTAATATTTACTTAAGTGATAGGGGAGTCCTTGGTAGAGATTCTAAGGTTAATTAAAAAGGGTAAAGTTCTGAAATTCAGTCAAGTTCTAATGATCACATCAGCTGAAATATTAGCTGGAACAAGTTTTTACCTGGCCCATTGTTTTGGAGGAGTAAGTGGGCAGTGAGGCCCACGTAGGCCAGGAGAAAAAGAAATGACAAGGATGGTTGAGAGTAAGTTATTAGCAGAAACCTCCCAAAATCTGGGTAGTTGATCTATAGCATAATCTTGTAACAATTTATGCATTCTTTGACTCTGAAATTTAGTGATGGCTTTCTGCCATGTTTGCCTTGCTTATAAGGACTTGACAACGTGTTGAAAAGAGGTTTGCTGAGTTATTTGTGTCCTTGCCTTTTTCCCTACATCACCAGCAAGCTAGGGTAGAGATAGCACTGGCAGTGAAGTATCCATTCAGGATGGTCCTGAATTTCTAGCATTGTATCTAAGATAACTGCATTTTGAGCTAAGCCAATTAAGTTATAATCAAAGTCCTAAAAATCTATATTTATGTGAATTGGTTATTACTTGAAAGTTTTACCATTTTCAACTGGGTACCTCCTGTAAGCCAAACATTTCATTGGAATTCTTGAATCAATTATCCATTGTTTTTGTATTTTTAAATTTTTTGTAATTGTACAATACATTCATAACCTAGTTACTACTAAAGATTAAATTGCATTGGACTTTTTAGAGGCCAAAAGAAAAAAATTCCTGGACCCAGGTGTAATAATTCTTGTGAGCACAGTCCTCTAAAATATAGGGGATGTTAATACTGTAATTCACAGTACAGCTCTGCAATCTTTAATGTAATAAAATGCAACCAAAAACTCATATGACTAGAAGAATATTGCTGCCTAGTGTTGAAATGGATCATTTAAAAAATTGGAACTAAGTGCTGAACAGGGAAATCCACAATAAAAATGGCAGCAGTAAAGGGAAAAAGCCGCTTTCATAAAGAATGTCAACATTTCCTTTCATACGGATACTTCTGCTGAAAATATGTTAATCTGATCATTTTGATTTACTGGTTTTGCTTAATCATTACAAAAAGCCAATCGTGTAGAATTTTACATCTTGTAGTAGACATTCCATGGAGTTTTAGTATAATCTCCACCACCCCAAAAAAAGGAAAAAAAAAACTGATTAAGGGTTGTGGCCTGGGATATGAATGTTTTAAAAATGAGAGAAGATGGTTAACACACTCCTTTTGTAAAGCACAACCAGAGCTTCAAAAGGTGACAATGAATCTTGTTTTACATTTGGAAAATATACGCATGCCCAAAGTACATGCAATCCATCTACCTCTGCTTCGTATTTCTAGGTATTTTCAAATATTGTTTGAATTAAGGCATGTTATCAGGCTATGACTGTGTTTCACCTCCATAATAGTTTTCCTGAGCAACTCAGGCTTTGGTCTGAAAAACAGACACATGAAGGTCTCTGCCATTTGCTGGGAAGATGGTACCCTCCTAAAAATGCAAATGGGAGAAATTTTTCTCAGATTTCAGCATCATTCATTTATTCTGGAAATATTAAATCTCTAGAAACAGCTAGGTTTCTCCTGAGCAGCCAGTTTGTTTTTATCTCATTGACATCACAGATTCCTTCACTGATTGCATTTCCCTTTTTGCCTAGACTGCTAGAAAGCTCAGAGCCAAATCTGAGAGGGACATGAGACCTCATGGCACATATTCTATTAAAAAACCCCCACAATCCTAATCTCACCTCTTGCTGATTTCATTTCATTGTAAGTTAACAGACATGTAGAGAGCATGCAACATGAGTCAGGTACTTGGTTTTCTCTTTCCAATTTCTATGTTTAATAAAGACAAAACTTTTATATTTATGTGCCTTTCTAAGCAATTGAATATAGAATTCTAGGTTACTGATTTTTAAGGGTACAGATTGCAGTCATAAGACCACACTTCTCCAAACTAGAGAATTAACTCGCCTCAATTCCTGGCAAGAAAGATGGTTTTCTATAAATTCCAGTCACATCATATGGTTTGGTGCAAAATGAACTATCTATATGCATGAAGCTAATTGCTTAATAGCCCCACTAACATATGCTTTCTGAAAAAGATGTACACACATACACATATACAACAAATGTAATTGGTGGAATCTTTTGCTTAAAGGTCTCTGGAGTCTTAGCAGAAAGTTGTAAGCAAACCAAGAAACTTGCATACAGAATTATTCATTTATTCTACCCTTTGAGTCAAGTGAAAAATCAGGAAGCACTATTCATCTTGGAAAGCTATCTGGGTATTTTCTTTGTAGTGTCCTTAGGTGAACAAAGATTTTGTTTTTCTTGAGGG
This sequence comes from Aepyceros melampus, assembly GCA_006408695.1. NCBI lineage: Eukaryota > Metazoa > Chordata > Mammalia > Artiodactyla > Bovidae > Aepyceros > Aepyceros melampus. The sequence continues at coordinate 710,774 of SJXQ01003261.1, read as the reverse complement.
ATACCAAAGGTGTACTTCCTACATTTTGAAAATAATAGCAAGCATAACAGGATCAGTAGTTTTTATCTGAAAAGTTGTAACGGACGAAAGTTGCCTGCTCTATAATTTTTAAAAGTTGAATACAAGTAGTATACTACTGCAAGTATAACCAAGAAGTGGTTATAAAAAATGTGTATTTTTATAAACTAACATTCTAAATACCTTTAAGCACAGAAATTACTTAAAAATAATGTATTGTCCTCCTGATAGAATGATATCACAAAATTTAATGTTTTCAAAAGTCCTTGCCTAGGAAGCTCAGTCAGAAATCAGGATTCAACATCTCAGTTATAGAATAATCATCTCTCTCACAGCTTCATAAAGAAAGCAATGTAACTGTATCACAAGGGTAAGAATTATCTCAATCGTTTCTGTGTCTCAAATAAATACCTGGTATAATGTTAAGGAATTAGTAAGAAGTCAATAAATGGCATTGGTTGAATAAGTAAATTAGTGAAATGTTCAACTGTTAGAGATAGAAGGCAATATTAAAAAAATTTTTTTAAAGAAAGTTGATAGCACAGTTGATTTAACTGCCATTTATTTTATCCTGTGGCTCAGAGAAATGCAGTAAGGACAAGACCCTCCTCTGTCCATGGGTTCCTCTTATCCAGGCAAGAACACTAGAGTGGGTTGCCATTTCCTTCTCCAGGGGATCTTCCCAACCCAGGGACTGAATCCGTGTTTCCTGTATTGACAGGCAGATTCTTTATAGCTGGCTGCCAGCAAAGCCCTTACAACATGATAGCTTAATATAATTCAGCAAAATAGCTGAATATAATGGCTCTGGGGGAAGAAGAGCCTCTTGGAGCAGAAAAAGATAATGCTTGGTAGAAGGCAAAGGGAGAGTGAGTATATAACAGTAGAGAGAAAGAAAAAATTCTCTCAAGATGAGGGCAACAGAACTGGGAGAAATATAAGGGTCTAATATTGTAATGTCATTATAATGTAGATTCCAAGGAGTTATTTTAAGGTAAAATGATTCTCTAGGAATTAAAATTGAGCTCTTTAAAGAAGAGGTGTAGAGTGGTTTCTCTTTTCCCTCAAGAGAAGTCTTGGCCTACCCAAAAGAAATAAGTAAGATCCCTAGGAAGACTATCAAATTCTAGGACCAACATGTCAAAATGTAAGGTGGTGAACTGGACATGGTTCCAAATAGGAAACGGAGTACATCAAGGCTGTATATTGTCACCCTGCTTATCTAACTTCTATGCAGAGTACATCATGAGAAACGCTGGACTGGAAGAGGCACAAGCTGGAATCAAGATTGCCAGGAGAAATCTCAATAACCTCAGATATGCAGATGACACCACCCTTATGGCAGAAAGTGAAGAGGAACTAAAAAGCCTCTTGATGAAAGTGAAAGAGGAGAGTGAAAAAGTTGGCTTAAAGCTCAACATTCAGATAACTAAGATCATGGCATCTGGTCCCATCACTTCATGGGAAATAGATGGGGAAACAGTGGAAACAGTGTCAGACTTTATTTTGGGGGGCTCCAAAATCACAGCAGATGGTGATTGCAGCCATGAAATTCAAAGACACTTATACCTTGGAAGGAAAGTTATGACCACCTAGATAGCATATTCAAAAGCAGAGACATTACTTTGCCAACAAAGGTCTGTCTAGTCAAGGCTATGGTTTTTCCAGTGGTCATGTATGGATGTGAGAGTTGGACTGTGAAGAAAGCTGAGAGCTGAAGAATTGATGCTTTGGAACCGTGGTGCTGGAGAAGACTCTTGAGAGTCTGTTGGACTACAAGGAGATCCAACCAGTCCATTCTAAAGGAAATCAGTCCTGAGTGTTCTTTGGAAGGAATGATGCTAAAGCTGAAGCTCCAGTACTTTGGCCACCTCATGTGAAGAGTTGACTCATTGGAAAAGACCCTGATCCTGGGAGGGATTGGGGGCAGGAGGAGAAGGAGATGACAGAGGATGAGATGGCTGGATGGCATTACCAACTTGATGGGCATGGGTTTGAGTGAACTCCAGGAGTTGGTGATGGACAGGGAGGCCTGGCGTGCACAATTCATGGCGTTGCAGAATCGGACATGACTGAGCGACTGAAATGAACTGAACTGAACCGAAGTAATCTAGAGGTGATTAATGGTTAATCCCCACCAGGGCTTGATTCTTGGACTTTCTGCAGGTAACAAAACCCACAGATGCTCAAGCCCCTCATATAAAATGCTGCAGTGCAATGAGTACAGCAGCTCTCCATATCCATGTGTTCAAGTCTAGAGTCAGCCAAATGTGGATGGAAATTTTGATCTGCAGTTAGTTGAATCTGTAGTTGCAGAGAAATGACTGCATATTTATTGAAAAAAAATTGACATATAAGTGGATCCATGTAATTCAAACCCATGTTATTCAAGGGTCAATTGTATATGGGTGGATGTGCTTAGGTTATATGCAAATTCTATAAGATTTTATATAAAAGACTGAAGCATCTTAAGATTTTTGTCATCTGCAAAATGTCCTGAAACCAAAGCCCCAAGGATACCAAGGGATAATTCTACTTGCATAACATGAAGATGGCTTTAAAAACCAAAGGTGAAAACTTTGATCTTTATGATTATGTAATATACTATAATTGAAGAAATAAGATGGAAATTACAAAAATGTATAAAGAAGAAAACATATCACCTTCAGTCTATCAACATCTCCTCACCTTTTTTTTCATGTATATGTTTATTTTACCAGACTAAGTTCATATTGTATAAATACTTTTGTATTTTTTCTATTTATGAACATTTCTGTGTAACTAAAATTCTTCAAAATGTATGTATGTGGTGTCTTAATTTCATTGTGTCACTCTCTTTTTCTCCCCCAGTTCGGCCAAATCTCTCATTATCCTTCACTGAATAACATGTCCTATGTACACTATTAGGAACTTCTGTCATATTTACAAATGCTGAGTTAATTTTATGCTTATCTGTTCCATTTTATAGGGCTTCCCAGGTGGCACAGTGGTAAAGAACTCATCTGCCAATGCAGGAGATTATAAGTGTAGATTCTAGCTGCAGTTGTATCATGCCATTTAAAAACAGTGACAGATAAGATTTTCATATTTAATATATGATATTAATATATTTAATATATGATATCTCACATTTGCTATTCTGAATCCTAACCATTTTAGAATGGTTTCTTCATGTTCTTAAAATAATCCCACCAGGATTTTGACTGAGTTGCTAATATTACACCTGTACATTAATTGCCATCTTTATAATATTCCCATTCAGAAGCATAATTCTTTACATTTATTTATCTTTTTGTATGTTGCTCAGGAAAGCTCTGTAATTCATCCCAGATATGGGTCCTGTGCAATTTGTATTAAGGATTTTACCAGATATTTTATAATTGTGATTGTTACCATGAATTTATTTTCCCTCTTCCTCACCTCAAAATCAAGATATTGTTGATGGATAGATATTTTTAAAGTATGCTATTTATTTTGTATCTTGCCATCTTAATTAATTCCTCTTTTAATTCAAGTAGTTTTCCAGTTGCTTCACTTGGGTTTCTTGTATGTTATAATGTGCTCAACATAAATATACATTTACTTAAGGTAGGAGTCTGAAAATATATTAGAAAAGTCATGTTATGTCAGCCCATTTCCATTATCCCAATTTATCACATTCTTCTGAAACAGGATGAATAAGCCCTGGGCAATTTTAGATAGTTTTGATGTAAATTATATTGTATGTGATTATAAACTTCATGAGAACAAAAATTTTCTCTTCTTTTTTCTAATAAATCTGATGTCCATTCATTACATTACTGAATTATCTAGACCATCCAGAATAATTTTAAATTATAGTGCTATTGCTAGGCATCTTTGCCTTGTTCCAGATTTTGATGAGGACTGTCACTACTATGTACGATATATTGTTGTTGTTTAGTCACTAAGTTGTGTCCAATTCTTTTGTAGTCTGCCAGGCTCCTCTGTCCATGGGATTCTCCAGGCAAGAATACTGGACTGGGTTTTCATTTCCTGCTCCAATGGATCTTCCCAACCCAGGGATCAAACCCACGTCTCCTGCATTGCAGGTGAATTCTTTACTGTAAGCCAAATAGTGACTGTTTTCTAGGCACATTTGAAAGTCTTTCATCAAGCATAAACAATAAATAGTAACTGGATTAATATATTTATTTCCAATGCAATTGGGAAGACCATGAATGGTGGTCATATAGCAGAACTTCCATGTTACTATAGGGAGTTTACCAAATGAAACACTTTCCTTTCTTTAATAATTCCCGAGTAAGTCATACTTCTTTGTTTCCCAAAGTAATGACTGGATTTTATCGGGACATTCAAACAAGCTTCCATCCTAGACTGTGCTTAACATAAATACATTTCCTCTTAGGGCAAACGCCTGTAACTCTCTAAGAAAATGTTATATTATTTTAGGCTGTTACATTGACCTAACATCATTTTCTTTGGAGTCAGTGTAATCTAGCTCTAAGAAATTTCTGGGGATGATTTAGTACTAAAACAGTTTCTGAATATCCTGTAGAGCTTAATGAATTTTATTGACATTTGCACTGTTTTGTAAAGAAACTTTCTTTAAGATCTGTGATACTATCCAATCTAATATCATTTTTACGTGGTTTTCAGCAGCTGATTATTCAGTGACAGGAGGGTTTTGCTCACAGGCTGATCCAGTTTAGCGCTCACAAACAAGCAGCACAAAGAAATAATTTATTTCCTCTTGGTTTTAACAAAGTCAGTGTCCTGAGAGGGAGAGTGGTGCTAATATACCTGAGCACTTCAGTGAGAAAGATGGAAAATCACTTACGGTGCTCCAATAAAAAGACTGCTTCAGGGGAAAAAGGAGTCTGGAAATATCTGTGTGGATACAGAGCTCTGCTGGGTAATTCTGTCCCATGTCTGCGGGCAAATAAAATACAATTTTCTCCCACGTTCCATTATGGGAATAAAAAGGCAACATTAAGAGTTTAAAAATATACATACATATCTCTGACTTTCTGTAGGTAAAGACTGTTAACAGTATCTGATGTATTTCAAATGTATAATTATTTGATTCAGATGCCTTATTTTCTAAAATTCATTTGAGCAATTTGTGTCTTTTCTTCCAAAGATTTCATTAGATTCACAAATAGAACAATATAATGTCGTTAAACAAGGCGTGGTAATCTTTCTCAGTCCCACTGTGGGACAATGTATAAAAAGAGCAAATGGTTTCTAAGCACTTCCAGGGTGCCTCTATTCTCCATTTGACCCATGTTAAATATTCTCATTACAATTATACTTCAAATGAATACAAAATCTCAATTTAATCCCAACCCCAGGGAAATGAAACATACTGCTTTGCGATGAAAGGCCTAATGTTACCTAGTTATTTGAATGCACTGCATGTTCTTAACATGGATCATAAGCGAACTGTATTTTAATAACTCAAATCATTGCACATTCAAAACAATGTCTAGCTACCAAATAAATGTCATAAACCTGATAACACAGAAGAAATAAACAGAAACCTGCATATTTTAACTATTGAATTTATGATGGAGTCCCACATGGTTCATGTTGATATTTTTCAAACTCCTAGCTTTCTTTTAAAATATAACCGATTAATTAATCAGTAGGAGATCACTGAAGATGAAATCTAGGGCAAAGGTTTTTGATAATTTAAGAGCACAATTTTTGTTAATGTCAGTCATAAGTTTGTACCTTTAAAAATTTTACTTTTGCTTTAATTGTTAGACTCCAGTAGTTTTTCGACGGAAATTTTACATTATGTTTTTTGTAAAAGGAGGTCTGATTTCAATTATCATTTTCTTGACAAGGTATAACAATATTGTACATCTAAATTTTTATTTATTTTCCTTTTCATTGTTGGCAGTCTCTTAAACTTGAAAACATTTTTCTTCTCTCTGATTTGACATTTGGCAAACATCAATCTTTCCTGTACTTAAATATACCGGAGCTGACAGGCTGCTTTTGTTCAAGAACTTCAGCTTATATATTGCCTTAGTATGAAACAATTTATTCTTTATTCAGTTACTATCATCCTGTCTTTAGAAATTAAGTCAATTGCCTTGGAAGTTTTTTCCTATAAATTTTATTAAATCAAAGTTCAAATGTCAGGACTAAATTTAGAAATTTATTATTGAGCACCTTTATTTCCTCTGTAAGAGCATTACATCTTTAAAGATTAGTTGGATAAATATTCTGGTACTCTTAAAACATTATTTTTAAAAAGTTGCTTCCACCCAGGCCTTGTTTATTTAAAACATAATTGTAATATCTTTTACTTGTCTCTAAATAACTTGGGGCCATATGAAATTATTGGGACACAAATTAAAATCTGAGGTTCAGTCTTCATGTCTTAGTTTTAGGAATGTTAAAGGAAGGGGTTTGGGGGAAGATGGGTTGTACCCAAAACTTTAAATAAAAATTTTCATGAGAAAATCTCTAGCAAATACAGTGGCGAAGAGAGTCCTTCATTCACTTTAAATGTAATTAGACTGCTCAATTCTAGATTTTTTTCTTTCCATCAATGGAAAAACATTTATTGGAATATATAAAATTTAAAATTAGGAGAATGAAATCTTCTTAAAATAGCAATAATCATATAACAATATAACTACATTGCAGTGTTGCCTGAGAGGAAGGTTTCCTGTTTGGTGGTTCAAAGTAACAGCTGATTTGTCTGTCTGCTTTTAATTATTTCTCTCAATGCCAGAAAGAGTATTAAGAAAGATAGGAGAGAGGGAGAGAGAGAAACACTGATAATGAGAAAAGTAAGAAAAGATAGGCATAGGTTAAAGGCTGCAAATGTGATACAAAGTTCAGTAAAAGTTATTCCTTTCCTATTATAAAAATACAAAAAAGATATTCCCCAAATTTACTGGAAAGCACGCATATTTTTTATTCCATATACAAAGGAAACAAGTCTTTAGAGACAACAGAAGACTTATGCCTTTATTTTACTTAGACTTTGGCTTTTTTAAAAAGGAAAAGTAAATATATGTAGAATATTTAAAATTCCATATCACTTCAATTAGTCACAGTCTTTTTTTTTTTTTTTTGGTTTATTATTGGTCCTGCTATTTCTATCAGAATACTATCTATGCCATTTTAATCAATGCTTCTGAAATTGTCCTGTGTACCTGGTGCTGCTTGCTAAGTTGCTTCAGTCATGTCTGACTCTTTGCGACCCTATGGACTGCAGCCTGCCAGGCTCCTCTGTCCATGGGATTCTCCAGGCAAGAATATAGGAGTGGGCTGCCATGCCTTCCTCCAGGGGATCTTCCTGACCCACGGATCAAACTTGCGACCCTTACATGTCCTTCATTGGGCAGCAGGCTCTACCACCAGCTCCACTTGGGAAGTCCAAATTGTCCTAGAGTGTTGGAGAAATCTGGGATCATCAGGATTTATTTGGTCCATTTGTACTTGCCAAGGCAGTAAGAATGCAAATAGTTTTGCCCTAAATCATACCTAGAGAGTCTGTTTGAATGGGATGTCTCTGGATAGGTCTAAGTTTTCTTGTCCTCTTGGCTTACTGAACAATATTACATATTTTTGACTAAATAAAGCTTGGTCAACTTAATCTTCCAATATGATTACATTATCTATTTCTGTAAGAACTTTTAAAAATGATTGATCTTATCAAAATTGAGTATAATATTGCTATTTCATTAGTGGGATCACATTAATCATTTTGAAAGCATATAATTAAACTCTTTCTGTTTCCAATCACCTTAGTAGATATACACTATCCTACTTTGTTTATAAGTATCATAATCAACAAACATTGAATCTGACATGTGCAAGGCAGTGAGCTAGATCTCAGAATTTAGTGGTGTCAGGTCAGTAAAGGAGGTAATGATTAGTTTATAACAAATGTAAAAAATCTTTAATTTTTAATAATTTGTAATTTTTTCACAGTAAACCTAAAACAAATTCAAAAATTGAAAAAAAAATACTGTTGGACAATGTGTTCTAATTTTTAGTTTGGAAAAAATGTCACTACTCAGGTAATTTATATTAATTTCGTAAGTAAAATAGTAAGCAACAGAAAATTCCCAGCAGTGCTTAAATACATAGTAGGCCTTCAATAACAGGGGTTGACAATATTTTAAAAATAAAACAGTAACAATGGACATTTTAGACTGACTCAAACATCACTTTTAACTTTGCAATTGCAAAGTAAGGCATGACTATATACATTCAGTATGCATTTAAGGAAAACAAAAATATAAAATACAAAAGTGAAGACCTCTTTTTCACTGAATTTCATTTATTTCCAGTAGTGCAAATGCGATTCTGCAATGGTGTCAAACATTTGGGAGGATGGTATTTTAATGGTAACGATGGTTCCCAGACATAACCCTTGTTGGAATAACTCAATTCCAAGTTGAGAAAATAAAATAGAAGTGGAACCTGAATTGCATCATTATGTCCTTATGTCCACAGTTATATTAAATATAATTTTAAGAAATATATTGAGGGTGATAACTTATGCAAGCAGAAAATGTAAAGATTCTTTTAGAGTACCTTTTCCCTCTGACCTCCCACAGGACAAAGATGATATTGGAAGAGAACCATTACTGAATCTTCACTTTGTTCACTTCTGGCATCCCATCTTTACATACTGTCTGCTCTAAACATTGTTTTAGGTTTAAAATCCTCAAGAGCAAACTGATAGTTGGTCAGAAATCAGATAAGTAAACACAAAGGCTTAGAAAAAGAAATGCCCATCATATAAAATACAGTATTAACTGAAAGGTAATTAATGCTACAATTCACACATTGGTATAATTAAATGGATACATGGCAACTGTATAAATTATTTAATTTGCCAGTTACTGTAGAAATGAAATTTTTAAAATTCAGAAGTCAGAGTCCTTGTGATATCATTATACAATAAATATTTGGAATATTTCCATCTATCAATAATGCCATCTGTCCTATCCAATACAAATGGACTAAAACTCATATGGCTCCTTTCCCCATTGATTACTCTGATGAATGAGATAGCAAAACCACTCATAAAACCATCATATTATATGACACTGTCATTAAAAAGATATGGAGAAAGGAAAAACACAAGATGATACTTAATTTGAAACTGTCAAGTCGATTTAGTAAAGTTTTAACAACCAACATTATGATCCGAAGAAGTATCAGCATGTTGAATAATATATGTCATTCTGTACTCTCCTAGCACCTTCAAAGAAAACCAAAGAATGAAAAAATTTCTGGAAAGAGTATAATAGCTTATTATGCTATATTCAAATTGCTAATTATTCCAATAAGAATATACTCAAATATCCTTTCAGGCATGGGTAATTAAATTAAAAATACCTTTCTTTCACTTTATAGAAAATTACAAAATGATCATTTAACTTCTGATAGCAAGTCATTTTTAAGGCAAAGCTAGATACATTCCTTATACCTTACAGCCCCAGCCATAAATTTCAACTTGGCAAAATATCTTTCTCAAACTCAGTTTCTTCTTAGCTAAAATTGTAATCTCTTCCAACAGCAAAATAATGACATACAGTGATTCTGTAGCAAATTACTATAAGCAGTAATTAAATTGACATTAACTAAGCAGAAAACTAAAGACGTCTAACTGGAAGGCTCAAATTTTCTGTTTGATACGGTAATTTGCATTACATTTAGTTGTAAGGTGGGTATGGTTAGCTTGCCTAGAAATTATCTTATCTTACAAAATCTATAAAGATGACCAGTGTTTATTTTGCCCCTTAGCCTCACTTAAAATAATCTTCAAACTTTACTTAGTGAAACTCTTTCCAAATTGAAACCCATATTTGTGGATAAGTGAGAAGAAATACATTATTAAATAAATATGTTTACTCTATATTAAAACTTAAGATTAGCTTAAATAATGTAAAAGTTTATACTGCCTTATTTTTAGCTTGCATTGAATACCAAATGAAGCCACTAAGGGAGGAGGGGGGAGGGAATCTGTGAAAGAGCTCAAATTTAAAAAATGTCAGCCACAGCAAAAATTAAGTAAAGCACAGATCCAGGACATATTGTCCCTATCAGTTGAAGAAAGCAACTTTCGTAAGAATTCTACAGATGCCATATTTGCAAGCCATATACCCCACTGAATTCAGAGAAACTCCAGGATTCATAACCAGAGTAAGAGGCGGTTCGGGGGACTGCTAGCAAACTCCACCTTGTTAGTAGGTGCATTAGGAGTAGGCTCATTCATATAAAACAAAGCTTCACCAAAGCAAACTTTGCCAAGTCAGCAACAGGCAGCATGGCTTCTGTGTTCTGATTGGCTGTAAAGACACAGTCACACCTTTACAAATGTTAAAGCACATAGTTTTAAGAGAAATTTCAAGTTTGAGTCATTGATTATAATGTTACTGTACCAATGTTACATGATTTTAGTTGGATCTTTACATTATATTTTAATATCTGGCAGTGTAAGTCTTTCTAATTCTTCCTCTTCCTTTATATTCCTCTTTTGCCTCCAGCTTCTTCTTTTGGTAATAATTTCCAGGCTATTTTTTGCGTGCTTTATGTCTCTATATTTATTTCAGAATCATTGTGTTAAATACATTCCCTGTGAGATTGATTTTAATGAAATAAAATTTATTTTTAAAATAAAAATATAAAAAAATAGGTATCTTCAGATCATTTCCATTCAGAAATATAGTGTACCTTTCCAATTTTTAAAAGCTTCATCTTGCCATAAAGATTCACGGTATTCATTACAGAGGTTCTGAGTTTCTTAAAGGTTTCGATGCTATTGCACATATTATCTTTTTTTCTCCTATTATCTTTTTAAATTGGTAATTTCTGACATTTGGAAAGTAAATGATTTAAACAGTTTTATTCATACCTAGCAATCCTACTAAACCCTGAATCTTACTAAGCTCTAAACTCACTGAAACTTTTAGTTTTACTGGTTCACATGTCTCATGCCTTTGCTAGGTAGGTAATATCTGCAAATAATGATTATATTGCCAGCATAACTTTCAACAGTAAGAAAGAACAGATTCTTTCTTATTTCTTCCTAGAATAAATTCCAATCATTAGCTTAATCTATTTTTCATAAACAGCTCATTAATTTCTGATGATACAGTCATAGAAATAATGTTATGATCCAAATTCAACATATTTCAGAAATGACTTTTGATGTCTGTGGGATAGCTAGAAGTTACAAACCCAAACCAGGGTACAGATCTCATGCTGAAAAACAGAATTCTGCTAAATATTTTAGAAGAATGGATAAATAAATCTCTTTAGAAATATCCTTGGAGACAGAGGATAAAACTTACCCTAAGTGAACAAAATATCAGAAAAATAATGCCCATCACAAGAAAGTACAGTGTGACATATGGGCAGAAATGTTTCTAAATAGAGTGTTTTTCAGCATTTTCTAACAGCCTTAAGCTGCTCTTATAGCACTCTTAGCTTACTGCTTTGGAGAATTAAGATAAAGTTAGTGATGACTGTAACTTTCTATTAAGCAATTTTCTTTCTCAATTGCGCACAGCCACTTACGAGGCAGAACATAACAGCTCAATCAAACCTTATTATGCCAGATTTAGTTCAAACCCTTATGAAATGCACTGAGAAAGACTTGATACTTATCTGGAGAAAACCTCTTTATAAACTGCTATTTCGTAGACTAGAAATAAAATAGATATTGTAGGTACCTCTTTACGTGTCGTTAAGTTCCTCTGCCAGGTATCCAGAGCAGTCGCAATGAACTTGCTGCTCCTTAGGTAACAGTGAGCCATGAGAATGTGGTGAAGTCCAGCGCCTCTGTGCATAGCTTCCAGAATGTTCAGGGTGTGGCTCAAGGACATGCAAGCTTCGGTTTGTATTCCACCATTCACAAGTTTCATTGTGTAAGGTACTAGTGCAATTTACTCAGCAAGTTACATGACTACCCCAACCTAAAATAGGAAAAGGAAATTCAAGTGCACAACAAAAAAATACACCTCTCTCCTCATTCAAACTGTTTCTGAGTTCTGACTCAACTGGGAAGAAAGGGGTAATAATAACATTTACTTTGATGTGTTATTCTGAGGATTAGGAATGTGTATGTAAAATACCTATTTTATAGAGTTTAGGCTCAGAGTGGCAATCAATATATGGTAGGCATCATTAATATTTCTGAATTAGAACTGAAGCAAATAAAGGTGCAGCTCTGAATAACTAACCATTACACTTGTTTTACAGAGTGAAATTAATATAAGTGTACGTGATTAACACTTTCTAATATTATGTCTTCATTCACTGGATGCAGATATCACTAGGACACTGTTTATTCTTAAAAAGTATTTGAATTAAGGAGAAAGACTTTGTTGTAAGGCTGTTTGTCCCTCAAGGGTGGCACTGTGGTTCACCGGGATGAAGGGCTGTGGTATTTGTGTCCTGAAAAAGGGTTTTCAATATGTGTATATAAAGTAATTCATACCTTACCATTTCAGAGACTAAAGACATAGGATTTTGGGCTCCTAACAGTTGATAGATCCCATTTTCCTACAAATCATCCTCTACAATTGGACACAAGTTATACAAGACCTTTTTACAAAGCATCTGCTTTCTTTTCTGTTGCAACATTACTAGTTCTTGCTCCCAAAGAGCAAGGACGATAATAAAGGCTCTTAACTCTCTGATTTTCATAAAGATTCTATGAATTTTTTCACTACTATAAAAAGTAACCATATGAGCTATTAAGTATATACAGATGCCAAACAGAGTGGTGGCGAGTAAAAAATTTTCCTTTCCCATTCTTGAAGTGTGTAAATAATTTAATAGAGACTTTGCTGAACTTTTATCATAACTAAAAATTCCTAAGTATTAAAGCTCAGTGAAAAGAAATCTCAGTGCCTGGAAGACAAGGCAATCAAACCATGTGACAGTCCCATATGCAACTCCAAATCTGTCCTCATAACTGTCTGTAGAGCTCACAAAAGAGTCACACATGTAGCTATTGGAAGAATATCTTACACAATTTGGCACACAACTTCTAAGATTAGCAGCTGAAGAGGGGGAGGAGGAAGAGATGAACATAATAGATTAACTGACACCCATCCACTATCTTTCTAAATTGTTTGGAATGTTAAAAATATTGTTATGATCAATCTATATATATACACCCTCAAATTTGAAAGAAAAATGCAAAGCATGTTGTGGTTGAAAGAACAAATGGGTCTTTAAAAAAAAAAAAAGACACTATGAAATATATGTCACTGAACAAGGGAGTCCAGCCAGCTCCCAAGTGGCATGTTAACTGATGAAAAGCAAATCCAGGATGCTGTGAATCAAAGAGGCATGGGTCTATTTTTAAAGAGGCCTGTGTCTCCCCACCCTGTTTGCCAAGTATAGTTTCTCTGGAGAAGTCCAGCCTCTGAAATAGGTAAACTTCTAAATGTTTCAAGAGTTACCTACTCAACAGTTGACCGCCTCCTCCCTTAAAAGGTCCTGGGCTCTACGTACATCATCCATGTTAAATACTAGACAAACAGAAGAGCTGTTCAACTAGTTCACTTCCCCTATTTGTGAACAGATTGTTTGAGACATAATATGAATACTAATTAATGATAAAATATCTGTGAGTGTTTTGAAATACGAGCGAGGATAGCACTTTTAGAAAGGCGTCCAGATAGATCTTATGCAACAAGCCCCACTGGTCATATGAAGGGTCAGGGCACACTTGGAAATATGAGAGCAAAATTGGCAGGGTTTTTGGCTCCAAGTCAGTGGGAAACTGTGGATGACTTTTTTTCTAAACGGAGTCTGGGGATGGAGATTGACTTTCTTTTCAACCTTTTCTCTCTGTTAAATTAGAAGGGTTTAAATGAAAATTCTCTTCACAGGCGAAAGGAGAGAAAAACAGAATTCTGTTAGAGATCATCTTGAGTAGATCGAGGAGTAAGACTTCTAAGTGTCTGATTTGCACTCTGTCCAAAAAAAGAAATAGAAGCAGGTAGGGTCTGACCCAGTGCTGAGTCTAGACTGACTCTTACACTCTGATGAAAGAGCTGAGAAAAGTTATTTAAAAGAATATGATTTCTTCATCAATTCCTGGCTTCCAAACAGTTTGCTTAGTCTCAGAGAAGTGTCCGCATAGAGATATGGAAAATATTATTTTATGTTAAAGGACAAAGCACATTATTATAGTCAATTACAAAGACTATTAAAACAATATCCTTTGTAGTAAAAGCCTAAGTTACTGCCAAAATAAGTTATCTCCCTTACTTTCCTTCTAAAATTGAGTATTGTGTTTTCTCCATAAAACCTTTTTAATCTTGCCCATCTGGTCTCAGAAACTTTATTCTCTAATGCTAGTCTCTATATTCTCCTTTAATCTTTTAAACTTGAATGAACTTGATATTGAATTTGAATGCTTAAATATTGTTTTATAATCTTTGGGCTTCAGTAATTGCAATTTGTTTTAATGCCAAAGAAAAGAGAAGAGGATTATCCAAAATTAAACATAAAATGATTTCTATTTGACTGTAGACTTGTTCTTTAATTGAATTTCAATAAAGGATTATATAGCATTAGAAAAATTCATTTGTCTCAAAGATATGAAAATGTTTCTTGAAAATCTGATTGGAGAAAACTAAAGTTAGCAACAGTTTGTATTTCACGTTTAGCTAGTCCGTATCTGTCTCATGATTAAACCTGGGATTCCTACACTTTTCTGGAATTATATGATTCTTTCCAAAACTTATTCAAGGTTTGCTGTCCCAAATCTTCTTGGGGACCTGAGAAATGACTTATTTCCATTTCAAAGGTTTTCTTTGCATTCAACTAAATTGAGAAAAAAGATACCAACAAATTTAAAATTATCAAATGAGGTGCTATTAATAGTAGTTGCCTAAAGAACATAAAATGAAAAAAAGGAAGAAGCATAATAAAGATAATTCATTGTAGATATGAATTTTGCAATACCACACATTTTATGCTTATTGATATCTATTCTTATTTCTCTTTATACATATTCATATTTTCCCAACTCCCCAGTAAACTTGTTAGTGTTTGAAGGTTATAGCAAGGCTTTCCCTAGATATTTAGAAAAAAAGAGATAGGAGGCCTTCTGAGGTAACTGGACAAATACCACAATTTTCTGGGGCAGGTCTCATCTTACTGACTGGTTTCTACCTCTTGACTTGGGATGTAATATTTATAATGGTTCTCACATCCCTAAAACCATATCACCTGGAACTTCTCATGCTTTAAATCACACAGAGACCAATGGCAAGCACCCAACATCCACGCCCTGTGCCTAGGATCCCAACCCAGTCAAAGACTTGGACACCCATTTACCTAATGATGACACAGACAATAAACTTACAGGAGACAGTGGCCATGTCATCTAATAATTCTGCGCATTCCAAGTAGCCTCATGTTGACGTTATGTTGTCCAGTAAGTACCAGAGGTAGCAGTGTCCTCAGCAGTGACTGCTAGTGTACTGATTTACACAGAGCTGCTCCATGTCCACCAAGAGCATTCAAAGTGCTGTTAGGACTTTTCAGTTGATTGAGCTCCTACTTTTGAAATATCAAAGGGTAAAACAGAAGTTAAAATAATTTTATAAATAAAATTGATATGTAGAGTCATTAGGAACAGAGTGTAGGATTTTTACCAGCTGTATGTTCTCTTCTGCTGCTCAGGCCCCAAACCTTGGAATTTCCCTTGAATCCTCTCTTTTTAATTTTATTTCTTCCTTCCTTTTTTTTTTAACTCCTCACTTTCTATCTGTCAGTGGTACTCTTAAAATATATCCTGAATCCAGCCACTTCTCACTAAAAGTTCAATATTACTTTCTTAAACCAAGTCAGTTTCATTTTTCACCTGGATATTGAAATAACTTCTTAATTGGTCCATTGGGTCTACCTTGGTAGGACCTACGCTCAAGCCAGTGCCCAAGTGACACTGTTAACATATACGTCACATCAGGTTAGGTCTTCCACTCACCTTCTGGGCTTCCCACTGTACTCAGGATAAAACGCAAATACCTACCCCCACTTCCACACCCCCTATAAGGCTCAGTAAAGTTCCCTGGCCCTCTCCTCTTACCTCTATGACCATGTTAGCATTCTCTTATAAGTTCATTTTGCTTTAGCCACCTTAGTCTCTTTATTATTTCTCAAAAAAGCCTCAAACCTCGAGCACTTTTGCTTTACCACATTTCAAATGGCTGTTTCTTCTGCCTCCATTCCGTTCCGTTCAGTCACTCAGTAGTGGCGACTCTTTGCTACCCCATGAATGGCAGCACGCCAGGCCTCCCTGTCCATCACCAACTCCCAGAGTTCACTCAGACTCACGTCTATTGAGTCCGTGATGCCATCCAGCCATCTCATCCTCGGTCGTCCCCTTCTCCTCCTGCCCCCAATCCCTCCCAGCATCAGGGTTTTTTCCAATGAGTCAACTCTTCGCATGAGGTGGCCATGAGCTTCAGTTTTAGCATCATTCCTTCCAAAGAAATCCCAGGGTTGATCTCCTTCAGAATGGACTGTTTGGATCTCCTTGCAGTCCAAGGGACTCTCAAGAGTCTTCTCCAACACCACAGTTCAAAAGCATCAATTCTTCTGCGCTCAGCCTTCTTCACAGTCCAACTCTCACATCCATACATGACCACAGGAAAAACCATATTGGATCTCCTTGCAGTCCAAGGGACTCTCAAGAGTCTTCTCCAACACCACAGTTCAAAAGCATCAATTCTTCGGCGATCAGCCTTCTTCACAGTCCAACTCTCACATCCATACATGACCACAGGAAAAACCATAGCCTTGACTAGACAGACCTTAGTCGGCAAAGTAATGTCTCTGCTTTTGAATATACTACCTAGGTTGGTCATAATTTTTCTTCCAAGCAGTAAGTATCTTTTAATTTCATGGCTGCAATCACCATCTGCAGTGAGTTTGGAGCCCTCAAAAATAAAGTCTGACACTGTTTCTACTGTTTCCCCATCTATTTCCCATGAAGTGATGGGGCCAGATGCCATGATGTTCATTTTCTGAATGTTGAGCTTTAAGCCAACTTTTTCACTCTCCTCTTTCACTTTCATCAAGAGGCTTTTTAGCTCTTCTTCACTTTCTTCCATAAGGGTGGTATCATTTGCATATCTGAGGTTATTGATATTTCTCCTGGCAATCTTGATTCCAGCTTGTGTTTCTTCCAGTCCAGCGTTTCTCACGATGTACTCTGCATATAAGTTAAATAAGCAATGAAAGAGTGGCTCAGATGGTAAAAGCATCTGGCTACAATGCGGGAGACCTGGGTTCAATCCCTGGGTCGGGAAGATACCCTGGAGAAGGAAATGGCAACCCACTCCAGTACTCTTGCTTGGAAAATCGCATGGACAGAGGAGCCTCGTGGGCTGCAGTCCATGGGGTCGCAAAGAGTCGGACACGACTGAGCAACTTCACTTCACTTACTGCTTTAGTGTGAGGCCCACTGGTTTTCAAACTAGCAAAAGGATCTAGTCTTTCTGGTGTCAGATCCTAAGACTGAGGCGCTTAATGTGTAGATCAAACCACCCACTCCCCAGTGAGGATCTGTGGACCTGTGTAATACCCTTCTTCTGCCTAGACTGCCATATACCAGTAATATGCCTGGCTAAATCCTTTACTTCCTTGAGGTCTCCATTCAAATGACAGAGCAGAGCACGTCATTTCTCAATGAGCCCATCCATGACTATCCTATCTATTTAATAACTGTAACTTCCTTCTCCTCCTGACATCATTATCTCCATACTCAATCTCCTTTATTCTGTTTAGTTTTTGTCTCCCCTCTCCTCTCATGCAAGTTCCATGACAGCAACAGCAAAGAACCTGGTTTTGAATAAATATTTGCTGAAAGAATCCATTTCAAAAGCAACAAAATGATAAGGGAGGAGTTTACCCAAGAACAAATACTGAAACTCATGGGAAACACTGTAAAAGCAGAAAAAAAGGATAAGGACTATCCTTCTATTTTTCACTTAATGTATACAGTGCTGCTGCTGCTAAGTCACTTCAGTCATGTCCGACTCTGTGTGACCCATAGACGCAGCCCACCAGGCTCCCCCGTCCCTGGGATTCTCCAGGCAAGAACACTGGAGTGGGTTGCCATTTCCTTCTCCAATGCATGAAAGTGAAAAGTGAAAGTGAAGTCACTCAGTTGTGTTCACTCTTAGTGACCCCATGGACTGCAGCCCACCAGGCTCCTCCGTCCATTGGATTTTTCAGGCAAGAATACTGGAGTGGGGTGCCGTTCCCTTCTCCAAATGTATACAGTATCTTTATTTAAAATAAACCAAAAGTTTAAGAAAAAAAGGCAATCCTTACTGCTTTATTTTAGGTAAGCTAACAGAAAAAATAGCTAACAACTAGGCAAGCAACCAGAGTTTTTATTATAGAATAAGAAGTGGTTGATGAAAAAAAAGGTTAGAATAAGAATAATCATCTAATAGAACACAGTAAAGGTTTGAGCTGG
Organism: Aepyceros melampus; assembly: GCA_006408695.1. NCBI lineage: Eukaryota > Metazoa > Chordata > Mammalia > Artiodactyla > Bovidae > Aepyceros > Aepyceros melampus. The sequence goes on along the minus strand of SJXQ01003261.1, from coordinate 692,278 downwards.
GCATGCTAAAAATTGTGAAAACCTAAAAATTTCATTCTTTTAGGATTACTTACCAAATATTAAATGTGAACTGTGATCATTGCAAAGATATCTGAACAAGAAATTAACTTGATACTAATGGAGAAGGAAATGGCAACCCACTCCAGTGTTCTTGCCTGGAGAATCCCAGGGATAGGGGAGCCTGGTGGGCTGCTGTCTGTGGGGTCGCATAGAGTCGGACACGACTGAAGCGACTTAGCAGCAGCAGCAGCAATGACTGAATTTTATTTAAAATTTCTAAATTTTCTCTTAAGAGTATAAATGAGTGTTGCTTTTCTACTTAAATCTGAGTGAAAATGAATTCTGTAGAATCAGGAATATTACCCTCAACATCTAACACAGATTCTAAGTTATGAACACTTAGCAGGCATTCAATAAATGCTTATTAATTAGGAGACAATACACAAGTCAATGGGGCTTCCTTGGTGGCTCAGTAGTAAAGAATCCACCTGCAATGAAGGAGACTCTGGTTCAATCCTTAGGTCAGCAAGACCCCCTGGAGGAGGGAATGGAAACCCACTCCATTATTGTTGCTGGGAGAATCCCATGCACTGAGGAGCCTGGTGGGCTGCAGTCCATGGGGTGACAAAGAGTCAGACACAACTGAAGCGACTGAGCACATGGGCGCACGTGTGTACGTGCACGCGTGCGTACATACACACACACACTTTCAGTAGGTGAATATACTTTCAATATGGTGAATTCACCTTGTTTATTCTTTTTATTCTTACTCTAACTATAGAGTCACCAAAAAATTGAGGAAAAGGCAATAAAACATCTGCTTTATTTTCCTGTCTTATATATAAATAAAAAAAAACAGTAGGAACAGTAGGAACTCTTTTTAGTAAAAACTGTGTTAAGAATATTATCTGCATAATATCATTTGATCTTCTCAAATTAATTGGCAGTTTCTATTATTATATTAGGCAAAATGGCTGTTTGAGGAGGCCTTACAAATAGCTGAGAAACAGAAATGAAAGGCAAAGGAGAAAAGGAAAGATATACCCATCTGAATACAAAGTTCCAAAGAATAGCAAGGAGAGTTAAGAAAGACTTCCTAAGTGGCCAATGCAAAGAAATAGAGGAAAACAAGAGAATGGGAAAGACAAGAGGTGTCTTCAAGAAAATTAGAGATACCAAGGGAATATTTCACTCAAAGATGGGGACAATAAAGGACAGAAATGGTATGGCCCTAACATAGCAGAAGATATTAAGAAGAGGTGGCAAGGATACACAGAAGAACTGTACAAAAAAGATCTTCAAGACTCAGTAACAATGAGGGCATGATCACTCCTCTAGAGCCAGACATCCTGGAGTGTGGAGCCAAGCGGGGCTTAGGAAGCATCATTATGAACAAAGCCAGTGGAGATGATAGAATTCCAGTTGAGCTATTTCAGATCCTAAGAAATGATGCTGTTAAATTGCTGAACTCAACATGTCGGCAAATTTGGAAAACTCAGCAGTAGCCACAGGACTGGAAAAGGCCAGTTTTCATTCCAATCCCTAAGAAAGGCAACGCCAAAGAATGTTCAAACTACCGCACAATTGTATTCAGTTCACACACTAGCAAAGTAATGCTCAAAATTATTCAAGCTAGGCTTCAACAGCACGTGAACTGAGAACTTCCAGATGTATAAGCTGGATTTCGAAAAGGCAGAGGAACCAGAGATCAAACTACCAACATCTGTTGGATCATAGAAAAACAGGAGAATTTCAGAAAAACATCTGCTTCATTAACTATGCGAAAGTCTTTGACTGTATGGGTCACAACAAACTGTGGAAAATTCTTCAAGAGAGGGGAATACCAGACCACCTGACTTGCCTTTTGAGAAGTCTGCATGCAGTTCAGGAAGTAGCAGTTAGAACTGGTCATGGAACAACAGACTGGTTCCAAATAGGAAACGGAGTACGTCAAGGCTGTATACTGTCACCCTACTTATTTAACTTATATGCAGAGTACATCATGAGAAATGCTGGGCTGGATGAAGCACAAACTGGAATCAAGATTGCCCTGAGAAATATCGATAACCTCAGATACGCAGATGACACCACCCTTATGGCAGAAAGTGAAGAGGAACTAAAGAGCCTCTTGATGAAAGTGAAAGAGGAGAGTGAAAAAGGCCAGCTTAAAACTCAACATTCAAAAAACGAAGATCACGGCATCCGGTCCTGTCACTTCATGGTAAATAGATAGAGAAACAGTAGAAACAGTGACAGACTTTATTTTCTTGGGCTTCATAGTCACTGCAGATGGTGACTGCAGCCATGAAATTAAAAGATGCATGCTCCTTGGAAGAAAAGCTATGGCAAAACTAGATAGCATATTAAAAAGCAGAGACATTACTTTGCTGACAAATGTCCATATAGTCAAATCTATGGTTTTTCCAGTAGTCATGTATGGATATGAGAGTTGGACCATAAAGAAAGCTGAGTGCCAAAGAATGCCTTTGAACTGTGGTGCTGGAGAAGACTCTTGATGGTCCCTTGGACTGCAAGGAGATCAAATGAGTCAATCCTAACGAAATCAATCCTGAACATTCATTGGAAAGACTGATGCTGAAACTGAAGCTCCTATATTTGCCCACCTGATGTGAAGAGCTGACTCATTAGAAAAGACCCTGATGCTGGGAAAGATTGAAGGCAGGAGAAGAAGGGGACGACAGAGGATGAGATGGTGGAATGGCATCACCAACTCAATGGACATGAGTTTGAGCAAACTCGGGAGATGGTGAAGGACGGGGAAGCCTAGCATGCTGCAGTCCATGGGGTAGCAAAAACTGACTGACTAAACAACAGCAACAAAAATTATTATGTTTACTTTAGAGATTAGTGCACTGAAATTTAGAGGTCAAGCCACACACAGAAGATCACACAGAAGATCACACAGATCATACAAGGAAGACCTGAAACTCAAGTGTAGGGCTGTATGACGTTGAAGCCCATGCAGTCTTAACTACTGTCTTATTACTGTTAATTTCCACTGTCATTTTTCCCACCTTTGACTCTACTGATTATCTTCCCCACACTTCCCAATCCAACCCAACAATAGATTTGAAACATCTCTATGCAACATTTAGTAAAGTTTCTGAATAATGTAAAATATTGAGTTGGTCACAAAGTTCATTCTGATTTTTGCAGGTATTACAGAAAAACTTGAATGAGCTTCTTGGCCAACCCAACAGGTTGTCCAAAGTTCTAAAGAAGGATGCAAATTTTACTGTGGTAGACAGAACTTGGGCTTTGGAGCAAGCAAGATCTGGGTTATGCACTTGTGTTTGGATAAGTTATCCTATGAAACTAATTTTCTTATTTGAAAAAGGACAAATATGATATCTACATTGCATTGTTCTTGAGAGGCAAATAGCTAATATATCAAAGTCCACAGTGTGTAAATAGTAACTGTTGTTTAATCATATGATACCACAGACAAAGCATGTGTTTTGATAGTATGTGGACTTGTTTTTTACCTGTACTGGGTAGCTTATTATTCAAGAAGTATGGTAGTAACTTTTCCTTTGGCTTGGGCTCTCTCTGTCTTCATAGTCAATGCTGTTGGTTTAGCCATATGGATGAATTATAACTTACTGCTTCTATTATAGTTGGAAAAATATTAATAATTTAATACTAGTGAAAAATTTGATTTAATGAGTTCATAAATCATAAAAATTATTATTCTATTAAGGCTTGCATTATATGTAGCATAAAGCTAATTGTGGTCATTTATTTATTTACTCAGTAAATTTTACTGAAAGTCTGTATGTGCCAAACACTGTTTGTTGGGAATATAGTAAACATATATCAACCTATTCTGAAGGAGTCCTAATCTAGCAGGAAGATATTCATGCTAACAGAAGGCCACTGAATCACTGAGAATATATAGAAAAATGTATCATAGCAATTTAATCAAGAGCCAACAAGTTGCTAAGAGGCAGTGACAATGGGTTGAAGTGGAAGGTACTTATATTAATATCAGTAACTAGAACTGACAGAATGTGATCCTTGATGAGATGGATATTTGGAGAGAGGAAGGAATCTAGGCTAACTCATGGGTTTCTATTTTGATCTATAGGAATAAGTTGAAAAAATGATATGTGAAACAAAAATACTCCTTAAAGTATTAACTCATGGGATCATCAGTGATATTTCAATAAATAACTGAAAAATGTAAGGGAGAATAATGTTAAATTTAAGTAGAAGAGTATAAATAGAAAAAAAAATACTAACAAATGCAACTAGTTTCACCACTAAATAAATTAAGTGTAATTTATTTAGTGGTGACTTATGATGATAAAAAATCACTGGGATTATAGGAAGAAATTTTAGATTACTGGTTCATGAATAACCTTGAGTTTTCATTTCTCTTTTGGTCTGTAGAAAATATCCTATATCCATGGCAGCACCAGTATATTCAAAAACATACCAATGTCCTCATTAAGGTGAGACTCAAATGTGCTTCTGATCTTCAACTTTGAGAATAGTGCCCCAGAGGCATTTCAGCACCTGTGTCCAACTTGTTCCAACTCACTGCAATCACTTAGCAGAAGAAAAGTCTATATCGCAAAGGGTTATAGTCATTGGATTGGTTTGCTCTTTAAAAAGCTATTTAGAGTTTCAAGAGCAGCTGCTTGCTGAACAAAGATCTTCAGATACAATCAACCACAGGATTTCAACTGGACCTCAAGTATTTCACAAAGAAATGATATATCAGTTGTCCAAAGAGAATGAAACACCTGTTTCTAGAGTGATTTAAGTCAATAAGTAATAACTAAATCTTTGTTATGAATGCTTTCTGGTGTCTAACTGACTGTTGCCCTTTTGGAGGGCAAAGTGTACAAAAGATTTGGTGACCTTCTGACTTGACAGTCAAATAACTACTATTATGTTTGGTCAATGTAAATAAGCACAGTTGACAATTTGCTAATTGGCTGTCTCTAGGCAGCCAAGTGTACTTTTGACCTTAGGTGAGAACCTAATCAATTAATACTTAAGGCAATAAAGACCTATAACTGATTAAATTGTACCGAAATCATCTTTTTTTTCTAACGGATTAGAGCTGCAAAGTGACAAACTTTTAATTTAATATATGATAATCCTTTCTTTTAATAACTTCTTATTTAGCTAATATGGTAAAATTGAACTATGAAATATATCTTTGGTTCAACTATTTATATTTAAAAGCCTTTAAAAATAAAACTATAGTTCAAATACTAAAATGAGAACACCTCATGTGCATCTGAATTATATATTAATCAACTTAATATGGTCAGAGTTGAAAATACACATGTTTTCTTAAAATTGAAAGTGTCCATATTACAATTATAGAGAAAATAAGGAAAATTGCCAGAACTGTTTTTCAATTGGATCTCTTTTCTGGGAACTACAAGATGATAGTAGCTAGCATTCCAGGGGCATAATTTCATTTTTAACTAAAAAGAAAAATGTTACTATTAGCTTTTATTAAGATATGAGAATGCAATTAAAAGAAAAATTCTTCACAACAGAATTTGTCCCTTTTAAGTCACAAAGTCACAAAGTAACTTGATTGATACAAAGCAGCATCTCTTATGTGCTGCTGATGAGGTAAACAGTCTCCATGTTGAAATAAGCCCATAGTTTGTAGAAGCATCCAGAATTACTTTCTGTTTACAATGTATGATATTTGATTTGGCAAAGGAACAAGATTATCAATTTAGGTTAAAAGTTTATCATTTGGACACAATGACTAAAAATTTACAATTCCTCTCCTTTAACATTCTTCTCTGAGAATAAGTTTTCCAGTTAAAAGCTTGAAACTCCCTTGGCTCAGATGATATATTTGAGAATGTATGTAATTTACATAGAAGAGGAGATATGGTTCCTTTAAAAAATACTTAAAAAGCAACAGCTGTGTATCTGCAATAACTGTTTCACGGGGCTTTTAATACAGATAAATATGCAAATATGTCATACTATTTTTAACACACCAGTTTTGCACAGTGTAGTGACTGAGAACAGAGCAAACATTCTGTGTATTTAGATTCATAATGAGAAATATGCACCATTCAAAACTGTTGTTATTGTCATATTGTAGTGAGTAATGAAAATACATATTTTGGATAGTAAATAAAACAGTGCTAAATCGTAACAAGGACACTGACAAAGTCCAGTACAGTCATTGTGTAGATTACCACATCATCAGTATTGTTTCAAAAACTACAAAGCCCTGCTCATTTTCCTCTACTGATGAGATGGCATACAGTTAATATCTAGTTGCATTTCTCAAACAATAAGTCAATTTAATCTAGGCTCTGGTGTTTGAAGGCAGAACCAACTGGGTTTTAAAACTTAGGTTAGTAATTCAGTTCATTAAAATAAGTTATATATTTTATACAGAATCATATGAGAAAACCCTGATGGAATTAAATTCCATCTTCTTTTGACCTTACTGTGCTGTTTTCTCATAATATTACCCACAATGACTTTCCCCCATATTTATTATGAAAAAATGTCAAACAGTACAAAGTAGAAAGAGTTATATAGGGAATATCCATATACACCACCACTAGCATTTTACTACACCTGCTGTATCATATATCCTTCCATCCACTACCAATTTTATTTTCTTTTAGATTTTGACTGATTTTATTTTTTAAAAATAGACTTTAATTTTGGAAGGCAGTTGTAGGTTTTCAGAATTGTGCAAGAAGTACATAGTTCCCACACCCCTTTTCAGACATGACTACTGGAAAAACCATAGCCTTGACTAGATGAACCTTAGTCGGCAAAGTAATGTCTCTGCTTTTGAATATACTATCTAGGTTGGTCATAACTTTTCTTCCAAGGAGTAAGCGTCTTTGAATTTCATGGCTGCAATCACCATCTGCAGTGAGTTTGGAGCCCCAAAAAATAAAGTCTGACACTGTTTCTACTGTTTCCCCATCTATTTCCCATGAAGTGATGGGGCCAGATGCCATGATCTTCATTTTCTGAATGTTGAGCTTTAAGCCAACTTTTTCACTCTCCTCTTTCACTTTCATCAAGAGGCTTTTTAGCTCTTCTTCACTTTCTGCCATAATGGTGGTGTCATCTGCATATCTGAGGTTATTGATATTTCTCCTGGCAATCTTGATTCTAGCTTGTGTTTCTTCCAGTCCAGTGTTTCTCATGATGTACTCTGCATATAAGTTAAATAAGCAGGGTAACAACATACAGCCTTGATGTACTCCTTTTCCTATTCCTCTTTGATTCCACCATAAACATTTTGGATTAGTGTGTTACGCATGTTACAATTGATGAATCAATATTGATATATTATTATCAATAATGTCTATAGTTTCCATTAGTGTTCACTCTTGGTGTTTTACATTATATGGGTATTGGCAAATGTACACTGACATGTAGCCACCATTACAGTATCTTACAGAGTAGTTTCATTGCCCTAAAAGTTTTCTGTGCTCCACGTATTCATCCCTACCTCCCTAGGAACTCCTGAAAACAACTTATCATTTTATTGTCTTTGAGGTTTTGCCTTTTTCAGAATGTCATATAGTTGAAATCATATAGCATGCAGCCTTTTCAGATTTGCTTTTTTTCAGTTAGTAATATGCACTTAAAGTTGATCAATGTCTTTCTATGGCTGGTTACCTCATTTCTTTTTAGTGCTGAAAAATATTCACCTATGGACCATTCTAATGGCAGAAAGCAAAGAGGAAATAAAGAGCCTCTTGATGAGGGTGAAAGAGGAGAGTGAAAAAGCGGCTTAAAACTCAACCTTTAGAAAACTAAGATCGTGGCATTTGGTCCCATCACTTTATGGCAAATTGATGAGGAAAAAGTGGAAACAGTGACAGATTTTATTTTCTTGGGCTCCAAAATGACTGTGGATGGTGACTGCAGCCACGAAATTAAAAAATGCTTGCTCCTTGGAAGGAAAACTGACAAATCTAGACAGCATATTGAAAAGCAGAGACATAATTACCTTTGCCGACAAAGGTTCGAATAGTCAAAGTTGCAGTTTTTCCATACGAGATATGAGGTTGGACCATAAAGATGGCTGTTCCCCCAAAGAACTGAAGCTTTTGAATTGTGGTGCTCTTTAGAGTCCCTTGGACAGCAAGGAGATCCAATCAGTCTATCCTAAAGGAAATCAACCCTAAATATCCATTGGTAGGACTGATGCTGAAGCTGAGGCTCTAATACTTTGGCCACCTGATGGGAAGAGTTGATTGACTGAAGAAGACCCTGATGCTGGGAAAGATTGAGGGCACAAGAATAAAGAGGCAACAGAGGATGAGATGGTTGGAAGGCATCATCTATACAATCACGAGTTAGAACAAACTCCAGGAGACAGTGAAGGACAGGGAAGCTTAGCTACAGTCCATGGAGTTGAAAAGAGTTGGACACGATTTAGCGAATGAAAAACGAGGAAATTTTGTGGGCTTCTAATTTTAAGCCATGACAAATTGACTATAAACATCCAAAAAAAAAAATCCTTCTTATTTAACTTATATGCATAATACATCATGAGAAACACCAGGCTAGATGAAGCACAAGCTGAAATCAAGATTGCTGGGAGAAATATCAATAACCTCAGATGTGGAGATGACACCACCCTATGGAAGAAAGTGAAGAGGAACTAAAGAGTCTCTTGATGAAAGTGAATGAGGAGAGTGAGAAAGCAGGCTTAAAATCCAACATTCAAAAATCAAAGATCATGGCCTCTCGTCCCATCACTTCACAGCAAATAGATGGGGAAACAATGGAAACAATCACAGACTTATTTTCTTGGGTTTCAAAAACACTACAGATGATGACTGCAACCATGAAATTAAAAGACAGATCTCCTTGGAAGAAAAGCTTATGACAAACACAGACAGCATATTAAAAAGCAGGGACATTACTTTGCCAACAAAGATCCATGTCAGTTCAGTTCAGTTCAATTTAGTCATTCAATCATGTCTGACTCTTTGCTACCTCATTAATTGCAGCATGCCAGGCCCCTGTGTCCATCACTGACTCCTGAAGTCTACCCAAACTCATGTCCATTGAGTCAGTGATGCCATCCAACCATCTCATCTTCTGTCGTCCCCATCTCCTCCTGTCCTCAATCTTTCCCAGCATCAGGGTCTTTTCAAATGAGTTAGTTCTTTGCACAACGTGGCCAAAGTATTGGAATTTCAGTTTCAACATCAGTCCTTTCAGTGAACACCCAGGACTGATTTCCTTTAGGATGGACTAGTTGGATATCCTTGCTGTCCAAGGGACTCTCCAAAGTCTTCTCCAACACCACAGTTCAAAAGCATCAATTCTTCGGCACTCAGCTTTCTTTACAGTCCAACTCTTACATCCATACATGACTGGTGGAGAAACCATAGCCTTGACTAGACAGACCTTTGTTGGCAAAGTAATGTCTCTGCTTTTTAATATGCTGTCTAGGTTGGTCATAACTTTCCTTCCAAGGAATAAGCGTCTTTTAATTTCACAGCTGCAGACACCAACTGCAGTGATTTTGGAGCCCCCCCCCCAAATAAAATCAGCCACTATATCCACTGTTTCTCCTTCTATTTGCCATGAATTGATGGGATCAGATGCCATTATCTTAGTTTTTTGAATGTTTAGCTTTAAGCCAACTTTTTCACTCTTCTCTTTCACTTTCATCAAGAGGCTCTTTAGTTCTTCTTCACTTTCTGCCATAAGGGTGCTGTCATCTGCATATCTGAGGTTATTGATATTTCTCCTAGCAATCTTGATTTCAGCTTGTGCTTCTTCCAGCCCAGCATTTCTCATGATGTACTCTGCATTAAGTTAAATAAGCAGGGTGACAATATACAGCCTTGACATACTCCTTTTCCTATTTAGAACCAGTCTGTTGTTCCATGACCAGTTCTAACTGCTGCTTCCTGACCTGCACACAGACTTCTCAAGAGGCAGGCCAGGTGGTCTGGTCTTCCCATCTCTGGAGAATTTTCCACAGTTTATTGTGATTAACCCAGTCAAAGGCTTTGGCATAGTCAATAAAGCAGAAGTTTTTCTGGAAGTCTCTTGCTTTTTTAATGATCCAGCAGATGATGGCAATTTGAACCCTGGTTCCTCTGCCTTTTCTAAATCCAGCTTGAACATCTGAAAGTTCATGTTTCACATATTGCTGAAGCCTGGCTTGGAGAATTTTGAGCATTACTTTAATAGCATGTGAGATGAGTGCAATTGTGCAGTAGTTTGAACATTCTTTGGCATTGCCTTTCTTAGGGATTGGAATGAATATTGACCTTTTCTAGTCCCGTGGCCACTGCTGAGTTTTCCAAATTTGTTGGCATATTGAGTGCAGCACTTTCATCTTTTAGGATTTGAAATAGCTCAACTGTAATTCCATCACCTCCACTAGCTTTGTTCACAGTTATGCTACCTACGGCCCGCTTGACTTCACATTCCAGGATGTCTGGCTCTAGGTGAGTGATTACACCATCACACCATCAGGATTATCTGGGTCATGAAGATCTTTTTTGTACAGTTCTTTTGTGTATTCTTGCCACCTCTTCTTAATATCTTCTGCTTCTGTTAGGTCCATACCATTTCTGTCCTTTATTGTCCCCATATTTGCATGAAATGTTCCCTTGGTATCTCTAATTTTCCTGAAGAGATCTCTAGTCTTTCCCATTCTGTTGTTTTCCTCTATTTCTTTGCACTGATCACTGAGGAAGTCTTTCTTAGCTCCTTGCTATTCTCTGGAACTCTGCATTCAAATGGGAATATCTTTCCTTTTCTCCTTTACCTTTTGATTCTCTTCTTTTCACAGCTACTTGTAAGGCCTCCTCAGACAACCATTTTCCTTTTGCATTTCTTTTTCTTGGGGATGATCTTAATCCCTGCCTCCTGTACAGTTTCATGAACCTCCATCCATAGTTCTTCAGGCACTCTGTCTATCAGACCTAATCCCTTGAATCTATTTCTCACTTCCACTGTATAATTGTAAGGGATTTGATTTAGGTCATATCTGAATGGTCTAGTGGTTTTCCCTACTTTCTTCAATTTAAGCCCCAATTTGAAAATAAGGAGTTCATGATCTGAGCCACAGTCAGCTCCTTGTCTTGTTTTTGCTGACTGTATAGAGCGTCTCCATCTTTGGCTGCTAAGAATATAATCAATCTGATTTTGGTATTGAAGATCTGGTGATGTCCATGTGTAGAGTCTTCTCTTGTGTTGTTGGAAGAGGATGCTTGCTATGACCAGTGCGTTCTCTTGGCAAAACTCTATCAGCCTTTGCCCTGTTTCATTCTGTACTCCAAGGCCAAATTTGCCTGTTACTCCAGGTATTTCTTGATTTCCTACTTTTGCATTCCAGTCCCCTATAATGAAAAGAATATCATTTGGTTTTATTCCTAAAAGGTCTTTTAGATCTTCATAGAACTGTTCAACTTCAGTTTCTTCAGCATTACTGGTCAGAGCATAGACTTGGATTACTGTGATATTGAATGGTTTGCTTGAGAAACTAACAGAGATCATTCTGTTGTTTTTGAGATTGCATCCAAGTACTGCAACTGGACAGTTGTTTACTATGATGGCTACTCCATTTCTTCTAAGGGATTCCTGCCCACAGTAGTAGATATAATGGTCATATGACTTTAATTCACACATTCCAGTCCATTTAATTTGCTAATTCCTAGAATATCGACATTCACTCTTGCCATCTCCTGTTCGACCACTTCCAATTTGCCTTGACTCATGGACCTGACATTCTAGGTTCCTATGCAATATTGCTCTTTACAGCATCGGACCTTGCTTCTATCACCAGTCACATCCACAACTGGGTATTGTTTTTCCTTTTGCTCCATCCTTTCATTCTTTCTGAGTTGTTTCTCCACTGATCTCCAGTAGCATATTGGGTACCTACCCACCTGGGAAGTTCATCTTTCATTGTCCTATCTTTTTGTTTTTTCATACTGTTCATGGGGTTCTCAAGGCAAGAATACTGAAGTGATTTGCCATTCCCTTCTCCAGTGGACCAAAAAGCTAATGTTTTTCCAGTAGTCATGTATGGATGCGAGAGTTGGACCATAAAGAAGGCTGAACCCTGAAGCACTGATGCTTTTGAACTGTGGTGTTGGAAAGGACAATTGAGAATCCCTTAGACTTCAAGGATATCAAACCAGTCAGTCCTAAAGGAAATTAACCCTACATATTCATTGGAAGGACTGATGCTGAAGCTGAAGCTCCAATACTTTGGCCACCTGATGCGAAGAGCTGAATCTTTAGAAAAAGACCCTGATGCTGGGAAAGGTTGATGGCAGGAGGAGAAGGGGAGGACAGAGGATGAGATGATTGGATGGCATCACTGACTCAATGGACGTGAGTTTGGGCCAGCTCTGGGAGATGGTGAAGGACAGGGAAGCCTGGCATGCTGCAGTCCATGGGGTTGCAGAGTTGGGTATGACTGAGTGACTGAACAACAATAAGCATCCATATGCAGGTTTTTTGTGTGGATGTAAATATTCAGCTCATTTGTGTAAATACTAAGGAGGATGATTGCTGATTATATGGTGAGAGCATGTTTAATTTTTAAAGAAACTACCAAACTGTCTTCCAGTAGTGGCTGTACTATTTTGCATTTCCACCAATAATAAATGAGTGTTCCTGTTATTTGACATCCACAACAGCATTTGATGTTGTTAGTGTTTTGGTTTTGGTTATTCTGATAGGCAGGAAGTGGATTTAATTTATTTTTAAAGTAATTTTTTATTTTAGAATAATTTTAGATTTAGAGAAAACTTGCAAAGCTAATACAGAGACTTCCTGTATGTACCTCACCCAGTCTTCCTCATTGTTAACACCTTAAATTATCAGGTACATTCCTCAAAATAAAGATCTCAACATGATACATTAATAGTAGGTGAACTCTAAGCTTTATTCAGATTTTACCGATCTTTCCATTAATGTCATACTTTTGTTCCAAGATCCCAGGCAGGATAACACATTGCACTCAGTTCATCCTGTTTTCTTAATCTCCTTTAATCTTTGACATTTTCTCAGTCCTTTCTAGTTTTCTATAACCTTGGCAGCTTTGAGGACACTGCTCAGACATTTTGTATGCTACAGTCCCTCAAGTCTGGGTTTAATTGATGTTTACCTGGGATTAGACTGAGGTTATGAGTTTGAGGGAAGAATATCACACAGCCAAAGTGTATTTCTCATTATAATCGTACAATGGGGTACATGCAATGAACACAACCTGTCAGTAGTGATATCCCTTTATTTTGGATTAAGGTAATATCTGCAAGATTTCTTCACTGTAAATGTACTATTCCTCCATTTTCATACTTTGGAAGAGAGTTATTAAGACCAATGGGCTCTTGAAGGTTGGGAATTATTTGTATCAGAATGACTCATGTATATTTATTTTACACTTTGGACTTTGTTGCTAAATTTTTTCCAGCTTTGACCTCTGGAGGCTTGTTTGGGGGAGCTTCCCTGTCTAGTTGATCTGTCTCTATCTTCTTGTTTTTTGAGCATTTCCTCACTTTCTGTCACTATAAGCTCTCCAGACTCATTTTGCATTCTCCCTGTTTCAGCTATAGTCAGGTCCTTTCTTCGAGGAGTCCTGGTTCTTTTTATTTTGGAGTGGTATTTAGAAAGCAAGATCAAGGTTCCAGTGTGCTCACTGCCACAATGACTTTTTTAAACCTAATAATCACTAAGGATAATCACTAAGAATGTAACATGAAGAAGCACTCTGAAAATCCAACTTTTCTTAAACACTTGAGAAAAGAAAGAAAACTACCATGAAATGTTCTGTTTTATCTAGTGTCTTAGAAAAAAACCATACTACATTCCTTAATATTTTTATTTGAAATTTTACTCAGCCCTATTTTATTCTTTATAAAAATAATTTGTTAAAAAATGACAGAAACATCAGGAATAGTTGTAAATGCTCTTATCCATTCAGTTTTATTAGTGTAGTGTTGTAGCTATTTTTTAAAGCTGAAATACTATGGTCTGTTGGTATAATAATCTGTACTTCTCTTCTTAAACTTCTGAATACATTTCCTTAGTTTTTACCTACATAAGGTAACCAAAATGAAGTCATTCATTAATTACCTTACTTTTGGAAGTGGTCAATAAAGCAAAAGTAGATGTTTTTCTGGAACTCTCTTGCTTTTTCATTGATCCAACGAATGTTGGCAATTTGATCTCTGGTTCCTCTGTCTTTTCTACATCTGGCCTGAACATCTGGTAGTTCATGGTTCATGTACTGTTGAAGCCTAGCTTGAATAATTTTGAGCATTACTTTGCTAGTGTGTGAACTGAATACAATTGTGTGGTAGTTTGAACATTTTTTGGCATTGCCTTTCTTTGGGATTGGAACGAATAGTGACCTTTTTCAGTCCTATGGACACTGCTGAGTTTTCCAAATTTGCTGGCATATTAGGTGCAGCACTTTTACAGCATCATCTTTGGGATTTGAAATAGCTCAGCTGGAATTCCATCACCTCCACTAGCTTTGTTCATAGTGATGCTTCCTAAGGCCCACTTGACTTCACATTCCAGGTTGTCTGGCTCTAGGTGAGTGATCACACCATTGTAGTTATCTGGGTCATGAAGATCTTTTCTGTACAGTTCTGTGTATTCTTACCAGCTCTTACTATTCCCTGGTGGCTCAGTGGTTAAAGTGTCTGCCTCCAATGCAGGAGACCCATGTTCAATCCCTGGGTCGGGAAGATCCCCTGGAGAAGGAAATGGCAACCCACTCCAATATTCTTGCTTGGAGAATCTCATGGACTGAGAAGCCTGGTGGGCTGCAGTCCATGGGGTCACAAAGAGTCGGACACGACTGAGTGACTTTACTTACTTACTTACTTACTATCTTCCGCTTCTGTTAGGTCCATACCATTTCTGTCCTTCTTTGTGCTCATCTTTGCAGAAATGTTCCCTTGGTATTTTTCATTTTCTTGAAGAGATCTCTAGTCCTTCCCATTCTGTTGTTTTCCTCTATTTCTTTGCACTGATCACTGAGGAAGGCTTTCTTATCTCTCCTTGTTATTCTTTGGAACTCTGCATTCAAATGGGTATATCTTTTCTTTTCTTCTTTGCCTTTCGTTTCTCTTCTTTTCTCATCTATTTGTAGGGCCTCCTCAGACAACCATTTTTCCTTTTTGTATTTCTTTTTCTTGAGGATGTTCTTGATCACTGTCTCCTGTACAACAGCACGAACCTCCATCCACAGTTCTTCAGGCACTTTATCAGATCTAATCCCTTGAATCTATTTGTCACTTCCACTGTATAACCGTAAGGGATTTGATTTAGGTCATATCTGAATGGTCAAGTGGTTTTCCATACTTTCTTCAATTTAAGTCTAAATTTGGCAATAAGGAGTTCATGATCTGAGCCACAGTCAGCTCCCAGTCTTGCTTTTGCTGAGTGTATAAAGCTTTTAAACTCTGGTGTTGGAGAGGACTCTTGATAGTCCCTTGGACTGCAAGGAGATCCAACTAGTCAATCTTTAAGGAAATCAGTCCTGACTATTCATTGGAAGGACTGATACTGAAGCTGAAACTCCAGTACTCTGGCCATCTGATGTGAAGAACTGACTCATTGAAAAAGACCCTGATGCTGGAAAAGATTGAAGGCAGGAGGAGAAGGGGACAACAGAGGATAATATTGTTTGATGGCATCACTGATGCGATGGACATGAGTTTGAGTAGGCTCCAGGAGTTGCTGATGGACAGGGAGGCCTGGCATGATGCAGTCCTTGGGGTTGCAGAGTTGGGCACAACCAAGCAGCTGAAGTTACTTGGGAGTGGTAATAAAGATAATTCCTATATATGTTTAAAAAAACACAGAAAAGGGTAACACAATTATAGTTGTATGGACAGCCCTATTGAAACCAGTAAAATGGTCTCGTGTTTTGAGGAATGAAAACTTACTGGGAATTAGGAAATGTTTTCCTATGTAGATAAATGTGTGTTTAACATGCTTAAGAAAGAAATGAAATACTGAAGAAATATATATGAAGAAGTCAAATTTCCTGAAATCACATTACTCAGAGATCACCACTTTCAATATTTTAGTCCATCCCAGACTGAACTGAACTGAACTGCATGTTCATTTAGACCTTTTTTATTTATACACAACCTCATTGGGCAGTACACTTAGGCTTGCTTCTGTGTATGCTCAGTCATGTCTAATTCTTTGTAATGCCACAGATTGTAGCCCACCAAGTTCCTGTGTCCCTGGGATTTTTCTGACAAGAATTCTGGAGTTGGGTTGCCATTTCCTCCTTCAGAAGAGCTTCCTGACCCAAGGATCAGACCCAAGTCTCTTGCATCTCCTGTATTGGCAGGTACATTTTTTTCACCACTGAGCCACCTGGGAATCCTAATAGGCTGCTGCTGCTGCTGCTGCTGCTAAGTCTCTTCAGTCGTGTCCGACTCTGTGTGACCCCATAGACGGCAGCCCACCAGGCTCCCCCGTCCCTGGGATTCTCCAGGCAAGAACACTGGAGTGATTTTTTTCACCACTGAGCCACCTGGGAATCCTAATAGGCTGCTGCTGCTGCTGCTGCTGCTAAGTCTCTTCAGTCGTGTCCGACTCTGTGTGACCCCATAGACGGCAGCCCACCAGGCTCCCCCGTCCCTGGGATTCTCCAGGCAAGAACACTGGAGTGGGTTGCCATTCCCTTCTCCAATGCATGAAAATGAAAAGTGAAGTTGAAGTCTCTCAGTCATATCCGACTCTTTGTGACCCCTTGCACTGCAGCCTACCAGGCTCCTCCGTCCATGGGATTTTCCAGGCTAGAGTCCTGGAGAGGGGTGCCATCGCCTTCTCCGCCCAGTACACTAAGACAGCTTAAATATAAATATAAAGAACTGAGCGACTTCACTTTCACCTTATATTTATATTTAAGCTGTCTGGGAGTTAGTGATGGACAGGGAGGTCTGACATGCTGCGGTTCATGGGGTTGCAAAGAGTCAGACACGACTGAGTGGCTGAACTGAACTGAACTGAATTGAAGCTGTCCCAATACACTAAGACAGCTTAAATATAAATATAAAGTGAAAGTGAAGTTGCTCAGTTGTGTCCGACTCTTTGCAACCCCGTGGACTGTAGCCCACCAGGTTCCACTGTCCATGGGATTCTCCAGGCAAGAATACTGGAGTGAGTTGCCAGTTCCTTCTCCAGATCTTCATGACCCAGGAATCGAACCCAGGTCTCCCACATTTCAGGCAGGCTCTTTAACCTCTGAGCCACCAGGGAAGCCCAATATACAAGTATATGTAACGTTACATGAGTGGGACCACATGATGTTTGCTCTTCTATCTATGATCTGTTTTATTTATTGATAAGAATGGAGATCTGTCCTTATTAATAAATGTGGATATACATATATACCAGTCATTCTAACTCTGTATAATATCCTAAGGAAATTGTTAAGATATAATTTGTTTATTAGATTTCTTAATGCTGGATACTTAAATGGCACCCAACATGTTGTTATTATAAAATATGCAGAGATCAACATCCTTGTTGCAGTGTATAACCTTAGGGTAAACTCCTAAGGGTAGGATCACAAGGTAAAAAGACACGAATATTTTTACCATGAATAAATATTGCTAAACTATCCTTTGGAAAGGCTGATAAATGTGCACGCTCATCTCAAGAATATTCTCTTAAAACCTTCTTATCTTTTTTCCTGACTTTAAAAACACCACATGGTTTAGGGAGGATTCCTTACTTGTCTTGCATGAGTAATCATTCCTCAATTCAGAGATAACCACTTTGAAATCTCCTCACTCATGATTTGAATATTAGTTTTACCCTGTTTCTCCTATTCGCTTCTTTGAGAGCATAATTGGACATGTTAGACCCCTCTTTTTACCTTTCTATCTCTTGTTATCCATGACTTTGTCTTGCTTTGCTGCATTCAGGATAACTGCTTCAGCTCTACATTTGATTTACTCTGTCTCTCAGCTCTTTCTAACCTAATCTTCTGCTTAATTCATTCCCAGCACTTTGAATTTTAATGATTATAGTTTTTATTTCTAAATGTTCAAATATTTTCTTTCAAGTATTTACCCACTTTTAGTAGTACCTTTTCCAAGTGCATCATGTTATGTATCCAATAATTCTAATATAGCAAGTTCCTAGGGTTCTAATTCTGTTGTTCTGTTTTTTGTTTTTTATTTATTTTTTTTGTTTGTTCATTTATTGTCCTGATGACTCTGATGACTCTTCTTTGCAGTAGTTTGTTTCTTGGTTGCATTCTGTTGTTTTGGATGGTGAACTAATGTTTGGCATTGCTTTACTGTGTAATTCCTTGGGTTCAGTGTACATTTCTTCAGAGGAATTTGTGTCTGATTCTGCCAGTTGCTCTACACGATCAGTTTACTAACTTGGGACTACTTGAAATTAATTTATCTGCTTGGGGTCTTCAGAACCTCACTGATCATGCAGTTTCAAGTCTAATTTTTTTCCAAGGAGAACTTGGTGTTTGAATTCCCAGGGCAATGTACTTTGTTTTCTAGTCAGAGTCCAAGCTGTGCCAGATAAGTTCTTGTCTCCTTTTGCGGATAAGCATATTTTTCTTAGACCATTATTTCAGAGATTATAACCCTCCAAGAGTGCCGGTGTATAGAGAGGCCTCGGTTCCTACTCTTCATTTACACAGCTCCAAAACAGTGTTTTCTGGCCTAAAGGGCCATTCAAACACAAGAATTTTGGTAACCATGCTTAGTAAAGAATTCCTGTCATTTCAGGTTTAAGTTACCAATTTCTTTTCCATTTTCCCCCTTAGAGATTTCTTATTTTATGAATCCAATCATAAAATTTAAAGGCTATTTTTGTTGTTGTTTTAAATCTCCACTATTTTTAGTTGTATGTTTTGGAATATTTTTTAGATAACGTAGTGTTGCAAGAAACTCGAGATGAACGAAGTGTGGATTTCAGATATACTTTAGTATAAGTATATCCTAAACAATCCATGGGCCATACTTAGACTAAGACTACTCTTTGTTTATCTGAAATTTAAATTTGACTTCACATTCTGTATTTTTATTTGCTATATCTGGCAGCTCTAGAACTTAATCCATCATATTGTTGAAAATGGAATTCTGGGTTATGTTTTAAGTACAATTTTGAGAAGTTAGACATGGGTGACACGTTTACTGAGTCACTATACATTTGAGAATATAATTTTTTCTCAAATATATCCATTTATCTTATGGTCACAGTTTTAACCTGGAAATTCTATAGATAATGTTTGAGGGTCTTCACGTTTATAATTTGAAAAAATCTGAGTCCCTAAGTCTCTCTCCCTCTTTTAAGTGATCTTTCTAAATGCATTCTTTATCCTTGTAGTTTAATAACTTAAAATAGGCCTGGGGTTCAGCCACATGCTCTGTTTTCTTAGAAGAACCACCTAACAGACAAGTTCCATAAGGACGTCTAATTGCACTAAGGGTTCTAACTGGGAAAATTCCCAGAGAAGCTCCAATGACAACGGAACATCCAAAACTTAATGGTCAAGGTGCACAACCATTGAATCCCTTTTTGCAAGTCTCCCAGTTGTGACTTCGTAGGTTTTGCTTTTAAAAATCCCTCAAAACTCACTCACTCCACCCGGTCCCATCCCCTCCCCTGGAATGTATTTTTGGTAACAGTTTGCAAACCTTGTGAACAATAAAGCTGTCCTTTTGCTTTAAGAAAATAATCATCTTGATATTGGCCATTCTTTATAAGCATTTTCTAAAGCAAACTGAATTTTTTGATCTGTAGTTTCAGAGTTTTGTTTTTTTTTACTCATGGGGACATTATATTTTTAAGGGCTTTATTTATTCTGTCCCCTTAGCATATAAAAACACATGTTAGCTTTCCATTTTTCTTCACATCTATTTCACTATTTTTAAGTGCTTGACACATTATGAATTCTTATTTTTGTGCAACTGTTCACAGTCCTGTCCTCAACCCTGTCTGGGTTTTTTACATTCAGTCTCTTCTTTGATTTCTTAAGATATATTAATTTTTTTCTTGTTGTTTTCCTCACATTTTTTTTTCCAATCTACTTCCTTTTACCTTATCCCTTATCTTATCTCATATTTGATCTATTACTTCATAAAGCCCAAGTTCTCAATTTTCGTGAGTGTGCAAAGCATTTGCAAGATTTTAGTACTATTTTTGCACTTCATTTTCTCCCAAACTATTATCTATATATGACTTTTATATGCTGTAATTCTTTGTTTCCTTTTTTCCTTTTGGTGCGAGCAAAATTTATTTGATAGCTCTCATTTCTGAGTGGGTCATTTTATCCAACCTGCTCTCATTCCAGTATAGGTGCTTGTACTCCTCATGATTTTTCTTTTGTGAATAGGTAGGCACTCAGTAAATTCTTTGTTAGTATATATGGAGTAGCCATAAACCAGTGTTCAGTATTATTTGCTTTGTGTCTCAGATGTCAAAAGGGATGGGAGGAAGAGTAAGCGAATTTTGTTTTTGACACACTTCCTTCTTTCTCCCCAAACATTAATAGAGTTTGGAGATGGGTAAATACCCTAGGCTTCACTTTGTTTTCCTGAATACCTTAGATATTTTCCTGTGTGGATATCGGCTTGAACAACACGTTTTTTCCCCTGCCTCCCTAACTTTGTTGGCTACTGTTTGTTCATTCAACGTCACCAGTTATTAGAGAAATGCAAATCAAAATCACAATGAGATCACTTCACACTGGTTAGAATGACCATCATCAAATGTCTATAAATAATAAATGTTGAATAGGGTGTGGAGAAAAGAGAACCCTCATACTCTCTTGACGGAAATTTAAATTGGTGCAGCCACTGTGGAGAACTGTATGGAGTTTCCTGGAAACACTAAAAACAGAGCTAGCATATGATCCAGCAGTCCCACTAATGTGTGTGTATCTGGTAAAAATGAAAACTTTCACTTGAAAAGATATATGCATCTCAATGTTCATAGCAGCATTCTTTTCAATAGTCAAGACCTGGAAACAACCTATGTGCCCATCAACAGATGATTGGCTTAAGATGGGGTTTATATATGCACAATGGAATATCGCTCAGCTATAGTAAAGAATGAAATATTGCCATTGCAGCAAAATGGATGTTATGCCTAGTGAGGTAAATCAGTCAGGGAAGGACAAAACTGTGCAATATCACTTATATGTGGAATCTAAAATCTAACACAAATGAATCCATATATAAAACAGAAACTCAAAGACACAGACGACAAACTTGTGGTTACCAAAGGCAAGAGGGATGGGGGAGAGACAAATTAGGAGTGTGGACCTAACAGATATTAACTATTATACATAAAATAGATAAGCAACAGGTGTTTACTGTATAGTATGGGGAATCATACTATACGACTCAATGGACTCAATGGACATGAGTATGAGTAAACTCTGGGAGTTGGTGATGGACAGGGAGGCCTGGTGTGTTGCAGTCCATGGGGTCACAAAGAGTTGGACACTACTGAGCAACTGAACTGACTGATAGGGAATCATACCCAATATCTTGTAATAACCTATAATGGATTATAATCTGAAAAAAAAACCCAACATGAACCACTACGCTATAACCTGAAACTAATGCAATATTGTAAATCAAAATACTTTAATAAAAAAAATTAAAAAAAATAAAATAAGGACATATAAACATTTCCTTCTATCAGATTTAAAAAGACAAAATGTACTAACAGTATTGGCCAAGTGTGGGAGGAGTATGGTACAATATTTTTTTTTTTTTTTTTGGGTACAATATTTTTATAGGCAGTCTGGCAACATTTACCTTGATTCTTATGTTCTCACTAAGCAGTTTCAATATAGGGAATTTATCCTGTTTAAATAGTTTATAGAATGTAAGGACATTTGTTCAAGAGAGTTCAATTGCAGAAGTGTTTACAGTAGTAAAGAACTGTTAATAGCCTAGGTGTCCATCAATAGACAACTGGTGAAATAAATTATCATACACTCATCAATGAAATACCATGCAATCATGAAAAGGAATGAAGGAGTGGTGTATGTACAGATATGAAACAATGTCCATGGTATTTCATTAAGTGTGGAAGTAGGGTAAGTATAAAATGGTATGCACAAGAGAAGTTCTTCTTTGTTGTTAAAAAATCATTTAAAAATTCTTAAATTTTATAAGCTTCTATAGCTCCCAAAATTAAAAGGTAAAGATATTCTAGTATAGAATCAAAAAAGATAAAGATATTAGCTAAAATGAACCCTTAAGATTTTGTTATGGTTTTCTGGAATACTCAAGTGACTTGAGAGCAGAATTGAAGAATGAAGAGAAAGAAAACCATTGGAATTTGGTCTCCATCTTCAGCTGAACACCAACTGCCCTTCAGAACAGACACAGAGGTATGCACAGGTCTGGCCATAGGTCCACTCTAACAGCACCCCCTTCTCCCCACATCCCTCACCAAGTTCCAGCCACTGTTTTTTCCCCTCCTGTTTTCTAATATGCCAAATTTATTCCTAACTCTTGCCTTTGTGCTATTTCTCCTGCCTATAATGCTCTTAGAGATCTTTGGTTAGCTTCTTATCCATCAAGTCTCAGCTAAAATATCACCTTTTCAGATAAAAGTTCCTTATCTGACCTCAGATTCATTCACTTTTATTTCTTCATATCATTCTCTGAAGATAACTTATTTGTCTGCCTATTTTTAATTGTCTGTAACCCCCTGCCGATGGTAGGTACCTACCATGTTCTTTTACCACTATACTTTTATGATTTCTCCATAGCTCAGCTGGTAAAGAATCCGCCTGCAATGCAGTTCCAGGGTTGGGAAGACCCCCTGGAAAAGGGAACAGTTACCCACTCCAGTATTCTGACGTGACACTTTTATGATTCAGAATAGTACTCAGTGTACATGTGCATGCTAAGTTGCATCAGTTGTGTACAACTCTTTGTGACCCTAAGGACTATAGCCCACCAGGCTCCTCTGTCCATGGAATTTTCCAGGCAAGAATACTGGAGTGGCTTGCCATGCCCTTCTCCAGGGGATCTTCCCAACCCAGGGATTGAACCCACATCTTGTACATCTCCTGCATTGGCAGGCAGGTTCTTTACTACTAGAACCACCTGGTATTCAGAATAGTACTTGGTGTACAGGTGTACAGTAGGTGCCTAATATTTATTGAGTGAATAAATGAAGGGATGGTTAACAAATAATCCTACATCTAAGTGATTAGTCTCATTCTTCTGTCTTGTCCCAGATTGGGCCTTTAGGAAATTGAGGGATGTCTGCTTCAAAAGCTGCATGTAATAGCAAACCTTTGTTCCCACTGAGTGCGAACTAGGAAAGCTTTTCTGGTTTTTTGTTTGCAGGGGCAGGGCGATGAGGTGATAGTGGTGGTAGTGACAACAGAGGTAGTGTATCCCATTCAGCACATACCCCAGCCTAACTTCTGGGAATTCTCTGTCTCTCCTTCCACTTAACCCAAGTCTGCTAATTCCAACTGGGTTCACAACTTGGGTAAAACACTGTCATGTCTATAGCTTAAAATTACATAAGTTCAGAACACAGCCAATCCAGTTAACAGTAAGAATAAGAGACCAGTGGCTATTTGTTAATTTCTTTCCTAGCATGTACTTCTTCTTCCTTTCTAATATTATTCTGAATGTCCAAACTATGACATTTAATGATACTGACTCAGCTTCTAGACTGAAGCTCAATTTAGGAATGGGCATGTAACACTGACTTAAGTCGATGAATCCATTACATTTTTATGGCCTTATCAATTGGAACAGAATTGAGCATGCGATCTAAACTGGATCAATGAAAGTAATTCAGTATTTTTGATGCAAAAATTAAGCTATGGATTCCTTCATTTCTACCTGTGCTTTCTGTATGGAGATATAAAGTCTGTAACTGCAATGGCAATGAGAAGAGAGATAGGAGCTGCTAAAAGACCATATCAGGATGTAGTAAACCCAGGAGAAGTAGAGTAAGAGATGTAACCCAAATATATTGTGTGGATACAAGATCAAGCTGTATCTGAAGTGAGATCTATTCAATTTCTATATCCTGAAGTCAAATACTCTTAATGAACATCAAGACATAGATCTTAAGTTGGGTACTATTTCCATCTCTGATATCTGGGGTATAACCTGTTGCAGACAACGTCAGTGCTCTGACCAGAAACCCTTTTCCTCTATCTATGTATCACCCTTTGGTGTAATAGCCACATTCTCTTGGGCTGCTAGAGTCAATTAGCCCACAAGTAGCAGAGACTCTGTAGTCCAGACATAGGGAAGTCCATTTCCTTGCCTCAACTGAGACAACTCTATGGCACAATGTGTACTCCAGAGTTCTCCTGAGGCTGTGCTCTGCTAGCCTTCCTTCCATTTCCTATTTGTACTTCATTTACACGAACCCCTTGCTTACAAATTTTCATCTCAGGGTCTGATTCTAAGACACCTCAGTGTGTGTGCAAGGATTATTCATTGGCAGAAAGGATCTAAAAAGACCTTTTGTTTTGTTATTCAGTAGCTAAGTAGCTACTTGCTGTTGTTGTTGTTCAGTAGCTAAGTTGTTGTTGTTCAGTAACTAAGTAGTCCTTGTTGTTCAGTAGCTAGGTCATATCCGACTTTTTGTGACCCCTTGGACTGCAGCATGACTGGCTTCCCTGTCCTTCACTATCTCCCAGAGTTTGCTCAAACCATGTCCATTGTGTCAATGATGCAAGTCAGCCATCTCATCTTCTGTTGCCCCTTCATTCTCTTGTCCTCAATCTTTCCCAGCATCAGGGTCTTCTCCAGGGAATTGGCTCCTCCCATCAGGTGGCCAAAGTATTAGAACTTCAGCTTCAGCATCAGTCCTTCCAATGAATATTCAGGGTTGATTTCCTTTGGGATTAACTGGTTGGATCTCCTTGCTGTCCAAGGGACTCTCAAGAACAATAAAAAAAGCATCAATTCTTTGGTGCTCAGCCTTCTTTATGGTACAATTCTTATATCTGTGCATGACTACTGGAAAAACCATAGTTTTGACTAGATGGACCTTTGTTGGCAAAAGTATATGATGTCTCTGTTTTTTAATACGCTGTCTAGGTTGTCATATCTTTCCTTCCAAGGAGCAAGCATCTTTTAATTTCATGGCTGCAGTCACTGTCTACATGATTTTGGAGCCCAAGAAGAGAAAATCTGTCACTGTTCCTACTTTTCCTTCATCTATTTGCCATGAAGTGATGGAATCAGATGCCATGATCCTAGTTTTTTGAATGTTGAGTTTTTAAGCCATTTTTTTTCACTCTCCTCTTTCACCCTCATCAAGAAGCTCTTTAGTTCCTCTTTCAGTTCAGTTCAGTTGCTCAGTCATGTCTGACTCTGTGACCCCATGGACGGAAACATGCCAGGCCTCCTTGTCCATCATCAACTCCCGGAGTTTACCCAAACTCATGTCCATTGAGTTGGTGATGCCATCCAACCATCTCATCCTCTGTCGTCCCCTTCTCCTCCTGCCTTCAATCTTTCCCAGTATGAGGGTCTTTTCAAATGAGTCAGCTCTTTGGATCAGGTGGCCAAAGTACTGGAGTTTCAGTTTCAACATCAGTTCCTCTTTACTTTCTGCCATTAGAGTGGTATCATTTGAATATCTGAGGTTATTGATAATTTCTCCTGGCAATCTTGATTCCAGCTTGTGATTCATCCAGTATGGCATTTCACATGATGTATGGGCTGCCACTCCAGTATTCTTGGGCATCCCTGGTGGCTCAGATGGTAAAGAACCCACTTGCAATGTGGGAAACCTGGGTTCCATCCTTGGGTTGGAAAGGTCCCCTGGAGAAGGGAACGGCTACCCACTCTAGTATTCTGGCCTGGAGAATTCCATGGACTGTATAGTCCATGGGGTCACAAAGAGTTGGACTTGAATGAGCGACTTTCACTCACTCACTCTGCATATAAGTTAAATAAGCAGGGTGACAATATGCAGCTTTGACACATTTCTTTCTCAGTTTTGAACCAGTCCTTGTTTCAGGTCTGGTTCATGATAAAGGAAGTTTTTCTTTTGCTAATATGAATTGGCTCCAGAGAGAGCCTGACTGTAAGACAATCTTACAGACTCTTCTCAAAAATTCAGTGTTGAAGGTGTTTATTTCCCAGAGTGTTTTAAAACTTTAAATTGGTAACAGCACAGTATTCCAGACTTTAGCTTTTTAAAGTAAAGAATTATTTTGCAAATACTTGATTTCTTACACAGCAAATTCAGTGCTTATACCATTATTCTTTCCCACAGTGGGAGATTTGCTCTCTGAGTTGCAGGAAAATCTACTGCTATTGCTGGATATTCAACTTAGAAATTGCTGATTGCGCCTTCAAAGTTTTAACTCGTGGCATGGAATGACTTCTTAGTTAAAGAAGAAGCAACTGAAAGAACCATGTGACTAATAGTTTACTGAAATCACACCACCACATACACCAATTCTAGTGTGTGATTAGATGGAATTTAAAAAACTAAGTGCTTTCCCATCTAATATTTTGATAGAACCACGAAGACCTTTGGTTTCAGTGTTAGATTCTTAGGCTCATTATATGTATAAACATTAGATGCCACAAATCTGACATATTAAGCCAGCATTACACTATCCATGGAAAACTAATCATTTCATTTTATAAAGTTTACTTTTATGTGGTCAAAACTAAGAAATTTCAGGCTAGATTTAGGTGAAATTTTTCAAATAGGAATAATTTTGCATGGTTAAAACTGATAATTATAGGCCATTCAATCTCTTAAAGGAATTTGCCATATTGTAATCACATGTTAAAAAAGCTTGTGTTGCTCATATTTAAGAGTTTACTATTTATATGTATTATATATGTATTAAAATGGTAATTTACTCAGAATTTTGATGTTCTATAGACCATCACCACTTATAAGCTGATATAATTAGATGGGTTTAGATAAATAATCAGTAGCAGGAATAGTTTCTTTAATTAAATAATACAATTTGGAAGTCATTTAGTTATTCAATATCTTCAACACCTGGATTCTTACATACTGCTTCCTGGGAAACACTTTATATATTCTGTTAATAAACACTATTTGAAGTTCAGAGTGGAAAAAAATAGATGGGAAAATAATAAGTGGTTAACCCAAATTATATCATCTGGTGAGCTGCTGAGAGCACTGGACCTGAGAATTTGCAGGTGAATAGTAAAGTGGTTAAGAAAGTCTTAGGGACATTTGAATAAAATGCTACTTGTAAATGGTACAAAAATTATACTCATCTGTGAATTTCACTAGTGAATATCATGATTTTTATAAAATATAATTAGGAAAGTTTTCAATATAAGATTCATAATGTTGCAAATACAATACTAATGTAAGAAAAAACATTGCCTTTAGGGTTAGACGTGAGCTAAAATCCATTTTTTTTATACTGTAAGTTTGTGTGATCTTGGACCACCTAGTTAACATCCTGTCTTATTTTGATGATATTAAAAAGGGGATTAAAATATCCTCTGTGGAGGGTGATTGTGAAGACTGTATGAGCTAATATATGGAAAACACCAGATTTGTAATTGGTTCCCAATAAATGATGGCTATTATAAGAAAGGCTCAAAATCCTCCAAGCCAGGCTTCAACAGTATGTGAGCCGTGAACTTTTAGATGTTCAAAATAGTTTTAGAAACGGCAAGGGAACCAGAGATCAAATTGCCAACATCCGCTGAATCATCGAAAAAACAAGAGGTTCCAGAAAAACATCTACTTCTGCTTTACTGACATGCCAAAGCCTTTGATTATGTGGATCAAAACAAACTATGGAAAATTCTTAAAGAGATAAGAATATCAGACCATGTGACCTGCCTCCTGAGAAATCTGTATGCAGGTTAGGAAGCAACAGTTAGAACTGGACATAGAACAACAGACTGGTTCCAAATTGGGAAAGGAGTTCATCAAGGCTATATATTGTCATCCTGTTTATTTAACTTATTTGCAGAGTACATCATGCAAAATGCCAGGCTGGTTGAAGCACAAAGTGAAATCAAGATTGCTGGGAGAAATATCAATAACCTCAGATATGCAGATGACACCACCCCTATGGCAGAATGTGAAGAACTAAAGAGCCTCTTGATGAAAGTGAAAGAGGAGAGTCAAAAAGTTGGCTTAGAACTCAACATTCAGAAAACAAAGATCCTGGCATCCAGTCCCATCACTTCATGGCAAATAGATGGGGAAAGAATGGAAACAGTGAGACTACTTTTTGGGCTCCAAAATCACTATACATGATGACTGCAGCCATGAAATTAAAAGATGCTTGCTCCTTGGAAGAAAAGTTATGACCAACCTAGATAGCATATTAAAAAGCAGAGACATTACTTGTCCAATAAAGTTCCATATAGTCAAAAATATGGTTTTTTCAGTAGTCATGTATGGATGTGAGAGTTGGACTATAAAGAAAGCCGAGCACCAAAGAATTGATGCTTTTGAACAGTCGTGTTGTAGAAGACTCTTGAGGGTCCCTCAGACTGCAAGGAGATCCAACCAGTCCATCCTAAAGGAAATCAGTCCTGAATATTCATTGGAAGGACTGATGCTGAAGCGGAAACTTCAATACTTTGGCCACCTGATGTGAAGAACTGACTCCTTGAAAAAGACCCTGATGCTGGGAAAGACTGAAAGTGGGAAGGAGAAGGGAATGACAGGGGATGAGATGGCAAAATAGCATCACCAACTCAATGGACATGAGTTTGAGTAAGCTCTGGGAGTTGGTGCTGGACAGGGAAGTCTGGCATGCTGCAGTCCAGGGATTGCAAAGAATTGGAAACGACTAAGCCACTGAACTGAACAGATTGTTGTTTTTATTATTGATAGAAAACTCTTTAGATTGGAAAACTACTTAGGGGTTGAATGTTACTCTTGATCCACAGTGATACTAGTCAAACTGGAATGGTTGATAAGGATTTACAGATTGTTCACATGAATTTAGATGCAGTTGGCTTCTTTGTCAACATCTATAAAATTCAAATCAGTAGTCATTTTTCAGTGCCTTGTCTGTGCATGGTATATTTAGGTACTAATAGAATTCAAGAGAGCTTTATCTCCAAATAGTTTACAAGGAAGCAGGCAATAGATGAGCCTAAAGCAACCTATCATATAAGACAAAGCAAGATAAGTACTCATGTTTTTTTTTTTAATTAATTTTTATTTTTTAGTTTGTTTTGCTTTACAATACTGTATTCGTTTTGTTACACATTGACATGAATTAGCCATGAGTGTACATGAACTCCCAATCCCGACCCCCACCTCCACCCTCCCGCCCCACACCCTCTCTCTGGATTATCCCCGTGCATCAGTCCCTAGCATCCTGCATCCTGTATCAAACCTGGACTGGCAATTCGTTTCGCTTATGATATCACACATGTTACATTGCCACTCTGCCAACCCATCCCACCCTCTCCCTCTCCCACAGAGTCCAAAAGGCCATTCTATACAACTGTGTCTCTTTTGCTGTCTTGCGTACAGGTTTATCATTACCATCATTCTAAATTCCATATATATGTGTAAGTATACTGTATTGATGTTTTTCTTTCTGGCTTACTTCACTCTGTATAATCGGCTCCAGCGTCATCCACCTCATTAAAACTGATTCAAATGTATTCTTTTTAATAGCTGAGTAATACTCCAAGTACTCATGTTTTTAAACAAACAGTTATTCTCTGTTTTAGGAGTCATAAAGGGGCAATATGAAAGAAAAGAGCATTTGCTACCATCTTTTATTGTGATGTTAATACAGATGAGAGAGGGAAATCTTTGGCTATGCAGCTAGAAATGGCTCAGTGGTAAAGAATCTGTTTGTCAGTGCAGGAGAAATGGGTTCAATCACTGGTTGGGAAAGATCCCACTTGCCACAAGGCCGCTTACCCCGTGTACCACAAATATTCAGCCTGTGTTCTAGAGCCTGAACTATGCAACAAGAGAAGCCACTGCAATCACAAGCCCGTGCACCACAGCTAAAGAGCAGCCTCTGTTTGCCACAACTAGAGAAAAGCCTGTGGAGCAATAAAGACCCAGCACAGCCAAAAACAACTTTCTTAAAATGAAAAGGAAATGAATGGAAGAGACAGAATTAAAACCCTGTCTGTCCAATCCCCAAGTTGATGCTTTCAAATTCTATACTAAACACTACACATTGTCTCAGATGCTATAGTTTTCATATTGTATTTACAATTAATATTGGTTTCCTTGGTTTTGAATGGATACACTTCAGTATTATTTGACTGCTTGGGTTTTCCTCAGCAATTACGCTTTGATGATAATCCTTATATTGAATACCTACCAGTTTCTATACTCTTGCCTGGAAAATCCCATGGATGGAGGAGCCTGGTAGGCTTCAGTCCATGGGGTCGCTGGGTCGGACCTGACTGAGCGACTTCACTTTCACCTTTCGCTTTCATGCATTGGAGAAGGAAATGGCAACCCACTCCAGTGTTCTTGCCTGGAGAACCCCAGGGACGGGGGAGTCTGGTGGGCTGCCGTCTATGGGGTCGCACAGAGTCGGACACGACTGAAGTGACTTAGCACTAGCACCAGTTTCTAACTTGAAAAGCCAGCATAGAAGGAGTGATTGCAAGCAGTAAATGAAGCCATGCTGTCAGGGTTGTGTGGCAAGAATTACTTGCTGTTCACAAAATCACTTTATTGACAGTAGCTGCCTTTCTTCACTAATGGGTAGCATTTTATTAAGACATTTCAATATGTTTCCTGCTTTAATTAGTTATGCAAATGGTACATCACCTTTAGGAGCAAGTATAATACTACTGAGGACTGAGCTCCTTGGGAAGGAAATTCCCAGATCTGCAATTCAATAATAGATTATGTTGAAGAAACTTTTCATATTTTGGGTGGCTCTCTTCATCTTCTTGGAAATTTGAGAATTAGACAAGGTTGCTTAAACAATCATGTCATTTAATTGCTTCTATTTTGCATCATAATTATTCACATACTACTTTTATTTGCCTTACCAATGTAAGCTACTTCAAGGCAGTAGCTAAAGTAGTATCTTACACCTAACCAACAATTATTGAATGAATGACCCATAAAACTGAAATATTTCCAATGAATGTTTGTATGTTTAATGTTCAAGAGAAAGCAGTATTGGATTATAATTCAGTACAGTGATGAAAGTTTTGAGGAGAAAACACTTTCCAGCTTTTAAACTCCTTGAAGGTAGAAGCTATATACATATGTCAATATTTTTATGCTCACATCAGAGTGGAATATACCAAATGATGTTTAATTAATGCTTTTGAGTCAGTGTAAAATGAGAATGATTCATAATACAATTAACATTTTAAAAAGTTCCAGGGGCTTCCCTGTGGCTCAGTGGTAAAGAATCTGCCTGCCAAAGAAGGAGACACATGTTCAATTCCTGGTCTGGACAGATCCCACAAGCCTAGGACAACTAATCCTGGGTGCCGTGCTAAGGAGCCTGTGCTCTAGAGCCCGGGAGCCACAACTATTGAGCCCATGGGTCCCAATTGCTGAAGCCCACACACTCTAGAGTGTGTGCACCACAAGAGAAGCCACCAGAATGAGAAGCCTGGGCACCGCATCTAGAGAGTAGCCCCGGCTCCCACAACTGGAGGAAAGCCTGCATAGCAACGAAAACCCAGCACAGCCAAAAATAAGAATAAATAAATAAATAATTTAAAAGCCAAACTATAGGCTTTCTATGGCATTCTGCTCCCTGCCCTCTTTTTCTTCCTCTCTGGGAACTTGAAGAGTCCGTAGAATGACTTCTTTAGATGCTAAGCTTTCTCTATAGCACTGTACTGTGAAATCTTTCTCTCTTACTGAAAGCTGGAGGGAGCTTCCTGATGATTGATTGGCGAGGTGTCCCCTGGACACACTGGTGCAAACACCATGCAACCACTGATTGATGTGCTCGCTCTTTCACGAACACATTCATTTTCTCTTCTCTAACTCACACAATTTATTCATCCCATGATGCATTTATGCATCCATTATCAATGTCTTTCAATTTTTAAGCAGGTGAAAAGATGAAAAGCTAATGCCTATAAGGTTATAAGGCTTATAAGGCAGGCCCATCTGAAGTAAAAAAACTGATCTCAACATACATCCTGAAGAATAGCTCCTTTAGGGTTTCTTTTACTCTGATTAATCACAAATTTAAAACAACTTTGGAATTATGAAAGAAGATAGCATGTGATGAGGGAGTAAAGCTAGACTTCTACTATACACTTGGGTTGAGTCAGCTATATACACCAGGACTACAGTGGGGATCAGGAGACCAAAATTCTAGTTAGGGTCCTATCATTGCCTATGAACTTGGGAAGGTAAATTAAGCTTCTTGGAGATCAGCTTGTTTATGCGTAAAATGTGAGGACTGAACTAAATGGCTCTGAAAGTTCCATCTAGCTACAATATTCTATGATTTCTTAACTGCCATGGACAGGTAGTAACATCATGAAGAAATCTGATCTCATAAGAAATTTAGAGCAAAGTCAGTGCACTTTTAGGGAGAGGTGAATAATGGTACCCATCATTAATGTGGTTTAAATATGAACATGCCCCCTCAGGAGAAATATCGACAATTTATAAAACAATCCATCATATCCAGAAACATGTCTCCAACTCACATATAATTTAGGGGCAAACAATAGTCTTACGAATATTTCTGGGTCATTGTTTACATTGGGGTAAGGAAGAGAGATTATGAGGGAAAGTAGAAATTCAGTTTAAAAACTGGTTAGCTTCTGGGTTTACAAACCAGAGAAAGCCTAATCTGATGCAAGGGAGGGTTGCTTTTATTTTCCAAGAAGACTTATTTCCATGTGGCCTATCACTTCAATGAATTTCAGAACAACTCTTTCAAATCAACTAAATCAACACATTTTAACTTTTCATGCAATTAAGCATTTTTGAAATGTTTTACTTCAAGAGCCTCCAACAATAAAATAACTTACAGTGTTATCTATAAGAAATTAAAATCAGTTAAGAAGGCTTAAGGAATGAGACTTAGGACATTCAGAAGCAAATGCAAAGAGAGACTGAGAGATAAGTTCCATTAACAGTTTAAAATATACTGGTGAACATTGATTCTTCAAGCACTAATTCAGATAATATTTGCTGAGCACTTAGTTGTCAGGTGCAATCCATTGCTGATTTTGTGCATTCATATATCCTTACTAGAAATGGCACAGATTCAGACAATAATTTGTATATTGCGATATCAGTTCCCATGCTCCACCAGTTTCCCTGTCAGAATTTCCCTTTTGAATAGTATTTTTCTTCAAAGCCCTGCCTGTCTTTTACTGAGCAATGGGATTAGTGCCAGACTTCGGTAAGCAATTTGTTCATCCTTGGAGAGCACATTTGCACTACCCCATGATACAGGCATTTAAACGATTTTATTCCTTCACCTGTGTTGAACATTAAGGGGGTAAATTTTCAGTCCAGGGATTTGGCTTTAAAACTCCAATTGATGTTAATGAGAATTGGTATGAGCCCCTTCTTCTTAATTAGCGGCACCATACCTGTGACTGTAGGAGGCATGGTTCAGACGTGGGGAGCTTAACGAGGTGATAACAAGGAGAAAATGTTTAAGCCTGGCTTTTGGCCTGGTCCATACTTCACTATGCAAACATACTTTAGGAGCTGATGCTTTAAACTAAATTTATTACCTGGCTTTTATGGCCCTGTAGACCTTCCCTGAGAACAATCTGTCTTTTCTATAAAAATATTCTTGTTCCATAGAAAAAGAGTGACATGGAAGAAGCTAAATCAAAGGAGTAAGAATAGGATCAGATTTTCTATCCTTGTTCATGCAAAGCAAATCTGATGTTGAAACAAACTATTTCTTGCTGTTCTGTTTGCTTCAATTAGAGAATACTACAGTTTATAAACCTCAATCCACACTGAGGGGCAAAATTCCTTTCTTTAGGTAAATTGAACCTTTCTTTAGGTAAATTGAACCTAAATATCATTCAAGATATTACAGGGATGATTTAAGGAAAAAAGAGTTTGACTTTTATAACATCTTTCCTTGAATATTATATGATCATTCTGGTATGAGGGTAAAAACACAAGTTTTGATCTTGCATATTCTATCTACTTGAGATGCTTCATAACTGCTTCAGCACATGACCTAATCCAGGAAGAATAGAATGATCACAGAATAATAAAATTTTCACTGCAGCTAGAAAAGGACATAAAAGTTGGATTATTGATTTTGTTTGAATGATGTGCTATAATTTCATACGCCAACAGAGTGGAGCACAAATCCTGGCCTGCCAGCTTTCATTACTGGAACTCACTTTCTTGCCACCAAGTAACTTCTATCAAGTCACAAAATAAATCTGGATTTCTTAACTTACCGAAAGTGAATCTCTTTAGTCCCAAGTATTTAATAGGAAATTCAGGACTGTAGTAGATCTGCTTCAGTGGGGATAGGAAGTGCACGAGTGCTTGCTCAGTTGCTTCAGTCGTGTCCAACTCTGTGCGACCCCGTGGACTGTAGCCAGACGGCTCCTCTGTCCATGGGATTCTCCAGGCACAAATGCCGGAGTGGACTGCCATGTGAGGCCTCCTCCAGGGGATCTTCCCAACCCAGAGATCGAACTCATCATTGAAGGTGGATTCTTTATCGCTGAGCTGATGAGGAAGCCCCTCGAATAGGAAGGGAAATACTCAAATGCAGATCTGTTGCTATTTCTCTAGTTTTCAGTCATTTTCATGCCAAAAAGAAAATAACATGCATGAGATTTCTCAATCTTTATCTCTTTGGCCTCTTGACATATTTGTTTCTGGTTTTTTGAACTGGTTTCATTGCGCTAGTTTAAAAAGTACTTATAATAAAAGTAAAAAAAAAAACAAATCTGCACATTAAAACAATAAATAAAAAATAGGTAAAGGTCAAAGTGGTGAGGATTGATGACTGCATCTTCTGTTTGCTTAGCAGTCATGCATTCACAGACCCAAATCTGAAACCTGGATTAACTAACAGTTAAATTTTACTGAATTTTAAGGGGAAAATATGGATGACAGTATGAAATCAATGGTAAACAGTACAAAAGGCATGAAACATCAGTTGGTCCACGACATAATTAAGGACATACTTTAAAAATACATTAGAAATATACATGTAACTAAAGGAATATGCTATGCAAATGACAAACTCTCTGACTTATTTAAATGACCAGACTTTTGTGACACAAATAATATATACCAATGAAATTAGAATTTTATCCATTCAAGAGAAGCTGTTTATATAATTCCCAATAATGATCATATATTTAAAGGGCAAATAACTCTCAAAGTTTTGTGCATTACAATTTTTCTTCCTTCTTCTAGTAATACCTTTAATGAAAACATATCTAAAGTATCAAAATTAACAATGAATAAAGATGATGAGCATGGAGGACTACAGGAAATGGTAGAATTAATACCCCAAAATGCCAGATCTTTGGAATATTTTCTAATCATTTGAAGAAATAGTCCATATCATAAAAAGGTTAATATAGTAGCTGAACAAATGAGAATTGTGCTTCTTTTACTGAAAAACAGGATGGCCTACATATTTGCAGGGACTACGGTCTCTAACTTCATGCCTTGAGAAAGCAGCCTCTTATGAACCATATTTATTAGTGGATGAAATTACTCTACTACCTGGAGAAAACCTGGCATACTATAGGGAGTTAGAAAAGACCTGTGATTAGAGAAAAAATATCTAGATTGAAAAAGTTAAGTATTAAGGTTAAAAGAGGTTTGGGAATGAGAGAAGTTTTCAAGGTCACGTTTCCTTTTCAAGGTATAAATTCCTTTCCAAAAAAAAAATAAAGAAATCTTAAAAATACTTAAGGAGATACATGGTATAAATCTATATCCTGGGGGTAACAAAGGCATGGGAAAATTATTTTATGTAAAATTCTTTCTGGTATAATTCTTTATGAGCTTCCCTGGTGACTCAGCTGGTAAAGAATCTGCCTGCAGTGCAGGAGACCTCGGTTCGGTCACTGAGTCAGGAAGACGCCCTGGAGAAGGGATAGGCTATCCACTCAAATATTCTGTCCTGGAGAATTCCATGGACTGTAGAGTCCATAGGGTTGCAAAGAGTCAGACATGACTGAGCAACTTTCACTTTTCACTTTTAAGGTGTAATGAATAATTATTAAAACTTTTAAGAACTTCCACAGTCTTTATATTGGTTATTTTTTATCTCTTGTCTCTCTACAGGACAGATTTATAATCTTGGTACTGCTTAAATAGAGTGGGCAGTAAAAAGTAACATGCAGCTCCAATTTGAGAGTTAAGAACAACTTTGAAAATAACTTAGGGACTTCTCCGGTGGTCCAGTGATTGAGACTTTGCCTTCCAGTGTAGCGGGCATGGGTTCAATCCCCAGTCAGGGAGCTGAGATCCCACTTGGCTTGTGGTCAAAAACAGAACACGAAACTGAGCAATACTGTAATAATTTCAATAAAGACTTTTAAACTGGTCCATATAAAAAAAAATCTTTAAGAAATAGCTTATTAATTCTGAGTATACAGCTGATGTCATTTCTGCTATCATTTAAGTTTGTGTAATGTGTCAGGGAATGGGAAAAACTGGCATGATATAAAATTAGATGAAAATACTAATAAGCACAGGATGAGATAGTAGGAAGGACAGTCAACCATCTTCTGATAAAATTGTAGAAGATATAACCTAATGGCTTAACATCTCCAAAAGACTAGAGCTTCTCGGATCTTCAAACGGAAGGCCATTTCCACAAGGAGTCCCACAATAGGGAAGAGAGGCTTATTGCTAAAATAGGTGACTTAAAATGTCAGTTTCTTTGGCATTTAATAAACATCAAACTAAGAGTTTGGGGTTATTGTTCCACTAGTGTTCATTTAACATGGCAGCCAAATTTATGCCACATGCCAATATAGTCTCATAATTTTGAAGGCACAGGAAACACATTATGCAAAAATTCTTATATGATATTTTATAACTGATATTGCTGAATATATTTTTACGTCTCTTTTTAGAACAAAATTATAATAATGGTGTTTTAAGTATTATGTATCTAGATCTCATTAAATACTGACTATGTGTTATTTGTGAAAGAATCTGGAAATACAAAGACAACAAGCAAGATTCAGCATCTGAGAAACTCAGAATGAGAAAGGAGGAGAAGAGGAGAGAAAAGCATTGAAATAATAAATTAATAAGAATACTAGAAGTGCTTTAGCTGAGCCATTTTGTAAAACTTGTGGTGAAGATAGGAAACAACTTTTCACTATGATTTTTAATTTTGCATATGACATTTTATGCTTAATTTTTAAACACGTATTTCCATATATTTCCAGTAAGTCAGTTGGTGAGTTATTCACTTTTGATCTTCATGACTTGTATCAAGCAATCCATACTTATATTCAATTAATTCCTCTGGAGAAGAAGGTCATGGTTGTAAAACTGATGGTGGGCTTTGGACACCTGGAAGTTTCTTTTAACAAAAGAATTTTGAAAAATAGTGTGTTTCTAAAACTAAATCAAATCACCATTTACACAACCTCCCAAACTATACATGCCAGGCTTATCCCTGACTTCCCCATTTTTAAGTTCCTCTTCCCCTAATCAGCTGGTCATGGCTTCTTGTCAGTTCTTCCTCAGACTTGTCTCCAATCTGGCAGCATCCTCTCTGTTCCCACTGCCACTGCCTCAGTCCAGACTCCCGCCATGTTTTCCTGCCTCCTTTTGCTCATGTCTTCCCAGCCCCAGCTGTCAAATTTCCTTTCTAAAAAACAAGGCCGATCATGTCACATTCATACATAAAAATTCTCTGCTCGTTTTGCTGCCTGAAGGGTAAAATTCAGCCTCCTGAGCGTGGATACAAAGACCTTCACCTTGGGCTCCAACCCTCCCTGCCAGCCGTGCCACGTGCCTTGCCACATCCAAGACCCTATGTCCTGGGTACACTGGTCTGTCACAGAAAATAAAATTGTCCTGTCTCTCTGGAGTTTCCCTGTTTCTTCCTCTGGAAGTTTCTGAGACATCCAATAGCTTGTCAGCTACTAAGTATAATCTTTAGTGTCTTTTTGAGTTGGCAATAGACTTGTGTCGTCAGCATTCCCACACTGCTTTGGAGATTGTCTTTATAGCTGCCTTTACCATTTTGCTCAGTAATGTATCAGCTTTACTTCTCTGTTTCCACTTATTTCTGCCTTATCTTACTGACTCACAATTCGAGCTCCAACTGGGCCTCATGCACTGTTTAATACACATATCCATCCATCAAACCAAAGTAAGTGAAACTATGGCATTGGTCTCAATAGTAACACTGAGAATATTGCTATTAATAAATAATACCAATAGAAAATACTTACATAACAATGTGACAGACACTGTTCTACGTATATTAGCTCACTTAATCCCCATGCCAATAGGTGCTATTATTACCTCCATTTATAGAAGAGGAAATTGAAAACAGAGAAATTATTCACCAAAGGACATTCAAGTACTCCCAAATTTCTGTAAATAATGCTCATCGGTTTTAAAAGAAATAAGCATATAAACAAACAAGCAAAGATCCTGTGTTCAAATTTTTTTTTTTAATCCTGTGTTAAATAAACAAGTTTCTTTCTTGCAGACTTTACTCTGCCAACAAGCATTGTGATAATGTGAAACTACATTAAGGGCATATATTATGCGCCCACAATCTTTTGGTGACCAAGCATCTTGCAGAACTAGTGATCCATGAAACACACTTTGAAAAACACTACTGGAGGGCTATTTAAGGTGACAAAATAAAATCTGTTATCAATTAATATTTGGACGCCTCTTTCTTTTCCTCTTCTCCCCCAGTCCTGAGCAAGGTCACAAGTTCTGTGGTTTTGCCCAGGGGCAGATGTAAACAAACTGTCAAAGATGGTAGTTAATTTCCTTTCTTACTTCTTTCATTTCAATTACAGAAACTTTAACCACATACTAAGAAATACATATTCTTCATGATTTTTTGTACTGATATCAAGTATTGTTCTTAAATTATAGTATGAAGGTTTTCATGTTATAGCTAGAAAACTTCAGCAAATTTCCATGTCCAATTGAGAAATGTACCTTACAATTGCATCAATCTTCAATTGAGCTTCTGTGTATTTCTAAAGGCAGCAAGTGGGATGTGTATAGGAATAAAGGTTAGGAATAAAGAGACATGGGTATTCACAAACTAGCTGTGAGGTCCTACTATATGCCCCAGTTTCTTCATCTATATATTAAACATTTTGAATAGCAATCTCTCAATCTACCATCTAATTCTAAAATTGAAACACATGCAAAGTGCTCCTCCAAATTTACTGAAACATAGAACAGAAAAATATTAACTAAATACCTAAACTACATTGTTGAGAGTTTTTTCTCCACATTATAAAGAAACTTCTACCGAAGAAATTAAATATAAATAGTAGGTCATGGAAAGCATCATCAAGAGAAGGGAAGAACAGGAGGTAAAAGGAATAAAATTTTTACTGCTTCCTTGGTAAAGACAATTTTTTTTTAGGCTAGAGAAATGGCAGATTCTTATATTCTGGTGTACAGGAACTATATGAATAAAACATGGCTGTGCAAATGAACTCGCAACCTTATTCCAAAGCACCATTCGGGAATAATACGTTTAATGTCTCATCAACTTCCCCAGAAAAGTGAGAGTAAACCTGTGCACACAGACAAAACAACCATAACAAAAACCAAGGTAGAAATAAATCTGCTATGGGGAACAGATTTGATCGACATTTGAAGGTTTTCAAAACTCTAAGTAATATGCTAGTCACTTAAAAATATTCCCACATTTCTGCTTTCTCCCATCATTCTATGCCTTAAGATTCATCTGTCAACTTTGATGCAGCGTTTTAAGTACCCCTCCAAGCCTAAAAATCCAGACCACAGAAGAGCCCTCTTTGCTTTGAAACTATCTGATCAATTCATAGATCATTTCCTGCAAGGATTATTTGGTGAAGCTAAAGCGGCACATCAACCAGCAGCATCTGAGGGCTGAGGCGGCAGAACGTCAACAACAAATTGTCATTGGCATTCCATTTATGAACCTTCAAACGGCATCAGATCTTTTCCATGGGAAACCAGATCAGGTCAGACTAGAGCTGAATATTTCTTAACAAGCTAACCATCAAAAGAATTTACGTTTTGAATAAAAAGGCTATCATTTGTTGATTTGAATATCAAAGGGATCCACTGCAAACTCCCAGTCTAGAAAAACCTCCCTAAGCTACACTAGACAGGTGTTTAATAATCTATTATTAAGGCACTATTTTAGGTTACTCAGAATTATAAAAAATAGCTGTAACTGTGAAGCTGCAAATGGGACTGCACAAAGAAATGAATGCTATTAACATACTATTAACAATTCAAAAGAATGAGTTGACATACCAATCAAACTTGTTAATTGACTGTCAATGGCCTGTCCCTGAATATACAACATGACTGCATTATAGATTTCAAATGCTGACAGGAAGACAGTTCCATTTGCATTAACTTCATAAACTGATCAACAACCAAACTGCCACATACATTTATAATGGGAAGCTGAATCATTTCAATATTCATGGAGCTCTGTAATTGTAAATTAGGTACTGGCAAACAATACAATACTGTACATATTCTAAAATATCTTAAATTTCATTGACCTACTTTCAATCTGATTTTAAAAGACAGAAAAAAGTTTCATCGTGAAGTGATCATTACTTTAATTTGTGGTTTGTGCCTCAAGCAAAATTTGTTTGCAACCCAATTTGCAACTGTGGTTTACAGTTGCAGTCTAGAGAAGTATCAGTGGTCTAGAAAATAAGAGGTATAAAAGGTGATGCAAAAGTGTTTCTGCCTTACTTGGGGTCTTTCAAAACAGAAATATGAAGCAAGACTGCATCATATCTCCTTAGGTGACAGTCAAATGATCCATTATGACAAGACATCTAGCGAATAAACATTAACATAATGAAAAGAGGTTGCATATTAGTCCTGCACCAGGGCTTCCTCAAATCTACTTAAATAGACCTGCTGCTCTGAAACCATACTTCAAAATCTTCAATCATCCATCAGTTTAAGAATCAATAGAGTATAAGTGAAGATAAATGAAGGCTAAAGATTATGCCTAACAGAAGGCTTCATGAGAAATGATCTAAAATTCAATAGTTATCAGCATGGAAATATTCTTTTCAAATGCTTCTCTGACCTCTTCAAGAATTAATAGTGATCTTTTCTTTAAAAAAAAAAAAAAAAAAAGGCTGTTTCTCCAAGAAATAACTGTTACTTTTGTCTCAGATTTTTCTCTGATCATTATCTATACATCACTTCTCCAGCCACTAGAATTCACTCAAACTTTGTTGAGTAATCTTGGAGAATTAGAATGCGTCCTCATGATTTTGGATGCACCAGTTTACTTTCATTGGCTTCAGTAAAATCTTTTTCAAAAATTTTTGGTAACTTTTAAAATCATTGCCTGTTACTAAATAGTCAAATGAGTTTGTTGAGTGAGTGAAAGTTGCTCAGTCATGTCAGACTCTGCAACACGATGGATTGTAGCCTGCCAGGATCCTCTGTCCATGGAATGTGTAGCCTGCCCAGTTCCTCTGTCCATGGAATTCTCCAGGCAATTCTCAAGGAGTGGGTTGCCATTTCTTTCTCCAGGGGATCTTCCCAAACCAGGGATCAAACCCAGATCTCCCACATTGCAGGCACATTCTTTACC
Organism: Aepyceros melampus; assembly: GCA_006408695.1. Lineage (NCBI taxonomy): Eukaryota > Metazoa > Chordata > Mammalia > Artiodactyla > Bovidae > Aepyceros > Aepyceros melampus. The sequence continues at coordinate 650,544 of SJXQ01003261.1, read as the reverse complement.
ACTTGAGCCACCAGGGAAACCCAAGCATAGTGGAGTGGGTAGCCGATCCCTTCTCCAGTGGATCTTCCTGACCCAGGAATTGAACTGGGATCTCCTGCATTTCAGGCAGAGCTTTACCAGTTGAGCCACCAGGGAAGCCCTAGTTAAGTGAGGGAACCACTAAATAATTTGAACGTTATCCTTAGATTATTAATAATCCTATCAACTAGGATAAATTTTGTCCAGTTAAACAATAATTATAATCCATAAAAGTAAATGATATACATATACATATATTTATTTACTTTTCCATATAAATGCTTAATGTAAATAAATACATGTGTACATGGATATATATACAATATGTATATGTATAAACATATAATAAACTTTTAACTGTAGAATAATTTTAGAGTTCCAGAAAAGTTGCAGATGGTACAGAGAGTTCTTTAAAAAAACGCATCCAGTTCCCCTTATTGTCAACATCTTCCATTATCATGATACATTTGTCACAATTAGTGGACCAATATTGATACATTATTAAGTAAAGTTCGTATTTTGGGGAGGGTTCTTAGTTTTCATCTAATGTTCTTTTTATGCTACAAGATTCCATCCAGGATACCACTTTTAGTCATAGTATCTCCTTAGGCTCCTTTGACTGTGACAATTTCTCAGACTTGCCTTGTTTTTGATGACCTTGACAATTTTGAGTAGTACTTGTTTGGCACTTTATACATTGTTCTTCAATTTGTGCTTGCCTGATATTTTTCTCATGGTTAGACCACACTTACGGAGTTTTGCAAGGAAGATCATGGAAGTAAACTGCCATTCACATAAGGAATATATTTTTAATTTTGAAAGTTCTCAGGCTACTCAATGTACTTAAAATATATTTTTATTTAGAAATAAAAGGCAAATTATTTAAATCATCAGTAATAATCTACAAAAGGGACTGTGTGGATATAACAGAAAGTCCCCATTACAATTACTAATTGGATGATAGACTCCAAGAACTGTATTCACTGTAGGCTTGGGCCATGTCTGGACATGTCCACAGGATCATAGTTTGGGTCCACTAGAGATCCATTTGCAAAAGAGAGAGTCAAGAGGTTACAGATGGGAGTGGAAGAACATATGTCTGACCTAAGGGGAAACAGGAAAGTGTTCAAATTTGGTCCAAAGTCAGTGGGCAAACTTGTCTATGTGTGTAAGTGTGTGCACAAGTTTGTGTGGTGGGAGTAGAATAGTGGTGATGGTGATTTCAACCATATCACTTCTAAAGGTCAGGGCAAGAAATATGTAAAGAGAGCATAAGGAAAATTAAATAGAGCCTGCTGATAGACATTAGAGGCAGTGGTGCCAGGCTACTTCAGCACTGATAGAATGCTAGCAGTTTGGTAATGATTCTGGAGAGTGCTGGTAACTTGGGAAAAGATGGGCACCATCAGTATAAAGTTTTGTGCCCCCATTTCGTGTTAGTAACTACATGAGCAGGTATCACCCTTTAAAGACAACATCTGAATAGCAAACCAGGAAAGGAAGAGAAAAAATAATGTTAGAAGCACCATAAATAGCCAAGAGTATTAGTTCTTCATGTTTATGTAAGCTATTTCTTAGAAACATGTAACATCTTTGGGGAAAAAAAAATTACAGGGTGGGATTTTTCTTGAGAGAGAAAAGGATCTAACCAGAGATATAGCAGATTAGAGAGTTGCTTACCTCTAGGCCTGGAAAATAATAAGCTAGAGCCAAAAAGCCCTGGGAATGATTTGAAAAGTATACCAACTCCCTAAGTAAGTTCTTTGGGTTCTATTCAACTCAGGGGTAAGAAATGGGGATGTACGCCAGTCTATGTTCGATACAGGACACAGGATACTTGGGACTGGTGCATGGGGATGATCCAGAGAGTTGATATGGGATGGGAGGTTGGTGGGGGGTGTTCAGGATTGGGAACTCATGTACACCCGAGACGGATTCATGTCAATGTATGGCAAAATCAATACAGTATTGTAAAGTAAAATAAAGTAAAAATTAAAATTAAAAAAAGAAATGGGGATTTATTAATATATAGGGATACAAGGCCTTATAGGAAAAGAACTTCAGAAAAACGCTTCATGAACACTGGAACTAAAGTCTTATTTTGGATTGAAGACTGTTATAAGAACCTCTGTAGCAGTTGTTGAGGAATTTGTTATTCATTCAAACAAAAATATAGTTATTTTCTCAGTGTCATATTTTTTGAGTGCATATTTTCTCACTTCTCCTATAATTATAATATTTGTATGGGTTGACTGGTGGTACTCTTAAATAATTTAAATGTGCAAGCAATAAAGGGCACTTCTCAAATGGCCATTTAATCCACATTCCATAGAGCTTCTCTACCTATTGGGCTCTGGTTTCTCATGAATTACAATGTTAGCTCTCCTATGCAACATTATGCTTCCCCCTATTTGATGACATCTTTTTATGCATTCTACTTTAGCTGCCTGATCTTTGCTCAAGCCATATCTTTTGGGGACAAAATTTTATAATTGTTGCTTTAAGGTGTGTGCCAAGCCAGTTGATGGGGATTCCCCAGTGGCTCAGTGGTAATGAATCCACGTGCAATGCAGGAGATGCAAGAGACGCAGGCTCAATCCCTTGGTTGGGAAAATCCCCTGGAGGAGGACATGGTAAACCTCTTCAGTATTCTTGTCTGGGAAATCCCATGGAGAGAGGAGTCTGGCAGGCTACAGTCCATGGAGTCGCAAAGAGTCAGATGACTGAAGTGACTGGGCAAGCCATTTGATAAGATTACTGGATGACTGATGGAATGACTGTCCTGGAACCACAGGCAAAAAGTCACTAGTGGTGTGAGAGGTGGGATTGGGAGTGGTGGAGTGCACAAGTGGCCTAGAGCTCCTCTTAGAAGGGAACCGTGGACATGGCAACTTCCAGAATCATAAAAGACTAATAATAGTATGAGACAAGAAAAAAAGACATTCTGATAGTGATATTAGTTTCCTATACAAATTCTAAGCCGATACTCTATAAAATCTTCTTCTTAGAAAATCATAGAAATTTTGACTTGGAAAGGATATTAGAAATTATCTGGTTTAAACTTTTCATTTCATATTTTTTCATCAGATAAATGTATAATGCAGCATATAATTATAAAATACATAATTTTTCATTATGTAAACTTTTCATTTCACTTTTAGTGAGAAAACTAAAGTCTGGGTTAAATGTTTGTTAAGTGTTAAAAGCCAGAAGTTTCTTTAGAATAGAGCTAGACTTCGAGCTTAATGTCCTTTCTTACTTACTTTTTAAAATAATGTCCCTTTTTCTATCCTGACCTGTGTCAGGAAGCTTAGAGATGCTAACGAGCAACAAACCTTTATCAAGATAGTCAGTTTTCTATGAAATATGCTCACTCTTTTTTTCTTTTTTTGCCAGTACTGGGACATTTATCTTTTCCATGGTTTCATAAACTCTGTTTTCACTAGTTGATGATATGCATACCTTTCTTTACCTCCCAAGTCCTTTCACCTTCCCTTACATATTTACTGCCCCTAGTACTCCACATGGGCTTCCCTGGCAGATCAGATGGTAAAGAATCTGCCTGCAATGCAGGAGACCTGGGTTCGATCCTTGGGTTGGGAAGATCCCCTGGAGAAGGAAATGCAACCCACTCCAGAATTCTTACCTGAATAATCCCTTGGACAGGGAAGCCTGGTTGGCTATAGTCCATCGAGTTGCAAAAGAATCAAACACAACTTAACAACTAAATAAGAATGACAACTTGCTTTATGTATACTATACTTCCCACAAGGAGATGCTGTCTTTGACACATAACTTATCATATAAAGAAAAGATACATTCCTATAATTAATGATAGTATTTATTCACAAGCAATATAACATAGATAATAAAATTGCAATTATGAAGCACAGCTTCACAGAATCTACTTCTAGATGTGCCATACTACTGGCTTTTATGTTTGCGACAGTGAATACATTGATAATTTCCAACAAGTTAGTTACTAGACTCAAGCTCATGGATCATACCAAGAAATGACAGCAGGTCAGCTGGTAGCCAGGGAGGAGATATGAAGACTACATAAAGCAAGCATTGCTGCTGCTGCTAAGTCGCTTCAGTCGTGTCCGGCTCTGTGCAACCCCACAAATACTAAGAAATCCAAGCAGGGATAAACAGTTCTACTAACCTCAATTGCCTTTGGGAGAATTACTGTTTTAGAGTAAAATAATTAATATTCAAGTGACCACAGATCTTTAAGAACAAATAAAGTCTTCAGTGTATTCTTTTTATCATGCAGGGTGAAGTAAAATATAGTTTTAAAAGATTTTTTATTCAAAATATTTTAATCTCATAAGTAATCTAAGTAATTCACTTACATAGAATATTTTTTTCTCTGAATTTAGGATAAATGAAGTAGTTTTGTACAATGGTTCCTCAACTCACGTTGATTTGGTGAAACAAACTTTCATTTATTTTACCTAATTCTGTTTTTCTCTTTCTTTACCTCAAGAGGAAACTTCCTTTGTTATCTTCTGGTTCTTATTGTTTAGCCTCTGACTTTAGGCCATTTTTTTTTTTTCTTGATGAACTGGGCCCAAGGATGTGTATGTGTAGAGGACTGTGGCAAAATTCTTTTTGTTTTTTTTCTGGAAGAACTCTAAAGTTTTGCTTTCACTTTGTATATTTTCTATATAACATTTTGTTATTCACAGCTTAACTGCTGATTTGTGAAAAGAAATTCAGAAATCAAAGCCCAAATTCTGTTAAATCATTTCCTTTAGGAATTCATTTCTGTATACATTCTTGTCCCATCTCCTACTCGATGACTTAGCTTTCTTTAGCTGCTGCTAAGTCATGTCAGTCATGTCCAACTCTGTGTGACCCATAGATTGCAGCCTGCCAGGTTCCCGTCCCTGGGACTCTTCAGGAAAGAACACTGGAGTAGGTTGCCATTTCCCTCTCCAGTGCATGAAAGTGAAAAGTGAAAAGTGAAGTTGCTCAGTCGTGTCCAACTCTTCATGATCCCATGGACTGTAGCCTACCAGGCTCCTCCGTCCATGGGACTTCCCAGGCAAGAGGACTGGAGTGGGTTGCCATTGCCTTCTCTGTTTTTTTTAGCAGGATGTCCCAAATACATTCCTTATACGGTTTCACTAGACTTTTATAGAGAAATTTTATCCTCCCTGATGCAGCTCAGCGATAAAACATGCCTCCAAGCATGGTGCCCATAACCACACCACTCTCTTTGCTGTCATGCAGAACTAGAAACATTCAGCTAATCTGAAATCCAGTATTTCCTTGAAGTCTTTGTTGGCTTTAAGCACTTTCTCCCTCTTCCTCTCAAATCTTTTTTATGCCCTGTCTTTTAGTTTAGATTGAACTTAATTTTTTCATGATGTTTCATATGTTAACTATCTTTTGCCCAGACCACTGTATAATTTCTCTGTATTTAGTAGTTCCACCTTGATTATTAATATAGTCACAGATATAGATTTAATTACTCCACCTTGATCATTAATATAGTTACAGATATAGATTCAATTACTCCAAATTATTGGGATTGCCAGGTGGTGACTGGTAAAGAATCTGCCTGTCAATGTAGGAGACCCAGAGATGCAGGTTCAATCCATAGGTCGGGAAGATCTCCTGGAGTAGGAAATGGCAACCCCATTCCAGTATTCTTACTTGGAAAGTTTCCATGTACAGATGTGCCTGGTGGGCTAAGTCCATGGGGTCACAAAGAGTCAGATACGACTGAGCACACACACAGAGATATACTCCAAGTTATTAGACATAAACTTTACATATATAATGGAAGGGCTTAGACAAATTGGTATCCCAGGATGAACTAGGAGTATAAATCTAGAAAGTGAGAGGAAAAAGAAAATTTCTCCTATAAATTACAGAAAAGACAAATATTTTAAGTTAAAGTGACCCACAACATGGATTGAAAAAGTTTCTGCTGAATTTATTTAGTGAAAGACAAGGGAATACCATGTATATAAAAAAGGTGATATGGAGTGGAGTCATATATGAAAGGGACCTCTTGAGAACATCTGTGTATGGCCCTAAGCACTTTTCTGGGTTCACAATCCTGGAAGTTTTATGTAACACAACTAATAAATATGTTAGAAAAACTACTTATAACTCAAGATTTTATAACAGTCAATACATTTATATACATTTGTGACTTTCTTTTTTTTTTTTCATTAAATACTTGGACTAGGGCCCTTGCCAACTAAAGAATGTCACTTGCCATCAGTTCCACAAGGATTAGGTCACTAGCCACTGCAGATACTGACTCCAACACACCCTGAAAGGAATTCAGAATGGCAATCAAGAGTGAGGCATTCTGTGCTCTGGGAAAAACTGGCTCACGGGGCCTTCAGGTAGATAATTTCAGGAGGGGGTTATGAACCCAGGGTTTGCATCTTCTCATACCTAGAAAAGCATTAAAATCATTAACAGAGACATCTGCTCCTTGGGACTACCAGAAAATTCTACTGATATGTGGGCTTGATGTACATACCCCCTTTGTGAAACCATATATATACTGAACCTACCTCCTATCTCTCTGTACCAGTTCCTCAGAGTTATTTGAGAGGCTGTTTCCAGGCTCTAGTCCTCAATAAGTCATGAAATAAAACTGAACTTACAGCTCTCAGGTTGTGAATTTTTGTCAGTTGACACCCTTAAAATTTCTAATTTTAATAGTAACTCAGAATATAATTAACTTTTTTATTTTACGTTATTATAAAATAAACATAATTCATTTTATAATGTTAATATAATTAGCATTAACTTTTTCTAGTAATTTCATGAAAAAATTAACCAATATTCCCATAAATTTTCCTAATTCTTTAAAAAGTTTTCTAAGTGATTTTTAAGAAATCTTGATGAATAGCCCATAATGCAAGACTTTCTTTACTTCCTAAAAAATATCTTTGTTTTCTTGCCAACCTCTGTAGAGAGATCTTTACCAAAATAATTTCCAGGTGTCTCCCACTAGATTACTCTCATGCTTACATATCTTAAAGTAGAAAACTAAAATGGGAGAACCATGCAAACATTTCCCTTACAAATAATTAGAAAATTTTACTCTCAGATAAGGAAAACCCCTTTAAAATATCCGAGTCTTGGGGAATTTCAGCTTAGTGTGGATAATTAAGTGCTGAAGGTAAGTTCTCTATTTAACATGATAAGGAAAAAAGACATGAACACTTTCTAATGAAGAGAGACAGCTCAATGGATTTGAATTCATTCCTCCTGTAACTGGAGAAGGCAATGACACCCCACTCCAGTATTCTTGCCTGAAAAATCCCATGGGCGGAGGAGCCTGGTAGGCTGCAGATGACTGAGCAACTTCATTTTCACTTTTCATTTTCATGCATTGGAGAAGGAAGTGGCAACCCACTCCAGTGTTCTTGCCTGGAAATCCCAGGGATGGGGGAGCCTGGTGGGCTGCTGTCTGTGGCGTCGCACAGAGTCGGATACGACTGAAGCGACTTAGCAGCAGCAGCTCTTGTAACTAAGGAAGATATTTTATTCACTAGTTTATCACACAAACTAATAATAATACTCTATCTACGTATCACATTTCATCCAGAGATCTCTGACTTTTTATAAACATCTCATTAATTTTCACAAACTCCCGCTGAGAGTATGGTACCTGGCAATATTACAGGTATAAATTAATTCTGGAAAGATTCTTTCACATTTTCTCTAAATTCTTGAGGATAATACCAAGAAAATATTTTAAATGAAACATTACAGTTCACAATTTTTTAATGAAACTTTTTCTAGTCCACTCTAACTTCACTCATATGGATTAAGCCTCATTTTGAGGCCAGAGGTAGATGGACCCTCTGAGAGTGAGTAATTTGACTTCATTCTCTGTGGAAAGAAACTCCAAAATATCAATAGCAAGACTGTCAAGAGAGGAGGCTGGGCCCCACCCTGATAAAACATAAGAGACCACATATTTCTCATTCTCAAAGTCAAGGAGATCTTTCAGACAAAAAGCTCCTTGGAGGTCAAAAGGGGAGTGATGTCACGTCTACCCATAGGCCTCTTTGTTGGAATCTGTTTTGGCTGAGAGATGTGTATACACATCTGAGATATATCCTGAGATATATCAAATACGGACCCAGAACCAAGCGAATCAAAATGACTGGCCAAAGGAGACCCATACGAAATGCCGCATACAAGCGATTCAAACTACTACGAGGGTGTGACTCTTTCTCTGAGTCTGCCCATGTGTCCACCCACACATACCATTTTCTAATAACCAGTTTACTTGTTTCACTCCTTCTGTATTTGTGGGAATGTTTTTTTGCAAAGTCAAAGGGCCAAGGCCTTGTCATTGAACACTGGTCTAATGGCTAGGATTCAGCACTCTCACTACTGTGACCCAACCTCAATCTCTGGCCAGGAACCAGATGGCTGAGGCCATCTGGATCAATTTTACAATTCAAGATAAGAGGAAGGATACAGATAAGTATTTCTCATAGTTTTCTTTTTTCCTCTAGAGCAAGGAGAAAATTCTTTCAAGAACATTGGCTCAGATGGTAAAGCATCTGTCTACAATGCGGGAGACCCGGATTCGATCCCTGGGTCGGGAAGATCCTCTGGAGAAGGAAATGGCAATCCACTCCAGTACTATTGCCTGGAAAATCCCATGGACAGAGGAGCTTGGTAGGCTAAAGTCACAAAGAGTCGGACATGACTGAGCCACTTCACACCGTGGTGTGTTTACCAATGCTATATAAATATAAAGAATAAAGCACTTCTGTATTTGTGGGAATGTTTTTTTTGCAAAGTCAAAGGGCCAAGGCCTTGTCATTGAACACTGGTCTAATGGCTAGGATTCAGCACTCTCACTACTGTGACCCAACCTCAATCTCTGGCCAGGAACCAGATGGCTGAGGCCATCTGAGATCAATTTTACAATTCAAGATAAGAGGAAGGATACAGATAAGTATTTCTCATAGTTTTCTTTTTTCCTCTAGAGCAAGGAGAAAATTCTTTCAAGAACATTGGCTCAGATGGTAAAGCATCTGTCTACAATGCGGGAGACCCGGATTCGATCCCTGGGTCGGGAAGATCCTCTGGAGAAGGAAATGGCAATCCACTCCAGTACTATTGCCTGGAAAATCCCATGGACAGAGGAGCTTGGTAGGCTAAAGTCACAAAGAGTCGGACATGACTGAGCGACTTCACACCGTGGTGTGTTTACCAATGCTATATAAATATAAAGAATAAAGCTTTGTTTGTTTTCTTCAGTGCTATCTGCTCATTAGAAGTTGGATTTCATTTGGCATTTATTCCACATAAAGTTTATTTTTTATACTACAAGCAGTGCCAAACTTCCCTTTTAATATTTTTAAAGCTTTGCTCAAAATAGCATTGAAGTTTCTACTCTGACTTAACCCTATACTTTAATATCTTTTTTTATGTTACCCTGTGGCCATGCTTAAACCATAATGGACTCTCTTTTATTCTCAGGAAATACAGGTATACAAGTGTTTTTTGAAAAATAAAAAGGTTTACTATTTTTAATTTTAGTTAAAGATAATAAAGAAATTCTTTAAGTAGCTTCTGCATTTTCCCATCATGTTGCTGAACTTACCCTCAGACTCAGTGAGGGTAAGCAATATTGTTCAGTTTCCCACTGAGCAATAGTCATGTGGATTGGCCTTTAAATGAGGTATCAGTTTAACAAAACAAAGCAAACACACATATTCATTTGTGCATGCATTCATTTAAAAACATTTACTGAGCTAGGTATTGAGAACATAGAAATAAAAATAACAGTCAGGACCATAATGGGCACACAATACTGTGTGCAAAGTGTTCTGAGAGCAGAAAGACAGAGTGTCTAATTCAGTCGAGGGTCAAGGGAGACTTCTTTGATGAGACACTTGGCCTCTATCATCTGATTATGAGCATAACAAGAAACGAAGGGTTTGGAGAATCCTCCTGAACATTCAGAAATGATTGAATGAAAGTATACATCAATGTCCATAATTATTATTGAGATATATAATTATTCCCTTCTAGACTGGGCCATGTTGTTTGTGGTCCACACAGTGAAAAATAATCCATCATGTTGCTAGAAAAATGATCCAACATAAGCTACAGGCTCTAGTGATCACAAAATGCAAAATAACAGTACTATTTTTGAGATAAACATGAAAACTTAAAATGTAGCTATAATGTGAGTCAAATAAGATACTTAATTCTAAGTGCTTTAAAAAAAGAAAAAAGCACAATACAAATGTAAGAAACCATTATTATGAAAAAAGAGTAAACTTTCAATCTAGTCATAAAAAGCCAAAAAACTTCCTTTTGGTAATTCTTAAATTAAATTACATTTTTCAGAATGTGTCTTTTTCTTGAAGGCATCCACAATCTTCCACATGATGCCTAAGTGTAGCCAGACTGAAGTGACATTCTTTAGGCATTTCTTCAAAGAAAGGAATAAGATCTGACAGATTCCTTTGCACGAGGGGAAAAGGCATAGAAGGACAAGGTCTGGTGGGAATCTTAACATTACTCTCTCCATCTGCAAGAGAGTCCTTCTCTGCTACACTGTGATAATAGCTTCTGAAGGTGTTAGCACCCAGAAAGACATCTCTCTGTCTTTTAAAAAAATTGCATAGCTTTTTCTTTTGGATTGGGACTGATCTATTGTCTTTAAAAACATACACACATATACCTATACTACGTTAGAGTTCCGTTTAGAAATAATACTAACTTTTACCATTTGACAGGTAAAATATGGAACCAATGCCAAAACCAAACCAAAAAAAAAAAAAAGTAAATTGACAAAGTAAAAAACAAACCAGCCCAGCAGAGTCTCTCTTTTATGCTGCTGTCTAATGACAGTTGTGGCATTGTCACTATTTTGAAATAATGCAACAGGACACCTAAATGACTGTTAGTGTTGAGTACTGATGGCTACCTCAGTAGTCAAACAGTTTTGTTTATAGTTTCAATTGATTGAGTCTGAATACAAGTACTTTAGGGCACATGTAAGGAATATATTTTTGTAAAAGTATGTGTAATATAAAAACATCTAGGTCCAAAGTAATTCTACATAAAAAGTAATCCAAAACTTTATTCAGCTCTTAAAAAAATGAAATAATGCTATTTGCAGCAACATGGATGGACATAGAGACTGCCATGTTGAGTGAGGCAAGTCAGACTGAGAAGGAGCAATATAGTATGACTCCCTTTTATCTGGAATCTAAAAGGGAATGAAACAAATGAACTTACTTAAAAACAGAAACAGACTCACAGACTTTGAGAATGAACTTATGGTTGCCAGGGCGATCAGTAAGGGGAAGGGATAGATAGGGAGTTTAGCGTGGAGATGGGCACACTGCTGTATTTAAAATGGATAACCAACAAAGACCTACTGTAAAGGGGGAAAAAAAGAAGAATTTTGCCATTTAGTGGTTGCCAAGGTCTTTGGGGAAAGGGGAAACGGAGTTGTTAAATTGGAATTTCATGAGTGTATGTTATCTCCAAACTCATTAAACTTTGTGTATTAAGTATATGCAGTTTAGGGGAAAAAAGGTATTCAAAAGGATTTCATTATCATTAAAGCATAGACTGCTATTCAGTGGTATTCGCTATTGCACCAATCACATAATTATGAGAGTAGCCAATGGAGATGCTTATTATATACTGTGGACCATGACATCACAAATATGATTCTTCTGGACAGTGTATGGAATAGGCAATCATACTATAGTACATGTATATATATACACACAGGAGAACTATGGTAGCAGGAGGGAGAAGAGAAAGCATGGTCAGATTAAGTATTACATTAGCTTGATTAGCATACATTGGTTTACAGGCAGATCTAGTGAAAAATCAGTTAAGATATGCCAGGTATGGCTACAGACCATTTGCTAATCTGTGGCAAAGCAGGCATTAAACTTTATTTTAGTTCTGAACTAGGTAGCTGGATTTTTTACTTTCAATCAATTAATATAAATTTGATTCTGTAATATACTGTTCAAAATCCACTCTGATCAGTCTGTGCCTTTTCAATAATAATCGATATATTTTGAATATTATTCTTTATTGGTGTTCAATATCTAAAAGAGATAAACCAGATGACATACGCTCATTATAATTGTATTTAACAGTACTGTGTATACATGATTTAAGTATCTGTTTATAAGGGCAGTGAGTATAAACAAACCTTGTTACTTTAGAAATTCACTACCCTAAATCCAAACTTTGTCTTACTAATTCCTCACAAATGTATTGTTTCTTTGTCTAAAATCTGTCTGCTTTTTTCATTTCTCTAAGCCTTATTTCTATGAGACCTCTGTAAATATGAATTAATCTTTTTTTCTCCTATGAATCTGTCTGTGTCTATTTATTATTTGGCCAGCCAAGAAAAACTCAAGCAAGGTAGTGGGAGAATGTCTTCTCCTCAGGCAAGTTCATGCACTCAAGGAGTTTACCAAGATAGATAAAATGGTTCGAGAAAAGTTACAAGCTGCACTGGGTAGAAATCATGAAAATCATAGATATTCAGAGGATTTGCAATCACAGTAGGGAGAGGGAATAGAAGACTTTAATTAAGAGGCCAGTCACAAACCGGTCTTGAAAATGTAAGGATCTGGATACATAAACAATTTAAATTTAACAATCCAGTAAGTGGAGACATGCATGGATGGAATAAAGCTCAGGGAAAGCAGAACTGAGAGCACTGAGAAGTAGGCCGCCAGGGGCTTAATTCAAAGAGGTCTGTAACCTGTGCTGAGTGGACAGGGAGGAGATGCTGATCCAGCTGGATGAGATGCCCTGAACTGGTCTGGGCCCATTTTACTTCAGTCAGTTCAGTTCAGTCACTCAGTCGTGTCCAACTCTTTGCGACCCCATGAATCACAGCACGCCAGGCCTCCCTGTCCATCACCAACTCCCGGAGTTCACTCAGACTCACGTCCATTGAGTCCATGATGCCATCCAGCCATCTCACCCTTGGTCGTCCCCTTCTCCTCCTGCCCCCAATCCCTCCCAGCATCAAAGTCTTTTCCAATGAGTCAACTCTTCCCATGAGGTGGCCAAAGTACTGGAGTTTCAGCTTCAGCATCATTCCTTCCAAAGAAATCCCAGGGCTGATCTCCTTCAGAATGGACTGGTTGGACCTCCTTGCTGTCCAAGGGACTGTCAAAAGTCTTCTCCAACACCACAGTTCAGAAGCATCAATTCTTCGGCGCTCAGCCTTCTTCACAGTCCAACTCTCACATCATACATGACCACAGGAAAAACCA